>OZ038392.1:32154031-32684031 GCA_964036045.1 Eutreptiella sp. 'Long Island Sound 2002' | reverse complement strand
GTGTTGTGCACAATGGCGTAATGTCTCAGAGTATCGGGGCCCGTTGTTAGGGTGATCTGCAACCAGCGGACCCTATGAGCCATGTGGAATCTGACTTCCATGGTGTTGTGGCGCCCGCGCGGAGCACATGGCATGGTTTAAATGGCATGTATTGAATCGGCGATCAGAGGCTTGTAGCTTTTGGGGGACTTTCACGTTGGCTTAGTTCTATTGGGGTGCACTGTGTGTCTATAGGGTAACCTCGTCGTCCAATGTAGTTGGTCGCGCACTCGTTGAGCGAACCCCATGGCCTGGTTTCGAATCCTAGTGGCCACTTGGGCTTCGTCCGGCATAATTCTCCACCAAGGGGTCCCATATAGCCCGGGGCCCTTTTTGTCCTCAGATTTGTGGGCGCTTCGGTCAAGCTTTTGGTATTTCTTTTAGTCTGTTGTGATTTTGTGTTATGCATGTCCCACCTACCAATAGGTGGCGCTGTGAAGCCGTGCTACCAGCCGCTCTACCGCTGTGCTGCCAGCCGCTCTACCGCCGTAGGGGAGATTATCCTGATGCGGCCTACAATCCCCCCTGCACGCTTCACCGACCAGGTCATGCAGCAATGGTGGGCGGCGACGTGCAGCGTGTACCCCCATTCTGTGGCATTGGGCACAGTGGGCCTGCACCGTGTGTCTGTTGGCGCTTGTGGAGGCTATCGCTCCAGGGGTAGTCCGGCTGCAGGATCTGGTGGTGGGGGCCCGGGATAGCTTGTGCCACACGCCAGGGTCTGAGTATGATTTGGCGGGCTCCAGGGTCTAGATCATGCCGGTGCCTACGGCAGCTGGCCATCGGATGTGCAATGGTAGTACCCCGAGACCCTCTATGCCCGGGCGTAGCGCCCCATAGACTTTCAGTCTACGCACCCCGCGTACTGGGGTCGGTGGATCGAGCCTGCTTCGGGCTTGCAGCCACCTAGGCACTGCCCCCATGGGGGCTTTTTGGTCCCCCCACCGCAGTCTAGGAGGCACATCCGCACCGGAGGTTGGTGATTTGTGAGGGAGAGCGTGCAAGGGCAAGTCATGCAGTGGGTATCCCATATTTTGGTCGCATCCACGATAACAATTCAGCTAGGTAGGACCCCACTTTTCATCATGATGTTGATAGTTTGTAGGGGGAATTGCAGCAGTTGCTCCCGGTGATCACTAATGTGTGGTGGGTTGTTGCACCCAGTGGTGCACCGGTCCAGCGGTGTGCAGGGGAACCGGACATCCTCGTCGGATTCACTCGGCACAGTGGCAGCTTTTGCCGGCCGTTTTTCAAGAGTGGCACTTGACTCGTGCACTTGTCGGCAGCTGGGAACAAGGCGAAGCCCAACTTTTGGCGTTGATGCTCTTTAGGGCATCGGAGAGGCTCCTTGGAGGGTGCGGCCGTGGCTGAAGGAGAGTGTCTACACGCTCGCTGCCGTGGTGGCACTTTCGTTCACGGTCTAGTCATGACAACGCCCTGCGGGCGCTCCAAGTATTTCGGAAGGCGGAGCAGGCGGGGGGGGGGGGAGGGATTTCAGTGGTGGGCAAACAGAGGGGGTGGATTATTTAGTTATCTAGGCGTGCGCCGGCGTTTTCCTTGCTCCCTTTGTATATGTGTTGCATGTAGAGCCATCTGCGTTGGGGAGACGGGGGGTTCAATATAAGCTAGGCGTTCAGTCAGCCAGAGTTTTGGTGCTTTGTTTGTTGTGGGTAAACATGTGTTTGTCACCACAAGCACGCTTTATTGTTTCACAACAAGTTCTGTCTGAATTTGTTAGTCTGCCCTACCCACCCGCCCGTGGCTCGCGCATCCTTCCCCGTTTCATATTGACACTCGGTTTTAGTGGGTTGTATTGAACATGGTTGCATATTTTTTTCAGGTTGACCTTATTTTCCTTCGATTTCTGGGTTTTCAAGACCTGGGGCGTGGTTGTGTGCCCCTCGGGGTGCCATCCGCAAGTCACGATTTCGTGGCAATTAACGATGTATGGTGTTTGTTGAGTCGAGGAGAGTTCGGCCGTAACTTAACGGCACAAGGCCAGTGAACCCTGATTTATTGTGCCATGCAGTGTATTCGGACATCGTCACACTTATTCGTTCCAAAGCGTTCAGTCAGCCAGAGTCTTGGTGCTTTGCTTGCTGTGGGTAAATATCCATTGTCCCCCAAGTTGCTTGTACATGGCTTACTGCACCATGCATGGTGCTTGCCCAAATGGGAGATTACAGTTTTTGGAGCTAGTTAACCTTGAGTGGAACGTCAAAATATATTTTGTCCAACAATTATGGTCAGGGATGTGACTCCATGATAAACAACATGAGGGTGGCGGCCAACGCCGTGGGAAAAAAAAAAGATAAACAACATGCTCAAACTTTAAAAAAAAATTGACAAATTTCATTGAAGATTTGAGGTTGGGGAGCTGACCCCATAATAAACAGCGTGCTCAAAGTGCAAATATGAAATGTTGCGATAATTACATTCAAGAACTCATGTCATGGAGCTAGCTTGTGATAAACAGCAAGCCTAGCCTTGAAACACGGAAGGTCAAAACAAATGTCATTGATGAATTGTGGTTAGGGAGCTAACGCTATGATAGACAGCATGCCCTATCTTGATGTGTGGATTGCTAAAAAAAAATAACTCAAGAATTCATGCTAGAGCTATTCCGTGATAACCAAGATGCCCAGCATGGAGTATTGCTTGGCCCTATTTTTGTCTCGTGCGAAGACACCAGCAAGTAGCTGATGGTTGGAGAGATGTGAAAGTGGGAAACCAACAGGTTGAGGGTTGCTTCCGGGGGTGGGGAGGGGAGGCCCAGGCTCCATGACCAAGGGCCAGTTGGCCCTAGCCCCCTAGGGACAGGACACAACCCCTGGGCTATGCTTGTGGGTTTTTTCCAGGCACAGAAATAGCCGAGGTTTGAGTGTGGGCTCTTTGAGGCAGCGGCGAGAGTTGCAGATAGCGACCAGCAGAATGGGTTTGCGCGTGTGTACTTACTCCCTGCTCTCAGGGTTGGGGGGTTTGGGAGGCCTGGATTTCAATTCTGCCATGCAGCCACCCCAAAAAGGACACATCAACCAAGGTTGATCGGCATCAAGCCAATAACATAGAAAGGGGCTTGGAGACAAGCAACCAAGGTGGTGATGACATGCAGAACACAGTGGTAACCTGAGGTAAATGCTGGAACAGATGTGTGAAGAGGGGTATTATTGCCTCAAACAACGGGAGCAGACGGGTGCACAACAGCCAATGAAGCCGATGGGCCAAAGAGTAGTGCTAGTAGGCTCTGCCATGATGCTCAGACACGTAAGGCCCTCAGGGCCACCATGCTGGCACGTAGTGTTCCGCTACTGTGGGCCATCGGCACCATGGAGATGTTGAGCGGTAGCAAGGATCGGCTGCATCTCCTCCTCCTGTTATGTGTGTGCGTGTGCGCGTGTGTTGTGTTGTGTTGTGTTGTGTGTGTGTGTGTGCGTGTGCGCGCGCGTGCGTGCGCGTGCGTGCGTGCGTGCGTGTGTGTGTGTGTGTGTGTATGTGTGTGTGTGTGTGTGTGTGTGTGTTTGTGTGTGTTGTGCGCACGTAGCAACACCGCAGGGGCAGACGCTGTCCTTTGGAGTCCAGATGAGCCACATTCTGTCTGTCTGTTTGTCTCTGTGGCAGCAGCAGCCGAAAGGTTCTCCTGAAGGTCACATGTCCCCGAAGGGGGCCAAGGGCGTCAGACCTACGCCTCCTCGCAGCCAACACAGCCATAATGCCAAAGTGGATGTCTTTCTCTCCCCTGTAGGCTGGCCGCCCATGCACTAAGCCGTGCCTCAGAGGGTGGCACTGGAACAGGGGTTGCAGGACACAAACCCCACTGAAAAGGTATAACACACGGCTTTTTGTCAAGTTTGGAAATTTTCCGCCACAAATGGGTCGTTAACCTGCGATGCTGGTCCTCTTGGTGTGATTCTTTGCCGAATTTACCCCCCCCCCCCTGCGCCTGGTGTATTTCAAAAAAACCATGTTGACAGACACGACCCCTGGGACTTGTTGGATGCTGACGCCACCGCTCCACAATTGCCAATAGTACTAGTGTATGTTGGCAGTGCCAACTCCATGTCAGTCACTGCACAGAGTGCAAGCAACGATTGTGTTCTGTCCCAGTCTCAAGTCCAGTGCTTTCGCACTTCCGTGGACAAGGCTCCTTTTATTTCTTTCGAACTCATGCAGATTTGCCCAGGCGGGGGTATAAGCTGCCACAGAATGAATGAATGAATAAGCCCAAACCCAGGTCCCCTCTCCTCCCCAAACCGAATTTAATTCGGCCACAACTGCCACGATGCACATGAGGGTTTAGTGCGTAAATTGTGGACACTTTGCACATGAATAGCATGCAATTTGCCATTGTGTGCCTGCCAGCCTCTGTACTTCAGAGTGTATCTGGAGATTCTGATCACTATTCTGTCTGATGGCTCCATATGCAGTCAGTGGTGTAAAAGATATAGTGGACACCATATCCATTCATATGGCATCTGCACCGTATCCATTTATCACCTGTGGGTATCTTCGACACGGCCCCTGGGGAGTATGCACCCAAGTGGGTGCCTCAACGCGAGATACTCCGGAGTGACACCCTGCAGTACCAAGGTCCATGCATTGCAGAAATGCCGGGTGTGTGCCGCTGATCAACTTCCAAATGGTGCATACGTTACATAGCACACCACACTGTGCACACAATCTGATCACCATTAAAGGTCTTTTTGCGATCGCAGGGTGGGTTGCAACACTTGTGAAATAATTGTTAGGGGCCAACCAGCATTTTTTGTGGCCGCAGTGAGCATTGGCGTTCAAACACAACCAACTCTGCTTAGTTCTTCTAACCCTGTGCAAGTTTGCCTTGAGTGACTACACCATACTCTCACCTAGCTCTTTCCCCAACACCCAAAGCGATCAAACAACTGAGGATTGATGGTCTGATGCCATCAAATGCTCTGAGTCGCAAATGCCAGTTGTGACATCAAGCAGTGTTCAAAGTCCAGCCAAGGCCCCAAAGAGACATCTGAAGGGTAAGCGCAAGTCTGCACAGCAAATTAGGCCTCCCAGCTCCCAGCAACCCCTTGTTGGTACACCATCACAGACCATATGCGTTGTGCCAGGTGTTGAAGCTGAAGTTCAAGGCCCCCAAATGGGGGCATGGGTGCACAGACAAGCATAATCACAGTTGTGTGAAATGGGGGTGTGTTGTGGGAGATGACACTAACCATGAGGCAAGGAGTTCATGCTGCGAGGCGGCAGCCAAACAAATCCACACAATTCAATTGTGTCCATGTTCCACAGCTTGTACACCTTTCCTGCGATGGAAACTGTCACAGGAGTGCTTTCTGCACCCCTTTGCCTCTGTTGATTTGTCTCTGACCCACCCTCAAAAGGAGTAGCTGCATTTTCTCCTGATGTAACAATGGGCACTCTGGGTCTTGGTCACTGAGGTTGCTTTTTGATCGCATTCTTACCCACCAAATTTGACCAAATTCGGGGCACTTGCAACAACATGAAAACTGAAAAAGATTTTCGGAATTTGTATTTTAGTGTCTGGGAAGATGGAGCAGATGACAATGTTCCTTCAAGAGAAGAGAGGATGCATTTGCTTGCCTCTGTTGCATGAATTTCTTTACATTGGTTTGTGAAGACCCAGTGTTGCTGAGCGTTTGCAGTCCCATGGATCGGTTGCATTGCCATGTCTTCCAAACAACTCCTGCAATCTTATCAGACAAGGAGAGTACCCAGGCAGGGGAAACTGCCACGTGCAAAAAAATGGAGAGGAACTGGAAGCGAGGGGGGTAGGTGATCTGCTTCTGATGTGGACTCCAGTGGCAAGGTTCGTGACCTTTGGTGCACGTATGATTGTCCGGCTCAGCACATCAAGCGCCCCTCATTGTTGGAACATTACCAATGCAAGCAAGATGATGGACGCTGTGGTGATTTGCGTATTGTGCAGCCAAAAACAAGACAAATAATTGCACAAAGTGTATTGAGGCACACACACGGAATGCAATTTGTTTTGCAGGTGACCGGTTCACCAGCATTTACCGGGTACAAAACTAAAACAATCCCTGCCTACCAATTGTTTTACGAGAAATTCAAATCATTTGATAGCTAAGCCGATTGTTGTGCTAATAGAAAGTTTTATAGTGATTTCAACACTGTGTTTGTGCCTCTCCTGCTGCTTGCTGCTGGTGTAGGGTTTCCTGCTGCTTGTTTTTGATGAGTAAAATGTTTTATTTGCTGAAATACAACCAATCCAGGATAGCCCAAGCCAGAGATAAGCAAGTAGAAGAGAATCAGGATCAAAGCATGAAGGGCTGCAGTGTAAACAGTGAAAGATGAAAGAGTATTCACAGAAACTGCAACTCAAGGCACATCTGATTGCATATTCACAAAGATAGCTAAAATGTTTTGGAAAAAGAGTTGGAAAACTGCCCCATGGTCACTCAATCTCCGTAGTGCCATCTCAGGAGATGTGCACTCTTTGTTTTCGGGTCCCATATGTGCTGAGGTGGCAGGGCATGTGGCGATGAGGTCACTGCCATGTCACATGGGATCTTCCTACTTAGCTAGGCTGACCGGGAATTGAACCCAGGACCTCTCAAAAAGAGGTGCCCAGCCCCCTAGGGTGCATACCACTAGGACAGCTAAGAATTCATGAGAAAAGATAGATAAATTCATATGCTCTGCCTTGGATATGTCAGTTCTCAGTCGACTCAGGAAAAGATGAATTGCCTCACATTGATAGGGGATTAAGGGGTCCACTCCATATCCTGATTTAGTGTTTGGTTCCATAGGTCAAAATGTGTTATCACCACTTTTGGTTGGGCCAATACTAAGATAGAAATGCTTGTGTGCTCAGTGCATCTCTAATACAACTAGAGTATGCCTCAAAGCATTGGAAAAGCACTTTCTCTTACTCCCCCCTTGTGCTGTGGTGGCCACCACTGTCGCATTTTCAGGAAAAAGGGATTTTTTCTTGGCCTTTCCTTGGTTTCCACATCTACTTTAAAATACCTATAGTTTCCCTGACACACAAAAATGGACGCTCACCATGGCTGGCGCCTTTTTGCTGCTGTGTTCCTGACATTTCCTACAGAAGGCTCAGCGCTCATGGCGCTGCCGGGGTTCGTGTGGCTTGGTTGGGTTAGGTTGGGAGCATGCCAAAACCATGTGCATGTGCATCCCTCCCTCCAAGACGCAGCGCGACACTAACCCAACGCCAGACTCTGTATGGACATCCGCTCTGGTTGTGAAAACCTGCTGGCGACCTGCTGTCCTGATCTTAGGGCGAAGGGAGTCGTCAGGAAATTAAATTGCCCCTTGGTGGGGTCTTGGGTTCTGCTCAGTCTCCTGGCTGCTGCTTTTCGGCCCAGAAAGCGGCCTACTCAGCGACGCTTTCGCGACGATATCTGCAGAGGCAGGAATGGGAGAATTATGGACGAATCCACGCAAACGCGAAGCGACAACACCTAAATCCGTCAAATGACGGCCTAGAATTTTTCTAAGACAACACACCTGAGCAGAATCCAATTGTGCATCAGAAGCACATTTTTATAAAAATTGTAGTCATCTCTCGATTTTTTAAATCAAGAAATTCCTACGCATAAAAAGGCGGCGCGCAGGAGCGGCTCCTAGCGAAGCGCCGGAAAATACAGAAATAATGAGATTATAAACGTATGTCTCACGTAGACTGGAAAATGACGAGACACACATTAATAAATAAACATACAGATTCCACCCACACTGACAGTAAGAATCAAAAATCCAAGAATTCCAAAATCAACGAAAAGACTTCAATGAATCAGGTATAAACCACAGGTGTGCTCATCTCGTATGCAGCATACACATTGCTCGTCTCGTGTCTCCGTGAACGAGTCCTGTAGCAGCGCTAACAAACGATAGAGGGCTAGATTCGAAAGATTGCAGATGATTAGAGGTAAGATCAGGGTGATTAGACATACACACAAGTGCATAGCGACGTTTTTCGCTTGCACCTCGTTTCACGTTCCCACTTGCTCTCTCTCTCCAGCGGTGAGTAAGGTAGGTAAGCCCAGGAGGGGCCACCCCCTGGTCGAGTTCGTGATCGTGGGGTAAGATTAGTAGGAAAAGCAAGATTTGACAACGGCAGGTCGTTCACTCGTGCATGCTCGTGCATTCACACACGCATTAAAGGGTAGGCCACGCGAAATACGCACGGTAAACCTTGTTTAGGTTACCCAGGGGCTCCTCGGTACATTCTTTAAGAGAACCTCAGGAGTCTCTTAACGCTTGCTTGCTTGACAGGGCGTGTTTGAGGACAGTGTATTATAGGTCACACTGAGAAGCGTATAATACGTGGAGTGTGGCTTGGTTCCTCAGCCGCAAACACCCCTTCATTGGCCTTTGCTTTACAGGTGGGCAGGTAGGGTGATTGGTGCAGCAGCATACCATTTTTTTCTAGCCCTGCTAAACAAGCGGAGGGGGGCTCCACGAGATGGGGAAGGGCAGTGTGCGGGCTGCGATCGCCTTTGAAGGGTATCTGTCGGACGATGATTTCAGATTGCACGATATGCACGTGCATGATCAGGTATTTATAACAAAGAACCATGAGCATGTTGAGGACATTTCAATGAAGCAATGAAACATGATATGTTGTGGAGGGTGTGGAAAAGTAAGGTTAAATGAATCCTTCGTCTTTCGTGCTTGGTCCGGCTTTTCCTTTGCTGGTACGAAGCACCATCAAAAGAAAAGCCTTATTACGTTTTTAGCCATTTTCGGGTCACCTTTCTATGTCGGAAATGGAGCCGGGTGGTGACAAACAAATGCAAAAACACTCCTTTGCCTTATGTTTAAGCTAGCAGCGCAAGGACAGGGAGGGTGCATTGGGCAAGATTAGCGACACAGGGTACAAATAGCATACAATTGACATATTCGTATCTCGGGACTATTGTATCAGATTTTGACGAAATTAAGGGCATTTTTGGTCAATTTTGGTGTGTTCTTTTCATTTTTGAGCTTAAAAAGGCGGCTGAGTGCGCTGAAAACCGTCAAATCGAAAAGCGGAGCTAAAACAAAATGACGGCGGTTTCTCAATTATACAGCAAGACGAGGCTTTTAGAATCATTTATAAATGTTGTCTTAGAGCAAGATTTCGTGCATTGTAGCCCGATTTCGCCTTGGACAATCAAAATGAAAGATCGCAAATGCCGGCGGCTGCAAAATGCACGCGCGCACAGCAAATAAATAATATGCCAAGCAGATTTCTTGAGATTTGGGGCCTGCGGCTTAGATATAGTGTTGTTCAGCACCTCAACTTTGCTAGTGCACCTTCAAATCGCATCCCTAGCTTATATGGAATTAGTAGATGCTGTTGAAGAAGTTAAAACCTTGTAAAGGTCCTAACTTTGCAAAACAGCCATGATTGATCGGAACGAATATGACGGCGCGAATCAGCTCTTTCAGGCGGTCATTTAGAGGGGCTGCATCGTACACTTTTGGGATATGTTTCGTTTCGGCGCGCGGATTGTATATAATGGCATAAGGACTGCTTTTAGAGGGGGGCGGGGCCCCATTCCCCGGCCCCCAAATTAAAAGCCCCCCATGGGGGGGGAGGTGAACAAGGGCGCTGATCACACAAACAACTGACTGCACCTCCGCCAGGAGTGGCGAGGGCAGTTCGACTCCATCGACATCCACGCTGTGCACGCAACAAGAGCACCCCTTCCCTGCAAGCCCTAGCACGGGAAACGCGTGGTGGCGTCCCCTGTTAGGCCACAGTTGCTTAGCAGCGCTGTGTTCTCTTGTCTTCTTCACAGGAGGGTCATTAGGACCCACGACTTGATCTTCAACCACACCCAGTAGAGTGTGCGTGTAGGAGTGGTAGTCCTGAGTGGGGGCTTGAGCGAGTTGCAGAAGTGCTCGCCCACCAGGATGGTGCCACTGTAGGTAGGGTGTGTAGTGTAGTGGTGTCTCCTGTCCCGCGTGCTTTTCCTCGTGGGCAGGGGAGTGCGTAAGCTTTTGGCCTTTAGCAAAAATGGGCGTTTAGAATGCCCTTAGCACACTTGGCCACCCCTCCCCTCGAGTAGGTAGGGCTTTTGCCGTCTTCCCCCAAAGATAGGCGCCAGCACAGAAATTGGGCGCCATAGGAGTGGTACCAGTACCTGACTAGGACCTTCGGTCCGACATCAGCGAAGCCCGGTCTCCGGGAGCCACGCCCGGGAGAGAAGTGAGACACACACAGACATACGTAGCACACTTAGGGGTAAGGTTCAGTCCCTAGCTTTAGTCTTGGAGGCAAGCGTCTCAGCGAGCCTCAGCAACTCATCAAAATTGTTCTGGGACAAGTAGTCAACCAGAACTGAGTTTAGGCGTCCCTCCGGTAGAACAAACGCAGAGAAGGGCTCCCAGGTGGCCTCTTCGACTCCAAACCCTTCCCAAAGGGTGAGGAAGCACCAACCCTGGCGATAGCGGTGGCGTAGGACAGACTTCACCAGGTAGAAGCCCTCCTTAGCCATCTCCTCGGCGTTCATGTCGGGGAGTCCCCCTTCAACTTTCATAGGGCTGGCAGCCCCTTGTAGGTCTAAGGCGGCGATTTCCTCGTCGTTCAGCTCCCACTCCTCCCCACAGAGGTCTTCAGGATCATAGTAGCGCTTCAGGTGTTGAGCAGCGCACACCAGGGTCCCCCCTAGACGGGGAGAACACCGCACGGTGATACGGTGTCCATCCACTGATAGAATCTTGTACGGCCCGAAGTATGGGTCATCGCTGGTAGAGCGTGGCCAGGCGGGTAGTCGACTGTGGTGCACCAGCACCCAGTCCCCCTCTTGGTAGGTGGACGGTACTCGGTGCTTGTTCTTCTTGTTCCACTGACGCTCCCTCACTCTCTGGAGCATAGCCTTGGCCTTGTCCACCTTCGCTTGTTGCTCTTGGACCCATTCACCCACGGAAGAATGGGTGTCCTCTGGATAGGGGGCATGTAGGAACCATGCCGGGCGCCCTAGGAATAGCTCATTGGGCGAGTAGCCAGTAGCTGAACTCTCTTGGGAGTTCATCATCAAGGATATGACGGGGAGTAGTGTCACCCAGTCTCTGGTGCGTTCAGTTTTGCACCATATTCGTACATTCTCCTTCAGGACACGGATCTGTCGCTCACATAGGGGGTTGCTCGTGTGCGAGTAGGGAATCCCCGTAGACACATGGGGTTTGAGGTTTGAGGTTTGATTTTGCGGGTACTAGACGCCTTTCGGCCCCGGGGGGCCATCTGGTCGGGCCAGGTGATATCCTCCCCACCAGGTCCTAGTGGGGGGCCCTCCAAGACGCACCTCCTGCCTGGTGGCGGAGTCCCCGGGGTTCACAGAGCTCGGAGCCCCGTCCTTCCCCGGCTTCCCCGTTTCGCCACTCCCCGGTCTGTGCATCAATTCGGAGCCGTGGCTGCGGGCGCTTACCCACTGCGTCGCCCCCCTAATGCGTGGTCGCCCGGGGCGCCGACGCCGTCGGGCCCGTGCTACTGGCTTGTCGCCAGTGGGACCCCCTTGGGCTGGCGCGGAGGCTGCCTAGCCTAGGGGTTGGGGCGTGGCGCTGTGCGCCACTACTGCCTTGGCGGGTGCAGTGCCCCGTCTGTGTGTGCGCGGCGCTCGCGGCCGGTTCGGGGGGGTTCGGGCCGGTACCTGGTGTTGTGTCTCTCTCGTTTCCCCCTCCCCGCCCCGCGTGTTCCGCGTTGCGTGTGGCGGGCCGTCCCGTCCGGGTGTCCCTTACCCTCGCTCGCTGGTACGCCATTCCACGCGGTCTGTGCGTTCCGCGCGCTCGGTCCGGTTGCCCTTCTGGTAGTCCCCGCGTGTCCCTTTCGTGTGTGTGCGCTCGCGCTCTCGCGGCGTCCGCTCCCCCCCCCCTGGGTGGTGTGGCGTGCACACCTTGCGTGGTTCCGGCACCGGGCGCTGGTAGGGCCGTTCCACGTGGTCTGTGCCCCTCCGCGTGTCCTGCCCCGGTCCCTTGCTCCGTCTGGCCTGCTTTGGGGGGGGCGGTCCGGTCCCGGTTCCCCCCTACTTGGCTTGGGGTTGTGGGGGTGGCGGCAGGGCGTCCCCGGGGGGGGATGCCTTCTACCGTTGCGAGGGGCGTCTGGGGTCATGCGCCCCCCCCCCCCGACTGCCCGCCCACCGGGCGGGCTGTCGGGGTCCGCGATCCACATGTTGTGGGTGCGGGCGTGCGGGTGTGGGGGCCCTGCTCTGTCCCCTCGGCCGGCACGCCCTGTGGGGGCTGCGCGCCGCGGGGCGGGTCCGTGGCGTTCTTGTGCCGGGGGGCGGGCTGGGGGGGGGGGGGGGGGGGGGGGCGTGCGCCGTACCCCCCGGTTGTGCGGCCGGGGGGGGGCCTGTAGGGCGGGGGGTCGCTCTGCCTCATTCCGTCCCTCTGCCTTCCCTGGGCAGGCAACAAAGCGGGTGCCACTGGCGTTGTGCTGTCCATGGGGGGCGTGGCCCCCCATACCACTCCGGTGCGTGCTCACCAGGCTTCTCTGGGTACGATCTGTGCGGCGTCCTGGCGCGTAGGCGCGGGCTCGCTTGTTCTTCGCGGCCCCCATGGGAGCCGGCGGCTGGGGCGGGGGGGCGGGTCGCGCTCCGGCTCCTCTCTCGGGCGGGGGGGGGACCATCCCCCCTGCCTCGGGGGGTGGGGGCCGGGGCCCCCGCGGCTTGCGGGCCGGTGGGGGGGCGGGGGGGGGGGGGTGTCGCGTCGCGGCCTCCCTGTCCCCTTCTGGGCGGTGGCCTGCGGTCGGGGTCGAAGTGCCGCCCCGGGGTGGGGGAGGGTGAGGGGCGGCCCGTGAACCGCCCCCCCGGGGGCCCTTGCAGACCTGAACCCCCCCTCTGCCCTCCCTGAGTGGGCTGTGGTCACGGGAGAGTCATGTGGGGCGCGGCCTCCATACTGTTCCCTTGTGCGCGTTGCTCCGGCACGCCAGTGTGGGCTCGCGGGAGCAGGTCCAGCCGCCGCTCCCCCCACCGCGTCGCCGTCCCTTCTGGGGGGGGGGCGCCCCCCCGGCTCCGGGGGGGCGGAGGGCCGCGCCTGTGGCTCCCCAGCTGGGGGGGGTGCGGGGGGGGGGGGGGGGGGGTGGGCGGGCCGCCCCCCCGCCCGCTTTCGGGCCTGAGTGGGAGGGGGGGGATGTGGGGGGGGCCCTCTGGTCCCCTGGCGACGCCTCCTGACGGCCGGGGGGGGGGGGGGGCGGCATGGCAGTCCCGGCCCCGGGGGCCAGCCATCGGCTGGGGGGTCGCGCCCTTCCTCCGCCTCCCTCTACCTAGAGCCGGACCCTCGTGCAGGCCCTCGCTGGGGCCCCTCATCCCCCCGGCCGTTGTTGCGCGGCGCTAGCCGGCCGGGGGCAGCCGTGAGGGTTAGCGGTCAGTGGTTAGCGGGCTGCGGGGCAGCAGGTTCCCCCCCGCGCTCGTTGTCTCCGCCCTCCCTCCCGCGGGAGGTGGCACGCTCTCGTGCGTCGTGCCGTACCGGGGGGGGGGCGTGGGTCGGGGGGCCCAGCTCCCCCCCCCACTCTCTCGCATCCGCCGTCTGGGCCATCACCTGCGCCGCCGCTTGTGTGGGGGCTGGGGCTGTGGCGGCGGCGGGTTGTGCCGGCGGTAGCACCAGTGGGCGAGGGCGCTGCGCAAAGCACGGGGGAGCCAGTTGTTGGCGTCCGCATCCGTGATGCGGAGCACCGCTCCCCCTTCCAGGAAGGCCGGCCACGTCGGCTCCCTGTCGGGCCACGCCGCCCGGATCACTGACCTGAGGACCCTCTCATGGTCCTCTGGGGCTGCCCAGCCCCCCGGGGGTACCTCTCGGTTTCCTCCGTCTCTCCGGAGGAGCACGGCATCGAAGGGCCGGTTCCTCGACCTCCTGGAGGTCCCCTGGTTGGCCCAGCACAACCACCCGTACACCTCCCCCACCAGGGGGAGGGTCTTCTCCCCCAGAGGGTCCGGGACCGCGCCCCAGTCCCGGTCCCATGGCCGGCCCCCCTCTGCCCCCCGCGCCGGCCCCCCTCGCTGCCCCTGTGCCTGCGGCGCCGATGCCGCGCCCCGCCCCCCCCTCCGCCGAGGCCATCCGCGCCGGCTCCGCCCTCGGCGCGGGGGGGGCTGGCTGGTGCCAGGGTCGTGGGGGTTGGGGGGGGACGAGCTCGCCGGCGTCAGGGTCGATGTTGTAGAGGTGGTGGTGGTGGTGGTGGTGGTGGTGGTGGGTGTGGTGCGCCGGCATCTGTTGGATGCCGGGGGGGATGCACCTCACCGGCTGCACGTCCGGCTGCGGGGGCGCCCCGCTCTCCGCCCGCCTCCTTTCGTCCCGCCCTCCCCCCTGGGCTCCCATGCCCCGTCCCGCCTGTCCCTTGGGGCCCGCAGCGCCCTTGCCCTTGCCCTTGGGCCCCTTTCCAGCCCCCTGCCCGTGCCGCGGGTCCCGCCTCACGTCCCCCACGCCCTGGCCCGCCCGCTCACCCACCTCCCCTCGCCCTGCTCCCTGCACCTGGGCTCCCTGCCCGTGCCCCTGCGCGCCCTTCCCGTGCCCTGGCCCCTTCCCGGCCCCCTGCCCTGAGTCGCGCCGTCCGCCGCCTGCGCTCTGCTCCCCCCCGCTGCTGCGCCCTTGCTCCCTGCCGCGCGTGCCCTGGCCTGCTCCTTGCGCGCGCTCCTGGGCACTTCCCCTGTCGCCTCCTGCCCCCCGCTCCCGTGGCTGGCACGGCGCTCTGCCTGCGCGCGCTCCCGCCCTTCCTGAATCACGCGCCGGGCGTCCCGCTGTCTTTGCAGCTGCGGCAGCGTGACGCCCGGCGGCGAGCGCTCGGGCGCCGGGGGGCGGACGTGCCGCTCCCGCCCCGGGGGGAAGGGCTTGGGGGGGAACTGCTTGGGGGGGCTGGTGTGGGTGTGGGTGGGGTTGGCGTGGGCGCGGTACTTCGCGCTCTCCTTGCCCGCTGCTGCTGCTGCGGCGGCCGCTGGCGAGGCGCCCGTGGCCCTTGCGGGGTTCTTCCCTCGCTTGCGCGGTGTGCTGGGCGTCGCGGCGTGGCCGGCTGAGGCGGTGGCGCGGCCCGCCGGGGCCGCGGTCGCAACTCCTCGCGCGCCCTCCTCGCTCTCCTCTGCTGCTGTGGCGGCCGCCGGCGAGGCGCCCGTGGCCCGTGCGGGGTCCGTTCCCCTGCGTTCGCGGCGTGCTGGCGGTCGCGGCGTGGCCGGCCGAGGCGGTGGCGCGGCCCGCCGGGGTCGCGGCCGCAGCCCCTCGCGCGCTCTCCTGGCTCTCCTCTCTCTGGATAGGGGGCATGTAGGAACCACGCCGGGCGCCCTAGGAATAGCTCATGGCGCGAGTAGCCAGTAGCTGAACTCTCTTGGGAGTTCATCATCAAGGATATGACGGGGAGTAGTCTCACTCTGTCTCTGGTGTGTTCAGTTTTGCACCATATCGTTACATTCTCCTTGAGGACACGGATCTGTCGCTCACATAGGGGGTTGCTCATGTGCGAGTAGGGGATCCCCGTGGACACATGGACATTGAGGGATCTCAGGACCCTCTTGTACCAACCTGTATCTGAGCATACTTGTACGTCCTCATCGGAGTTGATCTCCTTGGGCGCCCCGTAGACACAAAACCACTCCTCCAGGAGTATCTTGATAGTCTCCTCCCCGGTAATGTGCTTGGTACATGGGAACACCCTGGTAAACCTGGTCAACCCACAGGTCACCACGAGGGCGAAGTCATAGCCCCCGAACTTCGGCATCTCCGTGTAGTCCACGTATAGAAAACTGTTAGCACAGTGAGGGATGGGCAGGGTCGAGTAGAGACCTCTGTCCCTGATATCCCCTGGTTTGCAGGACCTGCACGGGCACTTGTCCACGATAGGCTGGAGGGTTTCCCGCAGTTTGTCGTCAGTCCACGTAGTGTGGAACCACTGCTTGAACAGCCTCAGGGTACGGTCAGCACCCACATGACCGCTGGACTCATGGGTCCACTTCAGCAGCGCTGGGACTCTGTCACTAGGCACCACAATGCGGTACTCGTGCCAGAGGTAGCTCTTGTCCCTCTTCCACTGATCTTGGTTGACCAGGAGGGGTTCAAGGCGTTTCTCGAGGCGCTTGTAGATATCCCCAAACTTCTTCAGGTACTCCGAATGTTGGAGTCCATCCAGGGGGCGTATCATCGTCATGTTGAGGTCCAAGTGGACGTCCATACGGCTGAACGCCTCCTTAGCCAGCGCTTCAAACCGGGCACCAATCAGGGCGTCGAAGTTGTTGCGGCTGATGTAGTCTGCACACTCGTTCTTCACTCCCTGGATATGGTGTACCGTCAGCCGTAGTTGACTGAGGTAGGTCCACCAGCGCCGTAGCTTGGCCTTCTCAGGTGGGGGGCCCTTCTGGAAACTGCGGACCGGTTCTTGGTCGCACAGCCAGACCACAGGGTTACTCCCCAACAGTCGTGCTTGTGAGGATAGCACTAGCATACCCGCGAGCTATTCCTGCTCATAAGTGGAGTAATTCCGCCTGGCCTGGTTCCATTTCCAGTTCCAGTGGCCCAGAGGTACTAGGACCCACTTGTCATCAGGGTAGCTGTGCTTGAGGGTTCCATCTCCGTTGAGACCTTCCGTCCCCCATTGGGAAAGGGCCGAGTCGAACTCCTCCTTCTCTAGTGCTTGCCATTGGAACAACGTTCCACCACCGCCCACATTGCTGGCGTCGGTCACCAGGATAATCTCCCCTTGTGCCCTAGGCACGCCGAAGCACTTAGCGTTGGCCACCTTGTCTTTGAGCTCGTCAAACGCTTGTTGCTCTTGTGGGCCCCAGCGCCAAGTAGTACTCTTCTTGATCAAGTCCGTCAGAATGGCGCTGGTGTAGGTGAAGTTCTTGATACGGCGGCGGTAGAAGTTGCACGCCCCAATGAAACTGCGTACATCATGTAGTCCTTTCTTGGGGTCTTCGTGTCGTACCTTAGCATCCATCAGGGGTTTGGCCTTAGAGGCCGCTGGGGTCCACCACCCATAGCCAACGTCGAACCCCAGGTACTGCATGGTCTCCTGCATGAACTCACACTTCTCCAGCTTGAGTCGTGTGTGGTTCTCCCGGCAGACCGCAAAGAACGCACCCAAGAGGATTAGGTGGTCCTCCTGGGTATTGGTCCCGAGGCATACATCGTCCATGTGAGCTTCCATCTGGGCCCCACGGGATATAAGTTCCTGCACCTTAGGTCTCCTTCGTAGGATGGACAAGATCTTGTTCATCAGCTCTTGGAATAGAGCGGGTGCGTTGGCCACGCCAAATGGCATGACCTTCCACTTGAACACCCTCCCCTGAGGGGTAATGAAGGCCAGTAGCTCCTGAGCGTTGGGCGTCAGGTCCACTTGCCAGAATCCGCTCCTCTTGTCCATCTTGGTCTTGTAGCAACAGGAGGCTATCTTCTCAAGGGTAGACTCCATATTGGGAAAGGACCCTGAGTGGTTCAACGTTTTCTTGTTCAGCTCTCCGTAGTCCGATACCAGCCGTTTGGCTGTAGACCCAGGTTTAGCCACCAGGAAACAGGGGCTGCAGTGTAGGGGGTAGTCCCCGTCCTTGTACTCCAGGACTAGGCCAGCGTCGATACATTCTTGTATCTGTCGCTCAATCTTGTCGGCCTGCTCTTTAGGAGCTGGATAGGGTCTCCTCCGGATCTTGTGACCTACGAACTCGGGTTTCAGCTTGAGGTCCATCTGTACCAGCTTGTCACATGAAGCTGGAGGGGGTAGTTCTCCGAACACCTCCAGATAGGTCCTTATAAGCTTCTGCACCCGCGGGTCCAATGGCTTGATCTTGTCCTCCATGTCCTCGTCAGAGTGTAAGTTGCTCGCCCCCTGAGTAATAGACGTCGGCAGGTGATCCTCCACCGACTCTTCGCCCTTGGTAGTGTCCTTCAACCCTTGGTAGGCATATCGAAGGTCTTGTTCAACCATCTCCGGTGGACGATGGCAACATAGGCACGTTCGAGGGGGTTCACATACACATTCCTCCGAGAGGTCGTCCTCCTCTGGGGTCCTCACATGGGCGCCCCACACGCTCTTCATAAGCTTAAGATCTACCTCCCTTTGCCAGGTGGTGATCTTCTGTTCGAGGTCCTCCTTCAATTGGGATAGATCTCTCATACGTCCTTGCTTCAGTGGCCATGAGCTGCGGGTAGGCTTAGCGTAGCATAGCTTTTTCGCCACCAACTTCCTCTTGGAGTCCACATACTCCCTTAGCCTGGATCGAGGGTCCAGCTCTTCGTCCACGGGGTCTTCCACCCTCATGGAGAGTAGGGGTTTCAGTGGGGCGACGTACTCGGCGTTCTCCACTTCCTCCACACAGGTCTGCACGAAGAAGGCGTCGTGCTCAGTTTCGTCATCTGAGTGGATAGAGCTAGGTAGCTCGGATAGTCCACACTCAGAGACTCCATCAGGAACAGGTACATGACAGGGAGAGTTGGGGGCGTTGGTGTCAGTCACGACGTACTCATCTCCTCCGGGTATAGTCTCAATAGCATCTTGAGGTCGTAGTCGATCCTTCAAGTCACCCAAGGCGAGTCCATCGCTTTCTCGTGGTATAGCCTGGACCAGAGTCGGGTCCAGATCCTCCCAGGGGATGGAGGTAAGACCTGCGTCCACCACGCTGAGCATACTCCCCCATCCGGGTTTCCCAATAGGCGTCTTACGCCCCAGAGGCACGTAGATGGCCTCATCAGGTAACCGAACAGAGCTGATAGTCAGCCTGTCCAGGAGGTTTCGCCAGTACTCGTTGCCCCCATGGGCTCCCCATTCGGGGGAACACAGGACCATACGGGAACGTTCCAAGGCCACCTTGGTCAGGACCTTCCCCAGTTCACTGAACCTGGGGTTCCCGTAGGCCATCCCGAAAGAGGGCCAGTAAAATTTGTAGCTGCAGTTCTTCCCCTTGCTGCAGTAAAGGTCCAGTACATGCTGCTTGTCGCTGGCGAACAACTCCACACTCAGGTCTTCTCTAGAGTAACCCAACTCCTTCAGACCTTGGTCTAGGACTTCCCCCAATAGTTGATAGTCCTCAGTTTTCGAGGCCGCCATCATGTTCGAGGGCTCCTCCTTCGATAGCCTCAGGTAGCTCAAGGTATGTTCCGACTGCTCCAGTGGCACAGACTCTCTGCCACTGCCGTGGTCCACGTAGAGGAGGTAGGGCGCTTGCAGCGTCAGGGATTGTATCTGGGAGTGCTGCACGAAGAAGTCAGTCCCCAATACAAAGGCGAGGGCCTCAGTGTCCATCACATAGAACCAATGGGCGATAGTCCGGGAGCCCATAGGTACCCCCACTTCACAGTCCCCGCAGCTGTGCACCACATGTCCATCCCCCATTCGTATAGCCGCGGTGGTCATGGTGTTCTTCAGATTCCAGAAAGGTAAAATTTTCTTGGCCACTATAGATATGGTGGCGCCAGTATCCAATACCCCCAGGTATTCGCGTCCCCCTAGTCGGATACGTACCCAAAACACCAGGTCCTGGGTGCCACCGGAGCGTCCCCGTCAGAACTCCGCGGGACAGGTCACCTCAAACCCCTTGTTCCGCAGCTTGCGGGCCATCCTCATTAAACGGCTTCTCTTCTGAGCGTTGCCGTCATCACCACCTTCTTGCTCCCGCTTGGCCCCTTGTGCTTGCTGGGCCTGCGTTTGTGAGCGTGTGGTCGGACCGGACTGCCCTCCAGAGGGCTCGGAGTTCCCCCCTGGATTAGGGTTGGGGTTGCCTCCGTTCTTGTCCTGGTTCTTGTTGTCCTTGTCTGGCTGGCGGTTAGCGCCTCCTCCTCGTCCACCTTGACTCTTGTCTTGCCCTTGTCCACGTCCTTTCGACTTGCCCTTGCCGGAGTCGTTGCCTTTGCCTTTGCCTCCACCTTTGCCTGAGCCTTTGCCAGGATCTTCACCCTTAAGCTTCGCCGATAGGCGTTGCTTATGGTAGCACTCATCCTCGTAATGCTTCCTACTCCCACAGAAGGCACACGTGATGGTGCACCTGTGATGATCCGGCAACTTCGCTTTGGCGCCGGTGTTTTTCTCCTGCTGCTTCCCCTGGACTACGAAGCAGTCTCGCTGCTCGCAGTCAGGGGCGTGCTGCAGGTGGCCCTGCTCGTCTCTGGCATCGCACCAGAAGAGCTCCTTGACGTTTTCCATGATACGGGCGTGGGCGTGTTTGGGGGTAGTCCCCTGCCCAGGTCTGGATCCTTGGTACCCTTTGCCATTGCCTCCAGAGCCTTCTTCTCCAGGACGGTAGTTGTTCAGGTGCTGGTCGCTTTCTTTCTCCAGCGCCAGCTCCAGGAGTAGTACGCATAGATCCTTGTAGCGGAGGGATCTAGCCTTGCGCTCTGCCGTTGAACGGCACTCGTCCCACAGCTCTCAAGGGAGCTTAGCCACCAACCAGAAGAGCAGGTCGTCGCTGCTGTAGGATCGGGTGTCAATCCTCCAGCCCAGTGATCCAGGTCACCCAACAGCTCAGAGACCCTGCCAGGTCTGGGGTTGTTGGGCAGCACGGGCGGGTTCTGGATCTCGGCCCTGATGGAGAGGTCGGTTTCGTAGGTCGGGTACTGCCTCTCCAAGGCAACCAACACATGGCAAAGGTGGCGGAGTTAGTCACGATCTGTCTGACCTGCTTCTCCAGGTACTTGGTCTTGCAGCACTGCAGGAGCAGATCGCACTTGACCCGTCCATTAGCGTGGGTTTGGCCGGTCAATCGGAGAAACCGGCCAAAATTCTCAGCGAACTCCCTGAGGTCCTTGCCTGTGAACTCAGGCAGGTTCACCACGATCTTGGAGGTGGCAATAGCCTTAGCCTCCTGAGACCTGCGTTCCTCAGGGCGTCGGGTCTTCCTCTTCTTCTTCTTGTTCTTCCCACTTGGGTTCTCGGGGTCCTCCGGGTCGTCGTCCTCCAAGGGCGAAGCAGAAGGCATAGACGGCGGCTCATCATCGGAGGGGTCTCCGCCTAGATCACTAGAGCCATAAGACTGCACGTCCGAGATTGCCCTCAAGGCTGTCAGCCCCAGCCGGTCCAGCTCGGCTCTCGTAGAATTCGTCACGTGGCTGTAGGGCGGCTGGGCCATTCTCGGTACGAAAGGACTTCTCGGTATCGCCGCAGGGGTCGGCATCGGTCGGCTCCTCAGGCTCCTCAGGGTGTTTGTCAGCCCTGCCACTAGGTGGTTGGCCTGTATTCGATGGGGTGACACTCCCACCGTGGTAGGTGAAGCTTGGGGCGGTATCATCAGGGGCTCCAGTTTCTCTCGAATCTCTTGAGTGAGGTCGCCAAAAATTTTAGAGATGGCTCCTCGGAGCACCTCGTTGATCTCCGACCGCGTCAGGGACCTGTTGGAGGATCTCCCCGATCCTGTACTCCTGCCTCCAAGAGACTCAGGTGCTCTCCTCAACCCACTCAAGGTTGCCTACCCAGGAACATCCACATAGGTTCCCGTAGCGGGTAGAGGATGGTGATAGTCAGCCGCATACCATCGCGGCGCGGAACTGGAGGTCACCGGCTCACTGGCAGTAGTTGCCTCAGGAAACGCAGTGGTACGTGGGCCCAAACCATAGGCAGGGTAGGTAGGCATACCAGTAAAGCCTGTGCCCTCTGCCATAGGTGGGTTGGTTATGGGTGTGGATGTTGCAGCGGCTGGGTCTGGAATTGGGAGTGTGGTGGTTATAGGAGAGGGTGATTCGTGGAGGCCAGAAGTGCTTGGTGCGCCTTCGAAGGTAGGATCATTCGTCAGGTCTTGCCCTTGGTCTTCTCCTTCGTCTGCTATGCCTTCTCCAGCATCCTTCTCGCTCTCTCTCTTCCTCTTCACAGGATGAGTGACCACCTCCTCGACTGAGAGGGCCCAGAAGGCCGACTGGAGTCCTTCCAACGAAGCCTCCGCCGCGTCCACTGGCCCATGTAAGGGCTCCGAAGGTACAGCGCTAGGTCCAGGTCCAGGTTCACCAGGTGCTGGCATTGCTGGTGCCCCAGGCGCTGTCTTCACGTCGGTGTCCTCTTTCTTTGTGTCCATCTTCGTTCGCCCTTCTGCTTATATATGACTGATCTCGGCGCCCTGGTTGTACGGCACGGGGTTGCTGCCGGTACGCAGAGACAGTCTGCCTCTTGCTACCAGAAAGTTTTATAGTGCTTTCAACACTGTGTTTGTGCCTCTCCTGCTGCTTGCTGCTGGTGTAGGGTTTCCTGCTGCTTGTTTTTGATGAGTAAAATGTTTTATTTGCTGAAATACAACCAATCCAGAATAGCCCAAGCCAGAGGTAAGCAAGTAGAAGAGAATCAGGATCAAAGCATGAAGGGCTGCAGTGTAAACAGTGAACGATGAAAGAGTATTCACAGAAACTGCAACTCAAGGCACATCTGATTGCATGTTCACAAAGATAGCTGAAATGTTTTGGAAAAAGAGTTGGAAAACTGCCCCATGGTCACTCAATCTCCATAGTGCCATCTCAGGAGATGTGCACTCTTTGTTTTGGGTCCCATATGTGCTGAGGTGGCAGGGCATGTGGCGATGAGGTCACTGCCATGTCACATGGGATCTTCCTACTTAGCTAGGCTGACCGAGAATTGAACCCAGGACCTCTCAAAAAGAGGTGCCCAGCCCCCTAGGGTGCATACCACTAGGACAGCTAAGAATTCATGAGAAAAGATAGATAAATTCATATGCTCTGCCCTGGATATGTCAGTTCTCAGTCGACTCAGGAAAAGATGAATTGCCTCACATTGATAGGGGAATAAGGGGTCCACTCCATATCCTGATTTGGTGTTTGGTTCCATAGGTCAAAATGTGTTATCACCACTTTTGGTTGGACCAATAATAAGATAGAAATGCCTGTGTGCTTAGAGCATCTCTAATACAACTAGAGTATGCCTCAAAGCATTGGAAAAGCACTTTTTCTTACTCTAATCGCATAGCATGCCAATGCGGAGATTGTTCCAAACTGCACATAACTATGCAATTGTGCCCCCCCCCCCCCCACCGACTGTCCTGTATTTTTTTTAGCTGCGGATTTTTTTTTAGAGGTTGCATTTTTTTGGCTAAAAAATAATCGGCACTAGAAAAAATTTTCTGCGCTAAAAAATATTCCGCGTTGAAAAAGGATACCCAGATTTTTTTTCTGCGCCGAGTTTTTTTTTTTTTTTAGCGCCGATGCCGCAATTTTAGAAGTGGTCAAAAAAGTGTCATGGGTGATTCCCTGGGTACCTGTAGCGGAACGTGGTGTGTGCAGGGACCCCGTGGCAGCACGGGTGGTGTAGCAAGTTTGTTTTTGACCCCCACCCGCCAGGGTTGGATTTTCACCCTGTTTCACCCATTTCTACTTTTTTGCTCATTCCCACCGCATCCACCCTTTTTCTAGGTCGATTTTGCATTCACTGTTCAAGTAAGAAAAAGTGTATTTCAATGCGGTTGGGGTTAGCTTTAGTTGTATTGAAGATGTCTTGAGGCATAACACAATTTTTATCTTAGTATTGGCCCCTACCAAAGTGAGGATAATGCATTTTGACCTATAAAACCAAGCTTTAATCAATGGATGTTGTAAGGACCCCAGACCCCCCAACTATTTTGGTTTTAGCACAAGATCGTGAGTAGACTGAAGTACTGCTCTGGTTCAGAGCCTATAAATTTTATCTATTTTTTTTTGAATGACTACTTTTTGTAGTGGTGTGCACCTTAGGGGGCTGTGGTACCTCTTTTTGAGAGGTTCTGGGTTCAATTCCCAGTCAGCCTAGCTAAGTAGGAAGATCCCTGGTGATATGGCAGTGACCTCAGTGCCACAAGCCATGCCACCTCAGCACGTAAGGGACCAAAAACAAAGGGTGCACATATCAGAGTGACCCTGCCTAAAAGAGGGTGCTCATGAGGGCAGTTTTCTACTCTTTTCTAAGTGTTTTTAACTAGCTTTCCGAATCTAGTTGAGCATTGCTGTACATAAGTGATTGTTCATGCTATTCTTATGTACACAGCCCTTCATTGTTTGGAGTATGAGATCTTGAATTGTGCCCCACTTGGACTGTGGACTAAGTCTTTTCCTTGGTCCAAAATACACAAAAACCAAAGGAGCAGGCAAGCAGAAGGATACAAGCAGAGGCACATCGGCACAAATCAATCATGAAAGCATATTATATTTTCTGGTAGCAAAGACATACAGTCTTTGCGTACTTGCAACCCCGTGCGGTACAACCAGTAGGCCGAGATTGTCACTCCTTGAAGGGCGGAGAATATACAATGGACACCAAGGACATTGCCGAGACGACAGAACCCTCAGTGGCACCAGCCAAGCCCGCACCTGAGCCCACACCTGCTGGTGAACCTTACCCTGAATCTGTACCTTTGGTGCCTTGAAGATGCACCAAGGGGAAGGACAACTCACTAGACTTGAGTGGGTGGGGAGCAGCCTTCAGTCAATTGTGAGTGGGAACACCTGAAGG
Organism: Eutreptiella sp. 'Long Island Sound 2002'; assembly: GCA_964036045.1. Classification (NCBI taxonomy): domain Eukaryota; phylum Euglenozoa; class Euglenophyceae; order Eutreptiales; family Eutreptiaceae; genus Eutreptiella; species Eutreptiella sp. 'Long Island Sound 2002'. Next base: position 32,659,634 of record OZ038392.1, on the reverse strand, counting down.
CAAGCAGACGGAGAAAAGGAAAGCAGGAGCAGGAGTAGACTGCGAAGCAGCACATGAGCGAACGGATGATGCACACTCCGCTGAGATGCCCTCTTCTTCAAGCACTGCACATGAAGCATCCAAGCTCCCTTCTAAGAGCGCCCTAGGCGCGACTGGACTCCCTACACATCCAGCCACATCCTCTCGTACAACCACTACACTCCCAGCTGCACCTCCAGCTACATCCTCTGCTACCACCACCACTTCACCCATGGCTGAGGGAACAGGCCTTGCTGGCGTGCCTGACCCTATTCATGGAGTGGACACACGCGCTACAGCGCCATCTGTGGCACATCAAGTCAGTGAACTAGTTGCATTTGGCTCTTCTTACACTAGTATCCATAAGCCAACTCCCAGCAAATATTTGACGCCTTTCCGGGTGTTCCTGCAGTAGCGCTCGAACCTGCGATGCGGGCCTACAAAATGCACGGGCATGGACTGGGTTTTACCTCTGTGCGCGATCTGCGGGGCCGAGGCTCCTGTGGAGCAAGGAGCAGGGAGTTTGGGAGGTCTTGTGAGCGGATATCAAGAAATTACTCCGTGGTGTCCCCGAAGAGTGGACTTGGGACCTCACTCAAGAAATCAGTGCCAACTTGGACCCCTTGATACCTCCACAGGGATCGCCTATGACCACTAGAGCTTTGCCTCACCGGATATAGGCCCACCCCCGTGGGCACTGGCATCTGGGCCCAGCTACAACTCCTCCTACCGCACCACACACACGCCATCCTGACAAACCACCACTGCGATCAACAGGGGCCACTCGTGGCCACACACACCGACATCCACCGACGCCCGGCAGGCGAGGTGGACACCCTGCGCCTCGTAGGGGCCACCATCACCATAGTGTATATCACCCCAACACAGATGCAGATCATGGCCCAATGCGACGCCCACCACGCCCCGTTCCTTTCCGACCCACAATGGCCAGCACGCCACGTCTTCCAAGCGTACCTCCGCGCGTGTGCTACGAAGGCAGGGCGCGACATGCCGGGGCCCAAGGACATCGACACGGCGTACACAGCCTTCCAGCGCCAGCATCCCCGGCCCCGCCTGAGCGAGCACGAGACCCCCAACGACGGCGGCACGACGCAGGGGGAGCCCACCCCGTCTGCCGAAGGCTGGACACCACCCATCATCCTGCTACTAGCACCAAACGGCCACAAACATGTTACCCGCACCGTCCAGCGACACCATGCCCCCTGGTCCATCCCCAAACACAATGCACCGGAGACCGATGTACCACCAGTCAGACACAGTGACCAGGGCATACCACGCACGTGCTGGCACTGCGGCCCGGCAGCCCTCGACACTCCGTGGCCCCTGCTGCACCTCATCTCCACCCACTACCACACCCCCACCGCCGCCGCCACCGCCGACCAGCAGGCATGGCTCTCTCCCTGGTTTGACACGGTACCCCCAGACCACCCGGCGCACGTAGCCTGGACCCGAACACCCACGGCGACATGGACGTTCACCAACGAGCGGGCAGACCCGGACAGCGTAGCCATGGAGTACGACCGCTGCGACCCACACCGCGCAGGACCTCAGGAGGCACCCATGCGCCCCCTACAGCACAAATGCCCCACCCTCCGCGGCGACAAAGACGACAAGGAGCGGCGACAGACCATCACGTGCCAGAAGTTCCACCCCAATACGGGATACCTCTTCCACCTGATGTACGCGTATATCACCCAGGGACGCCCAGACAGGGGCCTCCTCCGCCTCACCCCACGAGCCCAGGCCATCATCACCCAGGGATTAGGCGTCTATGCGGCGCCACTACTGCAACCCACGCAAATCACCGCCAGAACCACCCAGGGGAACCCCATCTACGTCTATCACCCCACAGCAATCGCCCGCCTACCCATACCCAGCGACACCGACATCATCTGTTTCACTGACGCATCCGGCACCCAGCAACGCACCCCCACGGTCGGTTGCGCCTCCGTGCGCATCACCCGGCACGCGGACGGCCTCCACGTGGGACACCACACCGGGACCACCATCTTTGGGGCGTCCTCCCACGGCGAACTGCGCACCATGGCAGACGCCGTCACCGCCACACCGCCACCCACGACGGTCCGGCCCCGCAACATCTGGGTAGTCGTGGACGCCACGGTCGACATCCACCTCACCAGGCGCCTTGCGGACCTGCCCCTCCACAAAGCACTCGAGTCCGGCCTCACCACACAAGCGTTGGGACTATGGATGGCCTTCAAGGGCATGCACCCCCAGGACGCCCTACACATCGTCAAGCAGGAGTCGCACCGCTACGCATACGGCAATGGACGCGCAGACACGCAGGCCAAACACCAGAACACCAACCACACCCCAGGGCTCGAACACGTGCGACTGGACACCCCACACCACAGCCACCTGCAGCACCTGCCCCCGATACCCCTGGCCGCACAGCCCCCCCAATGGATGCCCGAGGACACGCCGTACACGGATCGAGACAAGCAGTACCACTACCCCACACCCATCCAGCAACTAGCCACCACACTGGGCCACCCAGCGAACACCGAACTCCTCCGACGCCTCGAAAACTCCGTCCACACCCCCCTCTACTACTCCGCCCTGCGCCCGGATAGCCTCCCAGCACACCTACAAAAGCCCCGACTCCAACTCGCCCTCGAACAACTTCCCCTCCTCACCCGATACCACCGATGGTATACGCGCCGCTCGATCCACGTCCCCGCAGGACACACCAAATGCATCTGCAGCCACGCGGAAGAAAAAACATGGGACCACTTCAAGGCGTGCCCCCTGTACAGAGGACTGGACACCCTCACAGACTGGAACCCAACCCACACCATCGCACAGCACGCCGGATGGCTGGCGCAGTCCCCGGCGACCCAGCAACTCACCATTGTCCTCAAGCAGACGGAGGTGCTCGAGGCAGTCCGCAGGGGACTCGTCCCCACTGCCGTCTACACCTTACTACGCACCCACGCGGAGGACCCCCAGGCCACGGCGGCGCACATGCAGCGGACGGCCGTTGCCAAGACGGCGGAACAGCTCACATACCGCACCCACAAATACCTGCAGCATGCGGCAACCCTGCCCCCAACAGACCAAGCCCACCTCCTCAAACTCCTGTTCTACCAACCATGAAAACCTACCCCGTGACATACCAACACCGAACCCCCACCACGTCTACACACCGTCCACCGAGCACAGCACTGGCACAGCACACACGGGCGCCACAGGCACCGCACACGCTCCCACCAGCATGCGCGCGCCACCAGCCCCCATCCCCCCACGCCGCCGTCCGTCCACAGGTACCACCAACCACCAGCCACCGCATGTCCCCTCTGCGTTCGCCAGCGGCTACCACAGACAGCCCTGCCCTGCAACCCAGACCACTGGGTCTGCCTGGGAGCCGCGCACCGCCTCACCCACTGCCCCCACTGCGGGGACCTCAACCCCCGCCATCGCGAACGGCCAGCGGCCCCAGCCGCACCCCCCCCCGCCAGCCACCCCAGCTTCTTCGGGTACCTCACCGACACTCTCCGGGACCAACTGGGAGGGTACTACGTGGCGGACGCGGCGGACCACGCATGGGCCATAGCCGTGGCCGCGGGCAACACACCCCTGCCCCCCCACAGCCCACCCCTACGCCACAGCGGAGGCGGCTTGAACCTGGCGGCCCGCCACATCCTCCTCGCCCTATACCTCCACCACCGAGACCTACACCTCCCAGACCCACAACTCCCGGCCCCCCAAGCAGCAGCCCTGACGCCGGAAGCGTGGGCCGACACGGCACCAGAGGAGATAGCAGCCTACCTCCGAACCACGTGCCGCCGGTTCGCAAACGCCCTCGGCCGACGGAAGGGAACACCTTACCCCCTCAGCGCACTCCTCTACCCGGCACACCACCCCCACCCCGCACAACAGACGCCCCCGGAGGGCTGGGCGTCTTTTCGGGACGCCCACCTGGCCGCCCCCGACGAGGCCACCGCCACGCGGATGGGCCTCACGGACCAGGAGGCCTACGTCAGAGGCCTCAAGACGAGCCTCCAAGAGGCACACCGCTGGCACGCCCGCTCCCCGTCGCCCCCACGGGGACAGAGGGGTTCAGCCGCCCCCGACACCCACCAGGCCAAGAAGACCAAGACAGGTCAGGGGGCCCGCCAACGCGCCCGCCAGCAGGGCGCGACGCCCCGACCAAGGGCCGGGTCCAGCCACACCGCACCGCCCCACGCCCAGACCCCCGGGGCACACCAACAACACCACCACCACCAACGCCCACCACCACCACCGTACCGCAGCACCCAAACCCTGCAGCCCAGTCAGCCACCACCGCCCACACACGTCCACACCATGCCAGGACCACCGTACGCGCAGAGCCAGGGGACATGGCACCACCAACACCACCACCGCGCCCCCGTCCCTCCCAACCCCTACCCCCTAATGCCCCCAAGCTACAGCGACCCCCACCAGCTACATCCCCACCACGCCCCAGCACAACCAGGCCCCGCGAACCACCCACCCCACATAGCGCACATCACCGCACCACACCATCACGTGTTCCACCACCACCAGCCCCTGCCACCACACCCACCAACGCCGGGGTACCACACACAACCGACACACCCTCCACACCACCACCACGCGGTCCAGCACCACCCGCCGCCCCCGCTACACGGGCCCACAACATACGAGCCACGGTACACCCCCATGGACCCGCGAGGAGCCGCGCACGCACATCAGCAACACCAGGACCTAGTAGGAGCGCCCCACCACCACCAACAGCCCCCCCACCCACACCCCATACCAGCGAGCACCATCCACCAGCAGCCACCCATCACATACGGACCACAGCCCCACCCGGGGGCTCATGCGGTCGCCTCCCACCCGCACCCCGGCACCGCAACCAGTCAAGAACCGCAAGGGCCACACGGCGCACACACGCAACACCCACACGACCCACAGGGACGCCCGGACCCCCAGCCGGCACAACACCCACCCCCGCCCCCCCCACCCCACCACCACCAGCAGCCCCCCCACCCACACCCCATACCAGCGAGCACCATCCACCAGCAGCCACCCATTACATACGGACCACAGCCCCACCCGGACGCTCATGCGGCCGCCTCCCACCCACACCCCGGCACCACAACCAGTCAAGAACCGCAAGGGCCACACGGCGCACACACGCAACACCCACACGACCCACAGGGACGCCCAGACCCCCAGCCAGCACAACACCCACCCCCGCCCCCCCCACCACCAACAGCGCCACCCCCACACCACCCCCTCCCGCCTCCCCCCCGAGACCAGGCCACGGACACAACACGCGGCAGCCAGCACCAGCCAATCGACGTCGATACCCCCGCCGACACACGCCACCGCGAATCCCCCCTCCCGCAACCGCCACAAGAAACCCCATCACCGGACCCCACGCGCGACAACGATGACCACCCCCCCCAACCCACACCACCCCCCCCATCACACCCCGCACCACCAGTCGCCGCACCGACCGAACCCTACGCCCTGCACAACCCCGCAGCGGTACGGCAGCACCTCCGGGGGGTCGGGGAACAGGACGTCGTGCTGTACCTCCGCACCTCCGGCACCAGCACCCCCATCCGGGCGGCCACCCTGGTCCAGGCAGCCACCCTGGGGGAAGGCGTCAGAGACTTCCTCTTCGACGCCTTCCTCCACGTCGCCCGACACGAGCGCCCCCCACGCGCCACCCCAGACGGCGAGAGCCCGCCCCCCACGGGGAGCCGGATCTGGGTACCGCCCATCGACTGGGGGCGACACCTGGTCGGACACCCCGTGCCGGAGCGGGACAGCACCCAGGGCCGCACCCGCTACCGCGAGCCCAACATGGCCAACCCCCACCCGACGCCACCCCCGACAGCACCAAAGAGTGGGAGCGGGAAACATGGGTGGCCCGGATGGCCTCCCTAAGCAACTTCCGGCACCACGTCCCGGGGGACATCCCCACCCCCGACGAGCAGCAGCCAGCCCCCTCCACGTACATGACCCTCATGTACAATCTGCACTACACCCTCTCCACCACCACCTACGACGCACCCACAGACCACTGGGTGGTACACGGCACCGACTTCCTCCTCCCCGCCGACTAAACCCCCCCCACACACAACCCAGGCCCCGACACGTACGCCAGGGGGGACGACCCGGACGACCCCCACATCTGGGGCACCTGGGAACCCGAATCTCTGGACACGCTGCTCTCCATCCGCAGCGGCTACCAGGGCCTTGGTAGGGCGATGTATTGCCTCGCCAAGTGGACCCAACGGACCTGGGGGATCCCCACGGACCGATGGGTGTGGGTGGTCACGCTGCGCCCCCAGCAGATGGAAGCCCCCCCAAACCGCGGGGGACCCACCCCCCCACGCCCCACCACCCCACAACTATGCCCGTACATGGTGGCAGCCCGCCTCATGGCGCTGCTATGGCCGGGCCCCCACACCCCCACCCAAAACTACCCCCACCTCACAGAGGAGGACATGCCCGGCATCCAGCGATGCTTCTTCCGCACCCTCGACTACCTCCAGCAAACACACCCCCGCGTCCTGGAGCAGATATGGCCACCCCCCGGGTAACCCACGTGCCCGCACAGCCGAGGCAACGCCGCCACGCCAGCACCAGCACGCACGGATCACCAGGGAAAACGCGCGCACACGCCCGATGCCCGAACCTGCACCCTCGTTCTCGCTACTTACAGGACCCAGCATCATACGCCCGCCCCCGAGGCCCAGGACCCTCCGCCGTCTCCCACAGCCCTCTCCTCCGCCTCCGACTCCACAACCTCCACCACCACGACCACCGCATCCACCACCACCACCACGTCCTCATCCAGCACTCCACCCCCCAGGCCGCGGGGGACACCTCCCAAACGGGCCTCCAAACCCGCCCCCACCGCGAGCAGCCCCGCCGCCGCCAAAGCCCACGCCCCGGCGAAGCCCACGCCCACGACCCAGCCGAAGCCCAAGGCCGCCGCCAAACGGCGGCCCGCAGCCAAGCCCAAACCCAAGCCCAAACCCGGCGCCACGACGGCAGCTCGAGCCCGGCCCCCCGAGGATGTCCTCTACGACATCCGGCCCCAGCCGTCCCAGGCCCGAAGGCAGCAGCGCCCAGCGCGGCGCCCCCCCACCGTCACCGACGCCACCGCCACCACCTTCATGGCGGAGCGCGCCGCGGCCGAAGCGCGACGCGCCTCGTCCCACCATCTCCCAAAGCCCGCACCCCCGGCCCACGGACCGCTCCAGGGTCCACCAGCAGCGCCCCCGCCCCCCTACCGGCCCCCGATGACAGCCCACATGCAACGCATGCCCCACTACCGCCGCCGCCGCGAATCCCCGCCCAACCCCGAGGCGGAGACCGTACGCGCACACCCGCGGGTCCACATCCGCGTGCACCCCGACTCCCCACGCACCCCCACGGAACAGGACTACGAGGAATCCCCCAGGCCCGCCACCGCCGCCGGTTCCACGACCCCGTCACACCCACCCACGCCCACTCCTCCGCCCAAGACCGCAGGCCCGCCCAGGAACAGTGGTGGCAGCGCTGGACCCACACGCAGCTCTGGGAGCTGCGGAAGTGGGCCCGGGGAGAGCCCTCCCTCGAGGGCCTGGTCCATCGGCCCCGCAAGGGGTCGGTGGAGAACTGCCGCCTCCGGCCGGCGGGGGGGTGGATGCCGCAGGCCGCATGGGAAGCCATGCTGGCCAATGCGCTCCACCCCCTGGGAGTCCACCCCCGCAACCTCCCCGCGCCCCAGGACCACCCGTATGTCCTCAGGCGCCTGCGGGAGACCCTCCAGGAAACGCAGCGAGACGGCATCCGCCTGTGGGACATTACCCAAAGCCCAGCCCCGCACGCACACACCCCCTCACCACCCCACAAGCGTCAGCGCACCGACACCGGCGACACCCACAACACCCCAGGAGCCCTGCGCGCCACACAACACGACGCGCCTGACCCCCCAGCCAGCGGCGCCGCCATCTAACCCCGTTACCCAGCACACCACCACCACGGGGCGCCACGCCAGGCCCTGCCCAGAAGTCACCAAACGAACCGGACGCCGAAGGAAGCCAACGCACACGACAACGAGCACCACTATGCCCAAAGGCGCCGAACCCGGGCCCGATACCGTGGGCTCCTCTCCACCCTCAGCACGACACACACGTCACTGACGTCACTCCTCCGCCGTGCCCCCTCCCACGCCACCGCCCCGCCCCCCCCCCCTCCCGCCACACGTCCCCACGCCGCCCAGCACCCAGCCCCACACACTGCGCCACAGCATCGCCCTAGTCCGGCTCCTCCACCATTGCGCCACTTGGCACCTCACAGTAGACCGCCGTCCTGTGGTCCCTCTCCCCCCAGCACCGCTCCCGGGGCCGCACCCGACCCACGCCGTGTTCGCCCCCACGTCGCGGGCCGCGGACATCCTCCCGCTCCTCGCCACCACCCCTCCCGGGCATCGCATACTGCTTGCCGCCAACCCCTCGGTCCTCAGTGAGGTCCCCATTGGGCATGCCGACGCCCTGCACGTGCGCCCGCTGCTGCCCAACCTGCACGCTGCGTACGCCCCCGGCACGCCCGTCGACCCCTCCATGTGGGACTCCCAGTGAGGCCACCGGCCAACGGCCGGCCCGCACGCACCACCCCGCACTCGCCTCGGGCGCACGACCCCGTGGACGCCGCTACCCACACGCCCGGCCCCGCGCAACCGCCTAACCGAGCCAGAACTCAAGCACAAATCAAACCCGAGCCACACCCCGAAACCGCTAACCCTTGACTCCTAACCAAACCCGCCGAGGGAACAACGTAACCACAGCCCACACCCACAGCCCACACAGCCGCCTAACCAGCCAGCTCCAGAAGCAAAGAGACACCTCACCAAACCCACCCTGACCCAAGCCTAACCGAGCCGAAGCCCCAACACAAATCAAACCCGAGCCACATCCCGAAACCGTCAACCCTTGACTCCAAACCAGGCCCGCTGAGGGAAATGCGTAGACACAGCCCACATCCACAGCCCACACAGCCGCCTAACCAGCCAGCACCAGAAGCAAAGAGACACCTAACCGAACCCACCCTGACCCACACCCATGTACATCAGGACACGCGAGCCGCACCCCTGGGGCGCGACCGCCGCCACAGCACCAACGACACACGCCAGAGGACACAACGCTATAGCACCGCCGCACCAGCTGCCCATGCCTGTGCCTGCAGTGTACGCGCGCCTCTGTTTTCCTCTTTTTTGTTTTTTCTTTTTCTTTTTTCCCCCCCAAAAAAAAAAACAGGTAAAAAAAAAAAAACAAAAACAAAAACAAAAAACAAGTAAAAAAAAAAACGAAAATTAGGGGGGGAAGAAGAGGGACACAACCACCCAGGGCACACACGCACCGCACACAGCACGCACACCGGTGAACAGGAGCCCAGGGGCCCAGGACACCGCACATGCAACACAACACACCGAGCGAGCACACCGGTGAACAGGAGCCAGCTGGCCCAGGACACCGCAGACGCACCACAGCAAACCGCGCGGGCACACCGGTGAACAGGAGCCAACGGCCCAGGACGCTGCACACACGTAGGGCGGCCGAGGGACAGGAAAGAACCAATACCCAATGGGTCGGACGCACTGGGGCGACCCAGCTGACCCACCGGGCCAGTGGCAGGAGCGGTACTCCAAAGCCACTGGTCCGAGCCCGGCCAGGCTGCATCGGGGACCATGGGAAACGTCACCCGGAGCCATGGAAGCAACCGGTGACAGGCGAGCCGGTACACAGTCCAGGAGGGGGTCACCTGCCAAGCAGAGTGGCCCCGCAACTCAAGCCACAAGGGTGAGGCGGTCGTGCCGTAGACAAGCGGGAGCAATACCCCTTGTGGTGAGAGATACTCCACACGGCTGGGCAGCCCCCCAGAGCTGCCGCCCAAAGGAGGGGGCATGTGGCCCTACCCATGGACACATGTGGGGACACCCTCCCACCTGGGACACATGGACCGGGTGGCCGCGACAATGCCTTCCCCCGCACATGCGGGAGCGGCTCAAGAGGCACCTGACATAGGGCAGTGGGAGGGACAGGACGTCCCCTTGGTAAGACCTTCTTCCTGCAATGTCAAAGGAGGCATCCCGAGCTCCCGAAGATACCTACCTACCTACCTGCATTTTGACCTATAAAACCAAGCTTTAATCAATGGATGTTGTAAGGACCCCAGACCCCCCAACTATTTTGGTTTTAGCACAAGATCGTGAGTAGACTGAAGTACTGCTCTGGTTCAGAGCCTATAAATTTTATCTATTTTTTTTTGAATGACTACTTTTTGTAGTGGTGTGCACCTTAGGGGGCTGTGGTACCTCTTTTTGAGAGGTTCTGGGTTCAATTCCCAGTCAGCCTAGCTAAGTAGGAAGATCCCTGGTGATATGGCAGTGACCTCAGTGCCACAAGCCATGCCACCTCAGCACGTAAGGGACCAAAAACAAAGGGTGCACATCTCAGAGTGACCCTGCCTAAAAGAGGGTGCTCATGAGGGCAGTTTTCTACTCTTTTCTAAGTGTTTTTAACTAGCTTTCCGAATCTAGTTGAGCATTGCTGTACATAAGTGATTGTTCATGCTATTCTTATGTACACAGCCCTTCATTGTTTGGAGTATGAGATCTTGAATTGTGCCCCACTTGGACTGTGGACTAAGTCTTTTCCTTGGTCCAAAATACACAAAAACCAAAGGAGCAGGCAAGCAGAAGGATACAAGCAGAGGCACATCGGCACAAATCAATCATGAAAGCATATATTCTATTTTCTGGTAGCAAAGACATACAGTCTTTGCGTACTTGCAACCCCGTGCGGTACAACCAGTAGGCCGAGATTGTCACTCCTTGAAGGGCGGAGAATATACAACGGACACCAAGGACATTGCCGAGACGACAGAGCCCTCAGTGGCACCAGCCAAGCCCGCACCTGAGCCCACACCTGCTGGTGAACCTTACCCTGAATCTGTACCTTTGGTGCCTTGAAGATGCACCAAGGGGAAGGACAACTCACTAGACTTGAGTGGGTGGGGAGCAGCCTTCAGTCAATTGTGAGTGGGAACACCTGAAGGCAAGCAGACGGAGAAAAGGAAAGCAGGAGCAGGAGTAGACTGCGAAGCAGCACATGAGCGAACGGATGATGCACACTCCGCTGAGATGCCCTCTTCTTCAAGCACTGCACATGAAGCATCCAAGCTCCCTTCTAAGAGCGCCCTAGGCGCGACTGGACTCCCTACACATCCAGCCACATCCTCTCGTACAACCACTACACTCCCAGCTGCACCTCCAGCTACATCCTCTGCTACCACCACCACTTCACCCATGGCTGAGGGAACAGGCCTTGCTGGCGTGCCTGACCCTATTCATGGAGTGGACACACGCGCTACAGCGCCATCTGTGGCACATCAAGTCAGTGAACTAGTTGCATTTGGCTCTTCTTACACTAGTATCCATAAACCAACTCCCAGCAAATACTTGACGCCTTTCCGGGTGTTCCTGCAGTAGCGCTCGAACCTGCGATGCGGGCCTACAAAATGCATGGGCATGGACTGGGTTTTACCTCTGTGCGCGATCTGCGGGGCCGAGGCTCCTGTGGAGCAAGGAGCAGGGAGTTTGGGAGGTCTTGTGAGCGGAGATCAAGAAATTACTCCGTGGTGTCCCCGAAGAGTGGACTAGGGACCTCACTCAAGAAATCAGTGCCAACTTGGACCCCTTGATACCTCCACAGGGATCGCCTATGACCACTAGAGCTTTGCCTCACCGGATATAGGCCCACCATTTGGTGGCTGGGCGAACTCACAACTTGGGTGGTGTGAGGAGTTGGCCAATGCCAACCCCTGCAGCTATTCCGAGGTGCCCTTTTGTACCAGAGACTGCTCAACTCCCTTACAGTCATGTGCAAACGTGCACGCGCGCGGAGCTTGACCAATTAGGGCTGACAGCTTTGAGGGCTACGGTGGATGTGGAGCCCTACGGGTCAATTGACATGGGTGGTGAACCTTCCGACGACGAGTCAACATCCCTGTCGTCTGCATCACACTCCGAGGATCACAACTTTGACGATTGAGATGAACCTGGTAGCAAGAAGAAGAAGAACAAGAAGAAGAGTCCACGCAAAGATGGACACCACTCAAGGGAGGCCAAGGCTATCGCCACCTCCAAGATTGTGGTGAACCTACCGGAGTTCACTGCGAAGGACCTCATCAAATTCGCCAAGAGCCTTGGGCGGTTCTTCAGGATGACCCGCCAAACCCACGCTAGTGTGCGCGTGAAGTGCGACCTTCTCTTGCAGTGTTGCAAGACGAAGTACCTTGAGAAGTAGGTCAAGCCGATCGTGACTAAGTCCACTACATTTGTGGAGGTAGGGCCTACCCATACCCTATTGTACCAACTCTCTTCTCCACATGGATTTCATCCACGGCCTACCTCGCTTCGGCGGCTATGATAGTTGCCTAGTGGTCACCTGTGGCCTGTTCCGCTTCATCCGTGTGTTCCCTTGCAATAAGAAAAGCACAGGTGAGCAGACCTCGAAAATGTTGGTCGAACAATGGTTCGAACCATACGGAGCACCTAAACAGATGCACTCTGATGAAGATGTACGCATCCGCAGTGACACGGGATGGTACAAACGAGTGCTGAACCCCCTCAACGTTGGGGTAACCACAGGTGTGCCCTATACCTGCACGTCTAATCCTCTTTGCAAGAGACAAAACCGTGTGGTGGAACAGAACCTGAGAATCCTGATGAAACAGGAACGTACCAATGATTGGGTACGCCTAGAGTAAGAAAAAGTCACTGCCATGTCTTTCTTGGAGGGCTTGATCCAGGCCAAGCCCCCCTTGAAACCCTTTTGTTGATGCTAAGACTAACTTAAGTGTTTTTATCGCTCTTTTGAAGCCTAAAGTACACTTTCTCAAAGTAACTAGGGTTGTAACCCTAGTCCCCCATGAAGTTCACCCCTACCACTCAACTGAGCGGAGGTATCTTCCTTCATGGAGGATATACCGAAATAAAATAGGCATTTCATGCTTTAGGCCTTGGAGATTAAGCCTAGTGGTCACCCACCCCAAGACCCCTATACTCAATTCTTTCTACCACTTATTGTGGTTCTACTTTTTAAATGTTTCTGAATTCAGTTCCTTGGCCAAGTCACATTCTGTGTCTGGCCTGACACCTATGCCCCACATTCCTAACCAGCACCATTTCATCCAAAAGAGTGCACATGAAGTGCTTGATGCTATCTTGGAGGCTAGAGTCAGTCCAGTTTTCATATAAAATCTTTTGTGTTATCCATTTGTGATTGAACCTTTGTGTCTATACCTGCTTTGTCTATCTGCAGCCCTTCTGTGTTACACTGGATTTCAAACTATTCATTGATTTGATCCACATCCTGTTCTTGCTCTACTTGCTCTTTTGGTTTTGGGATTTCACCATCAAAAACCTGCAGGATTTCATCAAAATTTATAGGGCACTAATCAAGGACATCTTTCCGAAAGCAGAGGCATGTAACGGCAGCAGTGACAGCACTCAGATTATACATCAATGTGATCAGAATTTCAGTGATTCTCAGATGTACATTAGTGCAGTAAATTTTCCGCTTCATTTCATTTCCGTTCGCCGCCAGATGTCGCCTGTGAGCGCGTGTCGAGTCGCATTTGTCTTTCGTGATTTCCCAATCGGATTTATTTAAATTATTTCGAATGATTTCACGTTGTGTCATTATGTGCGATGAATGCGCATTGAGATTCTATGTCTGCTCCATTTTTGTAGACCGGGTTTTCGTACTCTTCATATTCCACCATGGAGTTCAAAGGACTTACAAGTGCTTCGCATATGTCGCTCCCAGAGGCTGGATATGGGTCTGAAGAGGGTTATGTGGGTTCGGAGATATCAGGAGCAGTGTCGGGCGTTACGACCCCTGGGGCATCAAGGCTACAGGCTTCGCAGTTACAACAAAGATCAACCACTATGCAGCGGTTACATGATAGCAGAGGAAATCATGACCCTGCTTCTGGAATCTCCACGGACACTCTGAGATCATCGGACTTTAGCGGGGCTATCACTCGTACAGAGTCACTGCGTGTTCCCCCTGAGGTTACCTTCGTGGCATCTCCTCAGCAAACCGAGGATCATCCTTCAGAGTGCCCTTACTGTGGCCATAGGCATTGGCCTGGAGTTCATACTTGTGCTGATTGTTGTGTGAACGCCCCACCCAACCTTAAACCCGGTCGAGAATCTCCCTCCTCGAGTGAATCTGGTTCCTCCTCTCACGCTCTACCTGATCTTGAAGACAGCAGCAGCGAAGGAGAGCAGTCTGGTACTGGAATTAGTGGTGATCACTGGGAAAACCACTTCCAGCAGATCTGGAATGAGGAATTCCTGCACCGCCAGAATTGGCTGTTGGCGGAGGCGGGCTATCGTGGCCGCCTGATGAACCGGTTCCAGGCGTCGTGCCAGTTCATCAGGGACAGCGGCCGGTTGCGATTCGACGCCCAATTGCAGGAGCAAGAGGACTGGGAGGAGCTGATGGACCAGTTCGACCACCAGGCCGCCGTGATGGTGCAGATGGCCATCATCGCCGAGGAGAGACGCCAGACTGTGCGTCAGCACGCTGGTCCGTCGGGCGCCTGGGGTCCGAACGACGACGAGGTCGACGAAATGAGGTGTGATTCGACACATTCTCACCTCTCCAGGGAGCAACTGTCCAAGCTTCCCAACTCCAACTCCAGTGTTGACAGCTGGGTTGATGAAGTGAGAAGCAAGGGAAAAGGTACGAGATGCCCGTCATGTGGCGAGTGTGCCAAGGACTGCTCCTGTCGACGACAGATTTCGTCGCTGGAAGAAAGGGTGAAGGAGCTGAAGAAGTCCGCCAAGGAGAAAAAGAGGGATGATGACAGCAAGTGGAAGGAGATGGAGCAGAAGCTGGAAAAGCTGACGAATCTGGTACGAAATCTGAGCACTACTGGGCTCACTGGACCAGCGCCTACGATGGCAAGCCACCCAGCACCTACCTCCTCAGCTGCACCTGCATCCACGCCTTACGGCGTTCCACATTCTGCAGCACCCCCAGTTTTTACTGGCCACCATCCAGCTTTTACTGGAATTTCTGGTATCCCCCCTACTGGATTTACAAGTCCTATTGGGTTCAATCTGGGTACCGAAGGAGGAGAATCTTCGTCGGAGAGGTCTGTACTGTCTGTTGGTACTGTCGGAGATATTGGTGGAGAAGCAAGGACCACCGTGAAGGAGAGATCAATGGCCTTGAAGAAGAAGGACCGGCAGCAGAAAGAAAAGGAGGCAAAAATCAAAGAAAAGCAGAAGAAATTGAAGGAGATGAGGCTGCATCAAGGTAGGTAGGTAGGCAGGTATCTTCGGGAGCTCGGGATGCCTCCTTTGACATTGCAGGAAGAAGGTCTTACCAAGGGGACGTCCTGTCCCTCCCACTGCCCTATGTCAGGTGCCTCTTGAGCCGCTCCCGCATGTGCTTGGGAAGGCATTGTCGCGGCCACCCGGTCCATGTGTCCCAGGTGGGAGGGTGTCCCCACATGTGTCCATGGGTAGGGCCACATGCCCCCTCCTTTGGGCGGCAGCTCTGGGGGGCTGCCCAGCCGTGTGGAGTATCTCTCACCACGAGGGGTATTGCTCCCGCTTGTCTACGGTACGACCGCCTCACCCTTGTGGCTTGAGTTGCGGGGCCACTCTGCTTGGCAGGTGACCCCCTCCTGGACTGTGTACCGGCTCGCCTGTCACCGGTTGCTTCCATGGCTCCGGGTGACGTTTGCCATGGTCCTCGATGCAGCCTGGCCGGGCTCGGACCAGTGGCTTTGGAGTACCGCTCCTGCCACTGGCCCGGTGGGTCGGCTGGGTCGCCCCAGTGCGTCCGACCCATGGGGTATTGGTTCTTTCCTGTCCCTCGGCTGCCCTACGTGTGTGCAGCGTCCTGGGCCGTTGGGCTCCTGTTCACCGGTGTGCCCGCGCGGTTTGCTGTGGTGCGTCTGCGGTGTCCTGGGCCAGCTGGCTCCTGTTCATCGGTGTGCCCGCTCGGTGTGTTGTGTTGCATGTGCGGTGTCCTGGGCCCCTGGGCTCCTGTTTACCGGTGCGCGTGCTGTGTGCGGTGCGCGTGTGCCATGGGTGGATGTGTCCCTCTTCCTCCCCCCCTAATGTTCGTTTTTTTTTTTTTTCTGTTTTTTTTTTTTTTTTTTTTTGAAAAAAGAAAAAGAAAAAACAAAAAAGAGGAAAACAGAGGCGCGCGTACACTGCAGGCACAGGCATGGGCAGCTGGTGCGGCGGTGCTATAGCGTTGTGTCCTCTGGCGTGTGTCGCCGGTGCTGTGGCGGCGGTCGCGCCCCAGGGGTGCGGCTCGCGTGTCCTGATGTACATGGGTATGGGTCAGGGTGGGTTTGGTTAGGTGTCTCTTTGCTTCTGGTGCTGGCTGGTTAGGCGGCTGTGTGGGCTGTGGCTGTGGGCTGTGTCTACGCATTTCCCTCAGCGGGCCTGGTTTGGAGTCAAGGGTTGACGGTTTCGGGATGTGGCTCGGGTTTGATTTGTGTTGGGGCTTCGGCCCGGTTAGGCTTGGGTCAGGGTGGGTTTGGTGAGGTGTTTCTTTGCTTCTGGTGCTGGCTGGTTAGGCGGCTGTGGGGGCTGTGGATGTGGGCTGTGGTTGCGTTGTTCCCTCGGCGGGTTTGGTTAGGAGTCAAGGGTTAGCGGTTTCGGGGTGTGGCTCGGGTTTGATTTGTGCTTGTGTTCTGGCTCGGTTAGGCGGTTGCGCGGGGCCGGGCGTGTGGGTAGCGGCGTCCACGGAGTCGTGCGCCCGAGGCGGGTGCGGGGTGGTGCGTGCGGGCCGGCCGTTGGCCGGTGGCCTCACTGGGAGTCCCACATGGAGGGGTCGACGGGCGTGCCGGGGGCGTACGCAGCGTGCAGGTTGGGCAGCAGCGGGCGCACGTGCAGGGCGTCGGCGTGCCCGATGGGGACCTCACTGAGGACCGAGGGGTTGGCGGTAAGTAGTATGCGATGCCCGGGAGGGGTGGTGGCGGGGAGCGGGAGGATGTCCGCGGCCCGCGACGTGGGGGCGAACACGGCGTGGGTCGGGTGCGGCCCCGGGAGTGGTGCTGGGGGGAGCGGGACCACAGGACGGCGGTCTACTGTGAGGTGCCAAGTGCCGCGATGGTGGAGGAGCCGGACTAGGGCGATGCTGTGGCGCAGTGTGTGGGGCTGGGTGCTGGGCGGCGTGGGGACGTGCGGCGGGAGGGGGGGGGGGGGCGGGGCGGTGGCGTGGGAGGGGGCACGGCGGAGGAGTGACGTCAGTGACGTGTGTGTCGTGCTGAGGGTGGAGAGGAGCCCACGGTATCGGGCCCGGGTTCGGCGCCTTTGGGCGTAGTGGTGCTCGTTGTCGTGTGCGTTGGCTTCCTTCGGCGTCCGGTTTGTTTGGTGACTTCTGGGCGGGGCCTGGCGTGGCGCCCCGTGGTGGTGCTGTGCTGGATAACGGGGCTAGATGGCGGCGCCGCTGGCCGGGGGGTCAGGCGCGTCGTGTTGTGTGGCGCGCAGGGCTCCTGGGGTGTTGTGGGTGTCGCCGGTGTCGGTGCGCCGACGCTTGTGGGGTGGTGAGGGGGTGTGTGCGTGCGGGGCTGGGCTTTGGGTGATGTCCCACAGGCGGATGCCGTCTCGCCGCGCTTCCTGGAGGGTCTCCCGCAGGCGCCTGAGGACGTACGGGTGGTCCTGGGGCGCGGGGAGGTTGCGGGGGTGGACTCCCAGGGGGTGGAGCGCATCGGCCAGCATGGCTTCCCATGCGGCCTGCGGCATCCACCCCCCCGCCGGCCGGAGGCGGCAGTTCTCCACCGACCCCTTGCGGGGCCGATGGACCAGGCCCTCGAGGGAGGGCTCTCCCCGGGCCCACTTCCGCAGCTCCCAGAGCTGCGTGTGGGTCCAGCGCTGCCACCACTGTTCCTGGGCGGGCCTGCGGTCTTGGGCGGAGGAGTGGGCGTGGGTGGGTGTGATGGGGTCGTGGGGGCCGGCGGCGGTGGCGGGCCTGAGGGATTCCTCGTAGTCCTGTTCCGTGGGGGTGCGTGGGGAGTGGGGGTGCACGCGGATGTGGACCCGCGGGTGTGCGCGTACGGTCTCCGCCTCGGGGTTGGGCGGGGATTCGCGGCGGCGGCGGTAGTGGGGCATGCGCTGCATGTGGGCTGTCATCGGGGGCCGGTAGGGGGGCTGGGGCGCTGCTGGTGGACCCTGGAGCGGTCCATGGGCCTGGGGTGCGGGCTTTGGGAGATGGTGGGACGAGGCGCGTCGCGCTTCGGCCGCGGCGCGCTCCGCCATGAAGGTGGTGGCGGTGGCGTCGGTGACGGTGGGGGGGCGCCGCGCTGGGCGCTGCTGCCTTCGGGCCTGGGACGGCTGGGGCCGGATGTCGTAGAGGACATCCTGGGGGGGCCGTGCCCGAGCTGCCGTCGTGGCGCCGGGTTTGGGCCTGGGCTTGGGCTTGGCTGCGGGCCGCCCTTTGGCGGCGGCCTTGGGCTTCGGCTTGGTCGTGGGCATGGGCTTCGCCGGGGCGTGGGCTTTGGCTGCGGTGGGGCTGCTCGCGGTGAGGGCGGGTTTGGAGGCCCGTTTGGGAGGTGTCCCCCGCGGCCTGGGGGGTGGAGTGCTGGATGAGGACGTGGTGGTGGTGGTGGATGAGGTGGTCGTGGTGGTGGAGGTTGTGGAGTCGGAGGCGGAGGAGAAGGCTGTGGGAGACGGCGGAGGGTCCCGGGCCTCGGGGGCGGGCGTATGATGCTGGGTCCTGTAAGTAGCGAGAACGCGGGTGCAGGTTCGGGCATCGGGCGTGTGCGCGCGTTTTCCCTGGTGATCCGTGCGTGCTGGTGCTGGCGTGGCGGTGTTGTCTCGGCTGTGCGGGCACGTGGGTTACCCGGGGGGTGGCCATATCTGCTCCAGGACGCGGGGGTGTGTCTGCTGGAGGTAGTCGAGGGTCTCGAAGAAGCATCGCTGGATGCCGGGCATGTCCTCCTCTGTGAGGTGGGGGTAGTTTTGGGTGGGGGTGTGGGGGCCCGGCCATAGCAGCGCCATGAGGCGGGCTGCCACCATGTACGGGCATAGTTGTGGGGTGGTGGGGCGTGGGGGGGTGGGTCCCCCGCGGTTTGGGGGGGCTTCCATCTGCTGGGGGCGCAGCGTGACCACCCACACCCATCGGTCCGCGGGGATCCCCCAGGTCCGTTGGGTCCACTTGGCGAGGCAATACATCGCCCTACCAAGGCCCTGGTAGCCGCTGCGGATGGAGAGCAGCGCGTCCAGGGATTCGGGTTCCCACGTGCCCCAGATGTAGGGGTCGTCCGGGTCTTCCCCCCTGGCGTACGTGTCGGGGCCTGGGTTGTGTGTGGGGGGGGTGTAGTCGGCGGGGAGGAGGGAGTCGGTGCCGTGTACCACCCAGTGGTCAGTGGGTGCGTGGTAGGTGGTGGTGGAGAGGGTGTAGTGCAGATTGTACATGAGGGTCATGTACGTGGAGGGGGCTGGCTGCTGCTCGTCGGGGGTGGGGATGTCCCCCGGGACGTGGTGCCGGAAGTTGCTTAGGGAGGCCATCCGGGCCACCCATGTTTCCCGCTCCCACTCTTTGGTGCTGTTGGGGGTGGCGTCGGGTGGGGGGTGGGCCATGTTGGGCTCGCGGTAGCGGGTGCGGCCCTGGGTGCTGTCCCGCTCTGGCACGGGGTGTCCGACCAGGTGTCGCCCCCAGTCGATGGGGGGTACCCAGATCCGGCTCCCCGTGGGGGGCGGGCTCTCGCCGTCTGGGGTGGCGCGTGGGGGGCGCTCGTGTCGGGCGACGTGGAGGAAGGCGTCGAAGAGGAAGTCTCTGACGCCTTCCCCCAGGGTGGCCGCCTGGACCAGGGTGGCCGCCCGGATGGGGGTGCTGGTGCCGGAGGTGCGGAGGTACAGCACGACGTCCTGTTCCCCGACCCCCCAGAGGTGCTGCCGTACCGCTGCGGGGTTGTGCAGGGCGTAGGGTTCGGTCGGTGCGGCGATTGGTGGTGCGGGGTGTGATGGGGGGGGTGGTGTGGGTTGGGGGGGGTGGTCATCGTTGTCGCGTGTGGGGTCCGGTGATGGGGTCTCTTGTGGCGGTCGCGGGAGGGGGGATTCGCGGTGGCATGTGTCGGCGGGGGCATCGACATCGATTGGCTGGTGCTGGCTGCCGCGTGTTGTGTCCGTGGCCTGGTCTCGGGGGGGGGGCGGGGGGGGGTGGTGTGGGGGTGGCGCTGTTGGTGGTGGGGGGGGCGGGGGTGGGTGTTGTGCTGGCTGGGGGTCTGGGCGTCCCTGTGGGTCGTGTGGGTGTTGCGTGTGTGCGCCGTGTGGCCCTTGCGGTTCCTGACTGGTTGTGGTGCCGGGGTGTGGGTGGGAGGCGGCCGCATGAGCGTCCGGGCGGGGCTGTGGTCCGTATGTAATGGGTGGCTGCCGGTGGATGGTGCTCGCTGGTATGGGGTGTGGGTGGGGGGGCTGCTGGTGGTGGTGGGGTGGGGGGGGCGGGGGTGGGTGTTGTGCCGGCTGGGGGTCCGGGCGTCCCTGTGGGTCGTGTGGGTGTTGCGTGTGTGCGCCGTGTGGCCCTTGCGGTTCTTGACTGGTTGCGGTGCCGGGGTGCGGGTGGGAGGCGACCGCATGAGCCCCCGGGTGGGGCTGTGGTCCGTATGTGATGGATGGCTGCTGGTGGATGGTGCTCGCTGGTATGGGGTGTGGGTGGGGGGGCTGTTGGTGGTGGTGGGGCGCCCCTACTCGGTCCTGGTGTTGCCGCTGTGCGTGCGCGGCTCCTCGCGGGTCCATGGGGGTGTACCGTGGCTCGTATGTCGTGGGCCCGTGTAGGGGGGGCGGCGGGTGGTGCTGGACCGCGTGGTGGTGGTGTGGAGGGTGTGTCGGTTGTGTGTGGTACCCCGGCGTTGGTGGGTGTGGTGGCAGGGGCTGGTGGTGGTGGTACACGTGATGGTGTGGTGCGGTGATGTGCGCTATGTGGGGTGGGTGGTTCGCGGGGCCTGGTTGTGCTGGGGCGTGGTGGGGATGTAGCTGGTGGGGGCCGCTGTAGCTTGGGGGCATTAGGGGGTAGGGGTTGGGAGGGACGGGGGCGCGGTGGTGGTGTTGGTGGTGCCATGTCCCCTGGCTCTGCGCGTACGGTGGTCCTGGCATGGTGTGGACGTGTGTGGGCGGTGGTGGCTGACTGGGCTGCAGGGTTTGGGTGCTGCGGTACGGTGGTGGTGGTGGGCGTTGGTGGTGGTGGTGTTGTCGGTGTGCCCCGGGGGTCTGGGCGTGGGGCGGTGCGGTGTGGCTGGACCCGGGCCTTGGTCGGGGCGTCGCGCCCTGCTGGCGGGCGCGTTGGCGGGCCCCCTGGTGCCGGTGCCCCTTGGTCTTCTTGGCCTGGTGGGTGTCGGGGGCGGGTGAACCCCCCTGTCCCCGTGGGGGCGACGGGGAGCGGGCGCGCCAGCGGTGTGCCTCTTGGAGGCTCGTCTTGAGGCCTCTGACGTAGGCCTCCTGGTCCGTGAGGCTCATCCGCGTGGCGGTGGCCTCGTCGGGGGCGGCCAGGTGGGCGTCCCGGAAAGACGCCCAGCCCTCCGGGGGCGTCTGTTGTGCGGGGTGGGGGTGGTGTGCCGGGTAGAGGAGTGCGCTGAGGGGGTAAGGTGTTCCCTTCCGTCGGCCGAGGGCGTTTGCGAACCGGCGGCACGTGGCTCGGAGGTAGGCTGCTATCTCCTCTGGTGCCGTGTCGGCCCACGCTTCCGGCGTCAGGGCTGCTGCTTGGGGGGCCGGGAGTTGTGGGTCTGGGAGGTGTAGGTCTCGGTGGTGGAGGTATAGGGCGAGGAGGATGTGGCGGGCCGCCACGTTCAAGCCGCCTCCGCTGTGGCGTAGGGGTGGGCTGTGGGGGGGCAGGGGTGTGTTGCCCGCGGCCACGGCTATGGCCCATGCGTGGTCCGCCGCGTCCGCCACGTAGTACCCTCCCAGTTGGTCCCGGAGAGTGTCGGTGAGGTACCCGAAGAAGCTGGGGTGGCTGGCGGGGGGGGGTGCGGCTGGGGCCGCGGGCCGTTCGCGGTGGCGGGGGTTGAGGTCCCCGCAGTGGGGGCAGTGGGTGAGGCGGTGCGCGGCTCCCAGGCAGACCCAGTGGTCTGGGTTGCAGGGCAGGGCTGTCTGTGGTAGCCGCTGGCGAACGCAGAGGGGACATGCGGTGGCTGGTGGTTGGTGGTACCTGTGGACGGACGGCGGCGTGGGGGGATGGGGGCTGGTGGCGCGCGCATGCTGGTGGGAGCGTGTGCGGTGCCTGTGGCGCCCGTGTGTGCTGTGCCAGTGCTGTGCTCGGTGGACGGTGTGTAGACGTGGTGGGGGTTCGGTGTTGGTATGTCACGGGGTAGGTTCTCATGGTTGGTAGAACAGGAGTTTGAGGAGGTGGGCTTGGTCTGTTGGGGGCAGGGTTGCCGCATGCTGCAGGTATTTGTGGGTGCGGTATGTGAGCTGCTCCGCCGTCTTGGCAACGGCCGTCCGCTGCATGTGTGCCGCCGTGGCCTGGGGGTCCTCCGCGTGGGTGCGTAGTAAGGTGTAGACGGCAGTGGGGACGAGTCCCCTGCGGACTGCCTCGAGCACCTCCGTCTGCTTGAGGACGGTGGTGAGTTGCTGGGTCGCCGGGGACTGCGCCAGCCATCCGGCGTGCTGTGCGATGGTGTGGGTTGGGTTCCAGTCTGTGAGGGTGTCCAGTCCCCTGTACAGGGGGCACGCCTTGAAGTGGTCCCATGTTTCTTCTTCCGCGTGGCTGCAGATGCATTTGGTGTGTCCTGCGGGGACGTGGATCGAGCGGCGCGTATACCATCGGTGGTATCGGGTGAGGAGGGGAAGTTGTTCGAGGGCGAGTTGGAGTCGGGGCTTTTGTAGGTGTGCTGGGAGGCTATCCGGGCGCAGGGCGGAGTAGCAGAGGGGGGTGTGGACGGAGTTTTTGAGGCGTCGGAGGAGTTCGGTGTTTGCTGGGTGGCCCAGTGTGGTGGCTAGTTGCTGGATGGGTGTGGGGTAGTGGTACTGCTTGTCTCGATCCGTGTACGGCGTGTCCTCGGGCATCCATTGGGGGGGCTGTGCGGCCAGGGGTATCGGGGGCAGGTGCTGCAGGTGGCTGTGGTGTGGGGTGTCCAGTCGCACGCGTTCGAGCCCTGGGGTGTGGTTGGTGTTCTGGTGTTTGGCCTGCGTGTCTGCGCGTCCATTGCCGTATGCGTAGCGGTGCGACTCCTGCTTGACGATGTGTAGGGCGTCCTGGGGGTGCATGCCCTTGAAGGCCATCCATAGTCCCAACGCTTGTGTGGTGAGGCCGGACTCGAGTGCTTTGTGGAGGGGCAGGTCCGCAAGGCGCCTGGTGAGGTGGATGTCGACCGTGGCGTCCACGACTACCCAGATGTTGCGGGGCCGGACCGTCGTGGGTGGCGGTGTGGCGGTGACGGCGTCTGCCATGGTGCGCAGTTCGCCGTGGGAGGACGCCCCAAAGATGGTGGTCCCGGTGTGGTGTTCCACGTGGAGGCCGTCCGCGTGCCGGGTGATGCGCACGGAGGCTCAACCGACCGTGGGGGTGCGTTGCTGGGTGCCGGATGCGTCAGTGAAGTAGATGATGTCGGTGTCGCTGGGTATGGGTAGGCGGGCGATTGCTGTGGGGTGATAGACGTAGATGGGGTTCCCCTGGGTGGTTCTGGCGGTGATTTGCGTGGGTTGCAGTAGTGGCGCTGCATAGACGCCTATTCCCTGGGTGATGATGGCCTGGGCTCGTGGGGTGAGGCGGAGGAGGCCCCTGTCTGGGCGTCCCTGGGTGATATACGCGTACATCAGGTGGAAGAGGTATCCCGTATTGGGGTGGAACTTCTGGCACGTGATGGTCTGTCGCCGCTCCGTGTCGTCTTTGTCGCCGCGGAGGGTGGGGCATTTGTGCTGTAGGGGGCGCATGGGTGCCTCCTGAGGTCCTGCGCGGTGTGGGTCGCAGCGGTCGTACTCCATGGCTACGCTGTCCGGGTCTGCCCGCTCGTTGGTGAACGTCCATGTCGCCGTGGGTGTTCGGGTCCAGGCTACGTGCGCCGGGTGGTCTGGGGGTACCGTGTGAAACCAGGAGGAGAGCCATGCCTGCTGGTCGGCGGTGGCGGCGGCGGTGGGGGTGTGGTAGTGGGTGGAGATGAGGTGCAGCAGGGGCCACGGAGTGTCGAGGGCTGCCGGGCCGCAGTGCCAGCACGTGCGTGGTATGCCCTGGTCACTGTGTCTGACTGGTGGTACATCGGTCTCCGGTGCATTGTGTTTGGGGATGGACCAGGGGGCATGGTGTCGCTGGACGGTGCGGGTAACATGTTTGTGGCCGTTTGGTGCTAGTAGCAGGATGGTGGGTGGTGTCCAGCCTTCGGCTGACGGGGTGGGCTCCCCCTGCGTCGTGCCGCCGTCGTTGGGGGTCTCGTGTTCGCTCAGGCGGGGCCGGGGGTGCTGGCGCTGGAAGGCTGTGTACGCCGTGTCGATGTCCTTGGGCCCCGGCATGTCGCGCCCTGCCTTCGTAGCACATGCGCGGAGGTACGCTTGGAAGACGTGGCGTGCCGGCCATTGTGGGTCGGAAAGGAACGGGGCGTGGTGGGCGTCGCATTGGGCCATGATCTGCATCTGTGTTGGAGTGATATACACTATGGTGATGGTGGCCCCTACGAGGCGCAGGGTGTCTACCTCGCCTGCCGGGCGTCGGTGGATGTCGGTGTGTGTGGCCACGAGTGGCCCCTGTTGATCGCAGTGGTGGTTTGTCAGGATGGCGTGTGTGTGGTGCGGTAGGAGGAGTTGTAGCTGGGCCCAGATGCCAGTGCCCACGGGGGTGGAGACGCCGTGTTGTGCCAGTATCCACCGGGGGCAGGTGTTGCGGGCCATTTGCGCTTCTTTTATGTGTATGGCCGCCGCCTCGCGAACTTCTGGTTGGTGGTTGTGTGTTACCCTGTGTAGGAGGTGTGCTGCGTGTTTGGCATAGGCCATGTCGACCAGGGCGCCCGTATTGTCTCCGTAGTAGCGCCAGTGGGCCATCATGGCCTCCTTGGGGAGAGACGTGGGCCAGCCTCCGTGTTGCGCCCATGCCTTCGTCACTTGTTGTCGAGCGTGGCGTAGTGCGTCTTGGGGGCGCGGGAGGTGCAGGGCTTGGTACCCGATGGCCGCGTTGAGCACTGCTTCCATGAAGTACGCCAGGCCCTGCGTAGACAGGAGGTCCCCCCTGGCAATTTGGGTTAGCCGGGCGAGGCGCTCTTCTAGCTTGCTTGGGAGTGTGATGTGGTGGTGCTGCGTGGCCTGTGTGACTCCCAGGTGGACTGTGGTGTCTTCCAGGTGTAGGGGTTCGCCTTTCCGGATGTGGGGGGTGGGGGTCTTGGCGTCGGCCAGCCCGACCGATTTGCGGGGGTGCACTAGGAGCTGGTGGGCGTCCAGGTAGGTTGTGGTGAGTTGGAGAATGGCGGACGCTTGTTCGGTGTTCGTTGGTAGCCCTGCGTTCTCAGGGTCGCGGTGGCGGGTGGCCGTAGTGAGGAGGTTGTCATCTGCGAAGTTGATGAGGGGGGACCGTAGCGGGTATGGGGCGTACCCCGGGTATACCCGTGCTAGCTCGAATGCCAGTGGCAGGGTGACGAGGAGGTAGAGGAAGGGGCCTTCGGCGCCTCCCTGGGGGACCCCGCTGTCTGTGCCGGTCCAGGGGGTGAGGCCCGCGGCCGTGATGACGGCGTAGAGCCGGGTTTGGATGTACCCGGTCATGAAGGATAGGAATGGGAGGCCCATGGCATCCCATACCTCCGTGAGGAGCCGGTGTGGGGCGTGGGGGAACGCGCCTTGGACATCGAGGGAGGCGATGATCATCTCGTAGGGGTTCATGTCCAGTGCGGTGTCCTGGAGGAAGATGGCCTCGTGGGGGGACCTGCCGGCCATGGCCCCCCACATGCTGGCGGGCACGTGGGCGAAGACCGCTGGCGCCATGCGGCCTAGGATGAGCGTCCACACCAGCTTGACCTCGGTGGTGGCGCATACTATGGGCCGCCAGTTCCCCGGCTGCGCCCAGTCCCCCTTTTTGTAGAGGGGGTGGACCAGTTTGGCCCACTCAGGGGGGATGGGCGTGGCGCCCGTGACGATGTCCCACAGGCGGGCTGCCAGGCGGCGTTTGATGGGCAGGGTGAGACGTTGGTACGCTTCGGCCGGCAAACCGTCGACGCCGGGCACGACCCCCTTCTTCAGGCGGTCCAGGGCGCGCTGCAGTTCTGAGATGCTGAAGGGGTCGTGTTCGATGGCGCGTCGCTGTTCCCGGTTGAAGACCCTGGGCACATGCTCGCGGATGGTGTTTCTGGTGTGGGGGTCGAGCTCGGGGAGGGCGTCCCCGTGTTGTGCCTGGAAGCTGTCCAGGACTGCCTGGAGGACGGCGTCGGGGTCATTGGTGAGGCCTCCTTCGGGGGTGCGGACCGCGTGGATGGTACGGCGCCCCGTGTCCTCCAGGATGCGGCTGACGTACCGTAGGGACTTGTACGGCGTGTCGTTTCTGCCGTATCTTTCGCGTTCCTGGGCTGCTGCCGCTATGCGGTGGGCGTGCCATTCCTGGAGTTGGTGGCGGCGGGTGGTGAGGATCGCACGGAGGTGGGCGTCCCGGTCTCGTGCCTCCGGTGTGCTGGGGCGTAGCAGGGTGGCGAGTTCCCCTTTCGTGGTCCAGATGTCATGGACGAGTTGCTGGAGGGTGAGGTCTGGTGGTGCTCCCGTGTGGTTGGTGTCACGCTCCATGCCGCATGCTTGTGCCGCCCGGCGCATGGCGGTGGTGAGTGTCGGTGCACTCGGGCGGCGTAGGATGGCGTGTAGGGCCCTGTTATACCTGTGCCAGGCGCCGTGGTCGTCCTCGGCCGGGAACTGCAATGTGGGTGGGAGGGTGTCGTCTGGCAGGGTGGCCGCGGGTGGGGGTAGGTCGGGGATGATGAGGTCGATGTAGAGGGGCAGGTGGCCCGTGCCTGTGGGCGGGAGGTCCCCGTAGGCTGCTTCGTGGACGCGCACCGTGGTTGGGTCCCCGTAGCACGTGTCGATGCGGGATGGGTGGGTGCCGGCTTGGTGGGGGTAATGGGAGGGTGTGCCGGTGAGCCCTGCCGTGAGGTCGGTGAGGCCCAGTTGGTGCATGGCGTCCCGGACAGCTATGTCGGTGGCTGTGGGTGGGCCGGTGCGGTCGTCGTCGGTGGGAGCGGCGTTTAGGTCGCCTATGATGATGGTGGGTGCCAGGAGGGAGAGTCGGCGGTACGCCAGGCTCAGGGTGTCCAGGAAGTCCTTGGTCTCCTCCCCGAACGGGACGTGCGTGAGCAGCACGTTTAGCTGCCATCCGGGCCCCACGCACTCGTACGCCCCGAGGCGACCATCCACTCCGAGGTCGGGGTGGGCATGTACCGTGACCGATGTCTTGTGGTAGAGGGGTACCCCCCGTTCCCAGTGGGCGTGATATTTGTTCCCCTCTGGGTCCAGGATTGGTGCTGGTTCGGGTTGGTCCGCTTTGCGGAGGGCTTGCTCCAGGAACCCCAGGAGGTCTGCGCCTTGGGGGTGCGGCCCGGGCATGGCTTGCAGTGTGGCGGCCTTGGTGGGGTCGTAGGTGACCGCGGGCTCGTTGAGGATGTTGATGCGGGCGTGGGCTTCCGCAGACGCCGGTTTCTGGGGACCGGTAGTTGGGGGAGCGGGCCGTGTCCGGCCCTGGCCCCGTCAGGCGTTGAGGA
This sequence comes from Eutreptiella sp. 'Long Island Sound 2002', assembly GCA_964036045.1. Classification (NCBI taxonomy): domain Eukaryota; phylum Euglenozoa; class Euglenophyceae; order Eutreptiales; family Eutreptiaceae; genus Eutreptiella; species Eutreptiella sp. 'Long Island Sound 2002'. The sequence goes on along the minus strand of OZ038392.1, from coordinate 32,631,881 downwards.
GGTCGATGACGCCCTGAGCTGCGGGTGCCCTGCGGTTCCGCTTCTGGGGTTGGGGTAGGGCCCATGCATTGTGGACTTCGCCCGTGTACTCGGTGCCGGTGAGGTGCTCCGTGTGGGGGGTGCACAGCTGCATGGGGACCATCTCACGACCGGCTTGGTCTCGCCAGAGTTCGATGGTGCGCCCCAGCTTCTTGTCGTTGGGGGTGGCCGGGTCCCACTTGACGTGGATCTTGAACCCCTGGTGGTCCCCGGTGACGCGGTACCGGTGCTTGACCTCCCCTGCGGCCCATATCCACTTGGAGGGGCCCGCGGCCGTGGGGTACTCGAAGGGCAGCTGCACCCGGGTGTTGATGGCGTATTCGGGATACAGGGCAGCGGCTTCCTCTTTGGTCCAGCTCTTCGGCTTGGCCCTTGGCTTTGGCGCGGGTTTGGCCTGTGTGGAGGCCTTGCGCTTCTGCGCACCTTGGCGGCGCCGGGCAGCGGGTTGTCCCCGTTGGGGAGGTGCGCCCTGGGGCCGCTGTACGGGTGCGTGGCCCGGTGCAAACACGGGGTGTTCGCGGGCGGCTGGGACGTCGGGCTTGGACGTGGGGACGGGGTCCGCCAGCTGGAACACTTGCTTGGTCATGAGGCCAAGCACTTCCTCGGCCTCCTGCAGGGCGTTGGGCGGGTCCGTGGGCCAGGTGAGGAGCCGGTGCCCGGTGCCTGCCCCGTGGCGGCGCATGTGGGCCGTGTAGCGGGTGGCGTGGCGTGTCCACGCTGGGGTGCGTTCCGGGGGGAGGGGGCCTTCTGGCGCCCCCTGCGCCCAGTAGAGGGCGTAGTGCAGCGCTTCCCAGGCTGCCTCTGGGGCGTGGGGGATGCGTGCGGCGAGTCGCAAGCGGTCTCCTCCGCGTGGTGGGGGCGGGACTTCGCCGTCGGGGGCGTGTGCCGTTGCCCGTCTGACCTTGCCGTGGTCGTCCCATTCCACCGTCCACCAGGTGTCCCGGTGTTTGAGGATGTGGACCTCCGTGGTGGCCGGGGGGGCGTCCATGGCGTCCCAGCTGACGAGCTGGATGGGGCGGACCGCAGGGTGGGTCTTCGGGGGTGCTTGCATGTTGAGGATTTGGTGGATGTCCTCGGCGGTGGGGCCCGTGTCGGGGGCGTCCTGCGCTGCTTGGGCTAGAGGTGGGGAGGGGCGGTCCTCCCAGAGGTGGGATGCGGACACCGTGGCGTACATGGCTGCGATCAGGACGTGTTCCGTCAGCCCTTCCACCATGAGGTGGTTTTCCCCCTCCAGGTCTCGGGGGATGGCGGCTTCCGCCTTTAGGGTGAGGAGTGCGATGGCGCGTTTGGGTCCAGGTGTGGCGTGTGTCGGCTCATCTGGCGGGCGTCCGTCGGATGGGGTGTGGGGGGGGCGCTTCTGGAAGGGGGATGGTCCCACCTCCAGGTGCTCGACAAGGTGTAGTGGTATGGCGTGGTGGCGGTCCGCTGCGGGCAGGAGGTAGGGGTGTGGGTCTCCGGGCACCGTGCCGAGGAATATGCCCCCCCTGTAGGTAGGGGTGGGCAGGGGTTGCTGCAGAGCGCCTGCGCATGGTAGCGCGCACCGAGGGTTGCAGTGGGTGCATGGGGCTGTTATGGGGTGCGGTACCGCGTACACGGTGAAGGGCCCTACCGCTCGCTGGATGTGGCGGGGGATGATGCTGCGGAGGTCCGCCACCCGTGCCGTGCGGCCTTCGCCATAGTATATCCAGAGCGTGTCCTCCAGTGCCATTTTGGGGCGTAGTTTGCGAGCCAGTAGGTTCAAGGTGCTTTTGTGGGTGGCCTCGGTGATGGTGCCGGGCCCAGCGTTAATGCGTGGGAGCAGGTGGCTTTGGTGTTGTGCTGCGGCCCGTCTGCGGGCGGTGTGGAGGGCGGTGCTGTCGGCGGGAGGGGGCGTGTGGTGGGTGGGCCTTTTGCGTGGGGTCGGGGCGACGTGTAGGGGGTGCTTCCATGCTGGGCGTGGGTGGTGTTGCGGTGACTGGAGGCCAGGGTAGGTGGTGAAGGTGTATACGGTGATGGGGGAGCGCTCATGCGTGGCCTGGAGGTAGTAGTGGTCGCGGCCCGTGTTGTGGGTGACGATGACGTTGGGCGTTGGTATGTCGTAGTGGAGTGCGGTATTGGGGAGTTGTTTGGTGATGCGTGCCGTCGCGTCCCCTGTTTTGGGGGCGGTGTCGTGGGGCACGAGGATGTGGACTGCCCACGCATCGTGGGCGGGGAGGCCGAGGTCCGGTAGGGTGGGATGAATGGGGCGTCCCCGGAAGTGTGCGAAAGCTGGGTTGTGGCGTGCCGCCGTTTCCTTGATGATGGATGGTGCCCATTGGGGTGGCGCCCCAACTTGCTGGGCCATGGCGGCGACGGCGCGGGCGATCGCCGTGAGGTCTGGGCCGATGCCAGGCTGGTCTGCCGGTGGCTGCAGGCCCCCTTCTGGTGCGGGGTGGTGCCACCATAGGGTGTAGCCCTTTTGTGTGTTATCGTGGGGGGTGTGCACGAGGCCTTGGTGGTTGGAGATGGCGGTCTTGAGGGCTTCCGCTGCCTCGCGGTGGAGGGTGCGCGTGTAGGCCCAGACTCCGGTGGGGGGGGGCGCCCCGGTGTGGGATTCGGCCGTGGTGGGGGCCGGTTCGAGGGTGTGACTGGTGAGGGAGGGTCTGTGCAGCCCTTCGTGCAGGGAGGCGTACACGTGTGCCCACCTGTCCGCCCATCCCTGTTGGGCGCTTCCTGTGTCTGCTCCTGTGGGTAGTCGCACGATGACCACGTGCCAGGGGTGTGACCCCGGTACTACGGTGGGGGGTGAGGCTGCATCAAGCACAACCAACGCCGTTCGTGCAGCCTACTGTGGACCAGGCGTTGCTGGCGGCCGCAATTGCGCAGGCACAGGCAATGGGAGGCGCCGCTGTCAACCCCGTGTTCGTCAATCCGGTTGGCACAGCCACAAATTTCAACCTGAACCACCTGCTGAATCCGTTGCACATGAGGCTGAGGGGTTCAGTAATGAAGCAGCCGAAGTTCTCAGGGCACCCCAATTACTGGGCGTCCTTCGAGAGGCAGTTCATGGTGTGGCTGCAGACGGAGAACCTGGACAAGGAACTCTGGATCCTTGGGTTGATGGACTGTTTGACTGGCAAACTCAGGGAAAGTACATATAATCTCTATGTGGAAAGACAAAATCAAGGAGATCCCCTGACTTATGAAGAGCTGTATCGAAGTCTCAAGAAGAAAGGCTCTCGACTTCCTGAAGATCATTACAGGAACCGTCTGGAGAACTTCAGGGCGATCAAAAAATTATTTCTGGAAGAGATCCAAATAGCAAGGCAAGATTGGGAGTTTTTGGTGCAAGAGGCGGAGAACTCTGGAGAAGGCCTTTCTGAGGGCGAGATGAAGAAGATCCTCCTGAGCAAGCTCACGCTGGAGACCAAACAGAAGATCAGGGACTCTCAGGCGGACCAAAAAGTCCTGGGCAACTGGGTTGAAGTCCGAGGATTGCCGGAGACTATGGGAAAAATGGCAGTTCGTGAGTTGCTACACTCTATCAGTGCTACTGGATTGAAAGACATTACTATCCGTGAGGGCAGATGGAGAGTTGGTTTCCACGATTCTGAACAGTCGGAGTTTTTCTGCAGCATGGTGGATGGAAAAGTGAAGTATAAGGGAACAGTTTTGAGAGTGCGACCGTGGATCTTCTCGTATGGAGTCGAGCAGATCTGGGACCAACTTGAAAAGTATGCAAACTTAGAACGCCAGAAGTCACAGGATGCACATGGCCTCGGAGGCAAGGTCAACGCCGTTGGTGAGAAGGGATGCTCTGTGTGCATTGCCCTTGGAAAGGAAGGTCGAGCGGCGACTCACACGACCGCAGATCACAGGTGGACGCCCTCAGATCTCAAGACAATTCAGTCCAAATTGGATGGAAAGGGAAATTCTCCCAAAAATCCCCAGCAGGATGGAGCACGGGATGCTGACCAGCATGGAAGGGGAAAGGGTAAAGGGCAGTCCAAAGGAAAGAACAGAGACTGGACACCAAAAGATTACTCGCAGCAAGGCGGAGATCCAAGTGGCTCAAGATGGACCGATGCTGGTGGAAAATCTGGTGGAAAATCTGGTGAAAAAGGTGGAAAAGGCCAAGGAAAGTCCAGGAATCAAGATGATTCCAAGGTGAATGGCAACCCCCTGTACGCGGAGACGCCAGCGAACAAGACCTTCGGCAACAACAAGGATACTGGAGGTCGAGGCAAGGGCAGATCCAACGAATCCAACCCCAATTCCAACACCTCCAACAACAAAGGTCAAGGTGGTAAGAAAGGTGGTGGTGGAAAGTCATTTGGTGGTCGTGGACGTGGAAAAGGAGTGAATGCTGTTGAAGCAGGAGAAGAATGGGTTGACGAAGGACAAGTACAGGACGTGCAGGCGAACAACGAAGAAGAATGGCAATAGGGAAGCCAACTTGACCCAAATCCCAACACTGGGGTTGAGTGGCAGGAGACAAAACCCATCAGGGTAGTTGGGGCGGTGGATGGACGCTGCTGGGATAGGCTGGCGCGGTCCTCCGGCCTCGTGTACCCTGCCTGGGTCCTCAGCGCTGTCCGGCGAGGCAAGCAGCGCCAGTTTGTCTGCTGGATCCAGGTCAGAACGACAGATGGTAAAGTTAAACTTGCCAAATGTCTGATTGACAATGGCTCAGAGGTCAATCTGGTAAGAAAAGGCTTTCTGCAGGAGGATGAGGCGAAGATGTCCTCGACACCTGTCCAGCTGGAGGGAGTCAGCGGACATCACCTTGACGGTGGCGACAGAGAAGCAGAATTGGCGGTCAGATTGGTGAAACAATCTGTCTGGAGCGTGGAAGAGACGGTAACGGAGGAGTGGTTTTCTGGAAAATTCTATGAAGCCAGTATAAAGTATGATTTATTCTTGGGTCAACCTTGGCTTCACGCACACCGTGTGTCGCCCATGGGACACAGGACATGCTTCCTCCAGGATCCGTCGACCAGCGACCCGTCTGACCTGTATTATCTGCACCCATATACCAAGAGTATCCACCAATTCAAGGAGAGAAACAAGCTGCATTTTCAGCAAGATGGACAGGAATGGACAGGGAATCAAGAAGATTTCGACGAAGGAAAGGTGGAATCATTGAACTGCAAGAAGTGGAAGTCAGTTTGCTATCGTGTGGTCGACAAATGGCGGGACATTCTGGTGGATTATTTCGAAAGGAACCACAATTTTCGTCCTCAAGTTGATGCCTTTGCAAACAAGGAGAATAAAAGATTTCCGAAGTTCTACGACGATGCCTGGAGTGAGGACTCGTCTGAACCTCTTTGGATCAATCCGCCCTTCGACGTTTTCCCTCGTGTAGTGCAGAAGCTGAAGCAATCCGGCGCAAAGGCGATTTTAATTGTCCCCAATTGGCCAAGACAAGAGTGGTTCAAGGACATTATGGACATTTCAATCGACATTGTCGAGCTACCTCACAAGGGAGTGAAGCTGTATTGCGAAGACAATGGCAAGCCTTTGCCACAGCGTTCGTGGAGCACGTTGGGGTGCTTAGTTGACGGGAATCTGGGAGATTATTGGCAAGATGACAGTGAAATGGGAACAGAAGAGGTCATCTCAAATTCCTCAAGAATCGACGAAATTGAGGTGGATGAAGACGATCGAGAGCGGAATCCCGACGTATCGTCGCGGAAGGAGGGAAGGACAATCGGCGTCCCTCAAGAGAACGCCTCCATCCATTACAATTCGTCCCCATCAGACAAGAATCAAGCCAAAAATGTCAAGATTTCAAGCAAGAATGATGACAAATCTCCAAGAATCTCGCCTGAATTGACAGGAATGATGCTGAATTCGTCCGACCATCCCTTCAAGACATTCGTGGACCCCTTTCATTGGTGGGATCCCACGGAGGAGCGAGCTCAGGTGAGCTTCATCCGCCAGCAATGCGACGAAGAAGTTTGGAATGAAGTGGCCAAGAACATGAGACCACGACCAACAATTCGCAAATTGGTGGACATAATGTCGGTGACTAAATGTGGGAATCAGGTCGACAGAGACAAGATATCTGCAAGAAGGGACGCAGTGTTCGAAGATTATCAAGATGATGTGCTGAGTGGGAAGTTGTGGAAAAACCCCCCAATTCGATGTGAAAATGGGGAAGCCAAGATTGACATAATCGAAGGCTCAAAGGTGCACAAACAACGTCCATTCTATCTCCACGGCACCAAAGCAGATGCCCTGCGAAAGATTATTGAGCGCAATCTCTATGAATTCGGTTGGTTGGAGGGCTGCATGAGTTCTGAGTGGTTTTCAGCACCATTTACTGTGCCAAAACCCCCACCTGCTGACCAATCCAGCATAGATGCTTGGCGTCTGGTGGTGGATTACAGAGCCCTGAATGCCGCCACGGTACCGGACGCGCATCCTCTTCCTTTAATCGAGAAGGAGATCGCCGCGAGAGCCAAAGGCAAGGTCTTTACTGTGTTGGATTTGCGCCATGGCTTTCACCAAATGCCACTTCGAAAGGAGGATAGGCATTTGACGGCAATGTGCACGCCCTGTGGCACTGTCCAGTGGACTGTACTGCCGATGGGTCTGAAGAATGCGCCGTCGATGTTCCAGAAGATGATGGAGACTATTTTTTTCAGAAGCACAAGTCTCTGGATTTACAAGAATTCTGCAGCATCTACATTGACGACCTTCTGCTTGCCACGCCGTTGGGAAAAAACTTTGATGAGTGCCTGAAGTTGCACGAAGAACAAGTTCGAAAAGCTCTCGAAGTCCTTCGACAAGAGAAGCTCGTGTGTGGACCCAAGAAGGGGAAAATGTTCCTCCAGAGTGTGGAATTTTGTGGCTCTGTCTTGGAAGATGGGACAAGAAGACCAGCCCCAGGAAAAATGGCTGCCCTGCAGCTCTGGGAAAGGCCTAAAACCATCACGCAGCTTCGTGCCTTTTTAGGCTGCTGCAATTATTACCACGAGTTCCTTCCTCTCTACGCCAAGTTCTCTGGTCCATTGACAGAGTTACTCAAGGTTGGCAAAATAGAAGGAAAGAAGGGATCTCAAGTCAAGCTCAAGTGGACGCCAGAATGTGAAGAGGCATTTACTGGTCTCAAGGAAGCACTGGCAAATGTGGTTACATTAAAGACTCCGTGGTTGGATGGCAGACCTTTTTATATTCGTACAGACGCCAGTCGTTACGCCATTGGTGCTACGATCGAACAAGTCGATGACGAAGGTCACCATCATCCTCTGGCTTTCTGGTCTCGCAAGCTTACAACAAGGCAGCGAAATTGGAGTCCAAGGGAACAAGAAGCCTACGCAATCCTTTGTGCCTTACGGCGTTATGAGGGTTGGATCTTGGGCCATCGCGTTGAGGTACTGACTGACCACAAGTCACTGGAGAGCTGGAGGACAGAACATGTGGATACCCCTGGTGGACCGGCTGGGAGAAGAGGCCGTTGGCATGAAACTCTCAGCAGATTTGACCTCCATGTGACTTACATTCCGGGTCGCTACAATACAGTGGCGGACGCCCTGAGTCGCTGGGCCTACCCAGCCTCAGAGGCTTACTCTGAAGTGAGTTTCCATGGGACAGCGACGGATAAAGCTGAAGTGATCGAGTTTGATAAGGAGGAACAAGCACTGATCAAGAAACATTGTCTCCAATGTTCGATTAAAAATCGGGTGAAGGTGGATTTGGTCAGATGCAAGGAGATTACCAAGGCAGATCAGACTGCAGGAGTTAACTCTGACTCTGAGTCGTCGCTGCGACTCCTGAATGTGTTTCCTCTGACGAGATCCAAGTCGAAATCCACGCTCCCTCCACAACAAAAAGAACAAGGAAACTTCCTTCCTCTATGTGGATTGGTCGAAGATGTACAAGGAGGACAGGTTCTTTGGGTCTGTATACCACAAGTTGAAAGGGGACAAGCCTTACGACTCTGAAGAGACGTCTGATTTCAAAATCCAAGGCAACAAGTTATTTTGGCAAGGACGGATTTGTGTTCCTGATTGTCTCATTCACCAATATGTCAAACATTGGCATCGGAATGAGACAGCCCACACACATTCTCGTGTGCTGGAGCAGGAGCTACGCCACAGAGTGTACACAAGGGACCTCAAGAGTGCCTGTGAACGAGTTGCCAAAGGATGCAAGCAATGTCAGGCGACCATCCCCAAGAATCAAAAGGCAGAAGGACTACTGAAGGGATTACCAATTCCTGAGAGGCTGTTCGACAGGGTGACGGCGGATGTCTTCGAGTTGGGACAAACCCAAGAGGAATGTCTCTACACGAGGAAGCCCATCGATGGGGTTTTGTTAATTCAACACCGCCACAGTGGCTACATCCAGGTCCCCCCTTGCAACACGAAGCATCTCACCTCTGAAATGGCTGCCAAGTGGACTGCAAGTCAGTGGATGAGTAACTGGGATGTGCCCAGTGAAATTCTGACGGACAGTGGGAAGGAGTTTATTGGGACTTGGTGGGAGAACATGTGTGCTCTATTGGGAGTTCATCATCTTCGTGCCCGAGTCTACGACCATCGAGCTGTCCCTGCTGAACGCGGTGGAAGGATTCTTATCAGCATTCTGAGAAAATTCCTGGCGACTGAAAAAGACTACAATTGGTTGGAGACAATTTACTGTGTCTTGAGAAGATACCATCGCACCAAGAATTACACTGGATTAAGTACGAATGAGCTGGTTTTTGGTCGTGAGAAGATGGGTCCAGGACCAGTGATGTATCATCCAAGGCAGTGCTACGACGCCTCGCAATGATTTGAGATGATTAAGGACTTAGAGTCCAAGTGGATCCAAGCCAAAGTGGAGAGTCAAGCAGATTGGTTGAATTTCAAAAATAAGTCAAGAACGCAAGGAAAACCCTTCGAGAAAGGCCAGCAAGTTTGACTTCGTAAGTCAGACGAGACCCTGAAGGACGACAACAAATTGTTACCTTTGTGGGATGGCCCATTCCAAGTCAGTGGTCAACTAAGTGAGACTACATTCAACATCGAGATTGAGCCAGGCAGGCATCAAGAAGTACATCGAGACCGTTTGAAGGCCGAAGTACCCTGCCCCAAAGGAAGGTTCAAGCCTCTTTATTGGACTTCGAAGTACCTGAGCGACAGGAAGATGGTCACAAGCAGTTTCGAGTTGGAGAAGATCCTTGATTACAAGAAAAATGCTCGAAACAAGTGGTACTTTCTGTGCAGATGGAAAGGATTCGGTCCAGAAGAGGACAAATGGGAGCCAGCTTCAAGCTTTATCCATGGGTATACGGACACTTTCATCAAGTTCCTGAAGAATTACCCTGAGATTGACAAAGAGCTCTCGCTGATCAAGGATTGTGTCACCAAGGAAGACTTACAAGCAGAAGAAGAAGCTCCAATCGTGGCATCATCCATTCCAGACAAGATCTGATCAGAATTTGAATCGCCGGAACTCTCCAAAAGGTTTACGGTTTACATATACCCTTGGCATGGGGACACAACAGTCCTGACGCATCGTCTATGTGGTTCGATGAACAGATGATGGGACATTCTGGGGTCATCCTGGTCATTCCATCCATCATTCCCATCATGGTCATCATGTGAATCATGTGCTTCATCTCAGATGATTCCAATCCGAAGATCCGAAAGGCCATTATCCTCAACCACGACGACACTCTCGTGTTTAGCTGTTGACTGGACCCCTCTACTCGCCTTGGGAAGGACTCGTTCGAGTTCGTGCTCATTACAGAGATTCTGGCACATGACTGAGTCTGATCCATTTCATGTGTTTGACGGATCTGCTCAGAATGTCATTTCAATCAGCTCTTACATTGAGACTGTTGGTTTGTTTTTCAATCGACCGCTGTCAAAGGGCTTATATAGACCAAGTGACAACGATGGTGTTCTTACTTGTGTCGACTCGCTGTTCATCTGTGGATTGTGTTGGAATCCCCCTCAGAATCAGCTCAATTTTGGCAAATTCCCAGTACCAAGCATTGGATGCTTATACATTCTGGGACTATAACGAGTCAATTACCCATTCTGGCTCATACTGGATTAAACATGAAGCCCTGGGAACAATACTGACAGTGTGGTGATCACGCACTGGGTTTTCTTGGCTATCATTACTTTAAATGATTGGATTTTCATCATGGGATTCATCATCATCATGAGGATTTGACCTGGATTGGCTATGAATGAGAACTGGATTTCCGTTGAGCACAACACACAGAGTCTATCGACAATAAATTGGACCTGTATTGGCTTGTTGCAGATTTCGCCACCCTCAATCCGTGTGCAATTCACTGATTTTGGTCTCAATTCAGGCACATTTTGTACCATAATCTGGCATCTGGTCTCATGACTGCAAATGACACCAGCCAGTTTCACATATTTTGGACTCCATGAAGGGATACCCTATTTTTTTGACGCTCGACGACATGGCGACGCTCGTTTTCTGTTTTCTGGCAGTGGGATGTCAGATCCTGATTTCTTCATGAATCATGGATCATGAATCATCATGTACATTCTTCACTCAGACTTTCATTTTTCGACCTTTCGAGCTTGAACAAAGCTTTTTCTGTGTGCCCTAAGGTACCTATGCGTTTCATTCAAGTCGATGGCCATCGCGAAGCACAGATCTCAGCACAATTTTGCTCCATTCAGCTCATTTTCAAACATTTTGCCTTAGATTAGTCGGTTTTTGGTCACTTTCGCCGTTTCATTCACTTCACTTGACCCAGCCTGACATACTGACGTATGTTTTCAGAGGGGGAGTGTAACGGCAGCAGTGACAGCACTCAGATTATACATCAATGTGATCAGAATTTCAGTGATTCTCAGATGTACATTAGTGCAGTAAATTTTCCGCTTCATTTCATGTTTTCCGTTCGCCGCCAGATGTCGCCTGTGAGCGCGCGTCGAGTCGCATTTGTCTTTCGTGATTTCCCAATCGGATTTATTTAAATTATTTCGAATGATTTCACGTTGTGTCATTATGTGCGATGAATGCGCATTGAGATTCTATGTCTGCTCCATTTTTGTAGACCGGGTTTTCGTACTCTTCATATTCCACCATGGAGTTCAAAGGACTTACAAGTGCTTCGCATATGTCGCTCCCAGAGGCTGGATATGGGTCTGAAGAGGGTTATGTGGGTTCGGAGATATCAGGAGCAGTGTCGGGCGTTACGACCCCTGGGGCATCAAGGCTACAGGCTTCGCAGTTGCAACAAAGATCAACCACTATGCAGCGGTTACAAGGCAAACCCTGAGAACCTATGCAAGGCGTTCCCCAGGGAGCCCACCTGGTGCCCCGCCCTCCGGCCAGCGACGCACGCGCCCCGCGGCTGGGCCAACCCAGACCTGTCCCCCCCCCTCTCCAGAACCAGGGGTGCCCACCACAGGGGGCACGTCCTCTGGCAAGAGTGCCCTGGCACCCCCCTGCTCCTCCTCGTCGTCGCGACCCGCGGGGACCCGGAACGGGTCCTGGGGATCACCCCCAGCCACCTCTACGGGGCAGCATCCCTACCCCGCCCCCCCCTCCCGGCGCCCGCGGCGCGGGACGAGTACACACCTTCCTGCGAACACAGGAGGTCACCGCCGTTACGGGGGTCCACCTAGTGCGGCTCCCCCCGGCACCACCCGATGACCCCCGGGGGCCCAGGGCCCCAAACCCAGCCCCAGACTGGGAGCTGTGGCGCGACGCGTGGGCCACGTGGCTCCCCCGCCTCCCCTCCCAATGCCGATGGATGGCCCCCGGCCCCCGCCCGTACGGGGCTGACGCCACAGCCGGCCCCCCACCCCCTCCCCCCCTCCCCCCGGCAGAGCACCGCACGGCACTGCCCACGGCACAACACTGATGCACCGGGAGATAGTGGGAAGGGCGCACCTGCCACCACGCATGCCTACCAGGATAACAGTGATGGCAGACTCCGATGGCTCCCCCCAGCGCGACAACCGCCACCACCGCCGGTCCCGCTCCCGCTCCCCCGTCTCCCCGGAGTGGACGGGGGAGACTCCCGCGGAGCGCGAGGAGTGGAGGCTGGCGGAGGCGGCGGTGCTGGTCCGACCGCCGGCTAGGCAGCCCCGGGTGGCCTCAGCCGACACCGGGCCGTCGACCCAGGAGCCTGAGCCAGCCGAGGTGACCGCCCCCGCCGCCCAGGCAGCAAGCCCTGCCGCCCCGCCCCGGGAGGGCCCCAGACGCGCGGGAAGCGGAGACCGCAGCCCCAGCGAGCCATGCCGCGGCCCCGACCGCGGCCCCCGGCACGCCGCCGACACGGGGGGTAGCCCCGGCGCAGGAACCGGGCGCATCGCCGAGGGCTGCCGCAGCTGCAGAGGGGAGCGGGGAGGGCGCGCAAGGGGTTGCGACCGCGGCCCCGGCGAGCCGCGCCACCACCTCGGCCGGCCACGCCGCGGCCCCCAGCACGACGCGAAGGCGGGGGAAGGACCCCGCACGGGCCACGGGTACCTCGCCGGCGGCCGCCGCAGCAGCAGCAGTGGGCAGGGAGAGCGCGAAGTACCGCGCCCACGCCAACCCCACCCACAGCCACACCAGCCCCCCCAAGCCGTTCCCCTCCAAGCCCTTCCCCCCGGGGCGAACGCGGCATGTCCGCCCCCTGGCGCCCGAGCGCTCGCCGCCGGGCGTCACGCTGCTGCAGCTGCAAGGGCAGCGGGACGCCCGGCGCGTGATCCAGGAAGGAGGGGACGGCGCGCAGGCAGAGCTGCGTACCAGCCACGGGGGCGCGGAGCGGGGGACAGGAGGCTGCAGGGGAAGTGCCCAGGAGCACGCGCAAGGAGCGGGCCAGGGCACGCGCGGCAGGGAGCAAGGGCGCAGCAGCGGAGGGGCACAGAGCGCGGGCAGCGGACGGCGCGACTCAGGGCAGGGGGCCGGGAAGGGGCCAGGGCACGGGAAGGGCGCGCAGGGGCGCGGGCAGGGCACCCAGGTGCAGGGAGCGGGGCGAGGGACGGTGGGCGAGCGGGCAGGCCAGGGCGTGGGTGACAGGGAGCGGGACCCACGGCACGGGCAGGGGGCCGGAAGGGGGCCCAAGGGCAAGGGCAAGGGCGCCACGGGCCCCAAGGAACAGGCGGGACGGGGCATGGGAGCCCTGGGGGTAGGGCGGGTCGAAGAGAGGGGGGCGGGGGGCGGGGCGCCCCCGCAGCCGGACGTGCAGCCGGTGAGGTGCATCCCCCCTGGCATCCAACAGATGCCGGCGCACCACACCCACCACCACCACCACCACCACCACCACCTTTACAACATCGACCCCGATGCCGGCGAGCTCATCCCCCCCCAACCCCCATGACCCCGGCACCAGCCAGCCCCCCCCCGCGCCGAGACGCGGAGCCGGCGCGGATGGCCTCGGCGGGGGGGGGGGCGGGGCGCGGCATTGGCGCCGCAGGCACAGGGGCAGCAGGGTGAGCTGGCGCGAGGGGCAGAGGGGGCCCGGCCCTGGGACCGGGACTGGGGCACGGTCCCAGACCCTCTGGGGGATGAGGCCCTCCCCCTGGTGGGGGAGGTGTACGGATGGTTGAGCTGGGCCAACCAGGGGACCACCAGGGGGTTGAGGAACCGGCCCTTCGATGCCGTGCTCCTCCGGAGGGACGGAGGAAACCGAGAGGTACCCCCGGGGGGTGGGCAGCCCCAGAGGACCACGAGAGGGTCCTCAGGTCAGTGATCCGGGGGGCGTGGCCCGACATAGGGCCGACACGGCCGGCCTTCCTGGAAGGGGGAGCGGTACTCCGCATCACGGATGCGGACGCCAACAACTGGCTCCCCCGGGCCTTGCGCAGCGCCCTCGCCCACTGGTGCTACCGCCGGCGCAACCCGCCGCCGCCACAGCCCCAGCCCCCACACAAGAGGCGGCGCAGGTGACGGCCCAGGCGGCGGATGCGAGAAAGTGGGGGGGGGAGCTGGGCCTCCCAACCCACTCCCCCCGCACCGTACAGCGTGACGAAGGAGCGCGCGCCACCTCCCGCGGGAGGGAGGGCAGAAACAACGAGCGCGGGGGGGAACCTACTGCCCCGCAGCCCGCTAACCGCTGACCGCTAACCCTCACGGCCGCCCCCGGCCGGCCAGCGCCGCGTGACGACGGCGGAGGGGACGAGGGGCCCCAGCGAGGGCCTGCACGGGGGTCCGACTCTAGGGAGAGGGGGGCGGGGGAACAGTGCGACCCCCCAGCCAACGGCTGGCCCCCGGGGCCGGAACCGCCATGCCGTCCCCTCTCGGCTGTCAGGGGGCGGCGCCAGGGGACCAGAGGGCCCCCCCCACTCCCCCCCCACCCCTCTTCCTCAGGCCCAAGAACGGACAGAGGCAGACCAAAGAAACGGCGGCCCCGCACCCCCCCCAAAGAGGCCGCTGCACCCGGGGTGAGGGGGCACCACGGCCGAGGCAGGCACCCGCACGCCCTGCCCGCTGCCGGCCGACGGCGGACCGGCGGCGCCCAGGACGGCGCAAACGGAGCGGCCCCTTCAGAGGCCGGCCCGCAGAAGACGGGGGCGCAAACCAGGGCGGGGGGGTTCCCCACCTCTTGCCCCCCCCCCCCCCGCCGCACTGACCCATTGGCGGCCGACTGGACCGCGCCCGACGCCCGCGGCCGCCCGGCAACCCCCGCGGCACGAGTATACCCCGGAGGGACACGCTGGAGACAACGGATGGCAGGCCGACGCCCGACGGGGCTGGGGGGCGGGGGGGCGGCCCCGCCAACCCCCCCCCCCTCCCCCCACCCAGCTTGGGAGCCACAGGAGCGACCCTGGGCCCCCCCGGAGCCAAGGAGACGCCCCTCCTCCCCCAGAAGGGACCGCAACGCGGGGGGGGGGGGGGGTGCGGCTGGACCTGCCCACCGCGCGCTGCAGCGCCCCCAGCCGCCTGCTCCTGCGGGGGTCGCGGCCGACGGGCGAGCCCACATGCACGGACCAAGCCTGAGGGCGGCGCACGGCGGCGCACCAGAACAGTATGGAGGCCGCACCCCCTATGACCCTCGCATGACCACAGCCCACTCAGGGAGGGCAGAGGGGGGTTCAGGTCTGCAGGGGCCCCCGGGGGAGCGGTCCACGGGCCGCCCCTCATCCCTCCCCACCCCGGGGCGGCCCCGCAACCCCGACCGCACGCGCACGCCGGAGGGGAGTGCGCCGATGGCACGAGGGGGGCCAGGATGGGGAACCGCGGGCCGCCACCCAGAGGGGGAGCAGGGAGGCCGCGGCGCGACCCCCCCCCCCCTACCCCCCCCACCGGCCCGCAAGCCGCGGGGGCCCCGGCCCCCACCCCCCGAGGCAGGGGGGATGGTCCCATCTCCCCCCGCCCGAGAGGGGAGCCGGAGCGCGGCCCGCCCCCCCGCCCCAGCCGCCGGGTCCCACAGGAACCGCGGGGAACAAGCGAGCCCGCGCCAACGCGCCAGGATGCCGCACAGATTGCGCCCAGTGAAGGCGGGCGAGCACGAACCGAAGTGGTATGGAGGGCCACGCCCCCCATGGACAGAACGACGCCAGTGACACCCGCTTTGTTGCCTGCCCAGGGAAGGCAGATGGACGGAGCGAGGCAGAGCAACCCCCCGCCCTACAATCCCCCCCCGGCCGCACAAACGGGGGGCACGGCGCACGAGCCGCCCCCCCCCCCCCAGCCCGCCCCCCGGCACACGAACGCGACGGACCCGCCCCGCGGCACGCAGCCCCCACAGGGCGTGCAGGCCAAGGGGACAGTGTAGGGCCCCCACACCCACACGCCCGTGCCCACAGCACGTGGGTAGCGGACCCCAACAGCCCGCCCAGTGGGCGGGCAGTCAGGGGAGGGGGAGCGCCTGATCCCAGACGCCCCTCGCAACAGTGGAAGGCACCCCCCCCGGGGTCGCCCTTCCGCCACCCCCACATCCCCAAGCCAAGTAGGGGGGAACCGGGACCGGACCGCCCCCCCCCAAGCACGCCAGACGGAGCAAGGGACGGGGGCAGGACACGCGGAGGGGCACGGACCACGTGGAACGGCCCTACCAGCGCCCGGTGCCGGGACCGCGCGAGGTGCGCACGCCACACCACCAAGTGGGGGGGGAAGCGGACGCCGCGGGAGCGCAAGCGCACACACATGCAAAGGGCACGCGGGGACTACCAGAAGGGCAACCGGACCGAGCTCGCGGAACGCACAGACCACGTGGAATGGCGTACCAGCGAGCGAGCGTAAGGGACACCCGGACGGGACGGCCCGCCACACGCAGCGCGGGACACGCGGGGCGGGAAGGGGGGAAACGGGAGAGACACAACACCAGGTACCGGCCCGAGCCCCCCGAGCCGGCCGCGAGCGCCGCGCACACACAGACGGGGCACTGCACCCGCCAAGGCAGTAGTGGCGCACTGCGCCACGCCCCAACCCCTAGGCTAGGCAGCCTCCGCGCCAGCCCAAGGGGGTCCCACTGGCGACAAGCCAGTAGCACGGGCCCGGCGGCGCCGGCGCCCCGGGCGACCATGCATTAGGGGGGCGTCGCGGTGGGTAAGCGCCCGCAGCCACGGGTGCGAATTGATGCACTGACCGGGGAGTGGCGAAACGGGGAAGCCGGGGAGGGACGGGGCTCTGAGCCCTGTGAACCCGGGGGACTCCGCCACCAGGCAGGAGGTGCGTCTTGGAGGGCCCCCCACTAGGACCCGGTGGGGAGGATATCACCTGGCCCAACCAGGTGGCCCCCCAGGGCCGAAAGGCGTCTAGTACCCGCAAAATCAAACCTCAAACCTCAAATCTCAAACCCTGAGAACATTTCGAACCGACTCTGAGCAGAAGCACAAGAACAACACACTGAACATTTCCTACCGAACCTGGCCGATCAGAAGTGTACAAGTCCAACTATCTCACCCAGTGAGTGAACCGCCACTCAGAGCAGCATCTGGGTCTCAGGAAGATCCAGAGCACAGAAGGGCGGAACTAAATACGCCCAGAACACTCCCATTAACCATGGAAACCTTAGCGGCCCATGGTGAAGTCAGCCTGCAAAGGCTCCGCAGGCGTGTCGAAGCTTCCATCGCCCCGTTGGCTTGTCCAGCTTCGTCTTCTTCCGAACTTGGAGTTGGTCCTGAAGAACAAGAGGACCTACGAAGGAGGATGGACGAGTTCATGCTCCACAAAGAATACCACATGTCCATCGTAGGAGTAGATGGAGAACTACCTCTTGATGCCCTCGGGTCGCCGCCCCAAACTGAGATGGGCTCCTTCCTCTATTCTCGGCCATCTACAGACATAGCGGACATAGTATCACTACCGAGACGACCGAGAGTACACGAACACCCGAGAGCAAGGCATCCAGACCTGCCGATGATGGATCCACCTCGTCCAGAGCCCACCCATGGGGCTCTGGATCGTATGGCCGAACTATTGGCGTAACTTCTATCCGGATCGGAAGACCCGGATGTGACAGCTCTGTCGGAGGCTGTCAAGGCTAAATTGGGTATCACTGAACCCTTATCCAAGCCAGCGCAACTTCCACCTTCACCCGGATTGAGCACGTTGGCTGATGATCTCAAAAGATCAAGGGTGTCCAGGTTGCTACCTAAGGTCACTTGCCCCAGCCCTTTTCATCCCCGCGCCAGGACAGTCCCTATTGCTGAACTACAGGACGTGCCGGTGACGGAGAATGAGAAAAGAGGGCTGTCAGCCCTGGCACCTCTTGCCGGTGTATCACCTTCTGGCCTAACTCTGGGGGGTGGGAAGACGGGCAGACCTATTGCCCAGGCGAACATCCAGCCGGAACTGCCGGAGTTCGACCCGAAATATGTGCCCGAATGGGCAGAAGAATTTGCTGAGTTTCTTTTGCTGACTGGCCAATCCCATGTGGATGTGGCCACCAAATGCTCACTGCTGAAACGCTCATGCAAAAAGAAATTTTTGCAAAAACAGGTGAAACAGATTGTGAAAACCTGTTCCACCTGGGCAGAGGTACTCCAAAGACTGGAGAAAACATTCCCAGTCTATGAGACTGACCTCAGTGTACGCACACAGATAGAGGAGCTACCTATGCTCCCTGAGCTTCCTTCCGCTGCGCGAGCTTCTGAATACGTGTGCGACCTGGAGTATCTGTTTTCACGAATGAACGTGGGCTCCTACGGAGCCACTGAGCCCCACCTGTGGCTCATGAGTAAGATCCTGCAACGTACGTGGGATGATTGCCGCTCTACCTCTGAGAGGAAGAGTTGGACCCACTCGTACGATGAGCTGGTGGACCTTCTGAATGAGCTAGCTCTTGAGAGGGAGAATGATTCCCACATGGAGAAATTCCTCAAGAAGCACTTGGGTCGAGGGGGTAACCCTACCCCCGAACGTGGCGAAGGGAAAGGGCCTAAAAATCCCACTAACGCCAACCAGGGAGGTGGTAAAGGAAGGGGTCACCTACGTGCCATGAATGAGGTTAAACCTGATGCAGGTACACCCCCTCTGTTCTACTGCAAACCTGTCAATGACAAAGGGGGGCCTTGTCATGCCCCTGACTGCAATCACCGCAGTAGCTGTATGCTGCAGATGAAACGACAGCAGCATACCAAGGATGGGAAACCTGTGACCCATCAGGATCATTTGTAATGGGATTAGGATAGTAGCGCGTGCGCTGATGTAGAACAGATCAGTGTGCAGATAGAAATAGGCCACAGAAGGTGTTTTGTAGGTATTCTAAATTTTATTATCATTGTTGTATCTACAGAGCACAAGATGAAATTACGTTTTTGAATTCCGAGTGGATTATGATTTCCGATGCTCGCGTGAAGTGGGAATACCGTGGAGGAATTTGATTTTGATTTTGATAAAACAAAGAAACAGAAAACCATAACAATCTTGTGCTCGAAGCACGGTATGTCTGCTGCTGATCGCCACTCCGACGTTTCTGCTGTCGCTGACGAAATGGAAGGAACAGAGACCGAAGAGGGCTCCAATGAGTCAACGACAACGATATGGCCTGCCAGTATGCATGGTCCCGACGGAAGCGCTTTACCGTCATAGGCCAGCTATCGCCGCATCCTTGTGGAGAAATGGAAGTTGCAATGTGAGAATGATGGACTACGGCGCGAACTGGAAGAGTTGCGTGCAAAGCACAAAAAAGAGAGGTGCCAGAACGATCGCAGCTTCAAAGCGCTGCACAAGAAGATGAAGTTCAAAGAAGTGGAGATTCGCAACCAAAGGGGACGGCGTCGCGAGGTGGAGCTGAAGAACGCACGGCTGCAAGCCGCTGAGGAACACTTACGGCGCCGTGTGGAGAGTGAAGAGTCCTTGGTGCAGGCGCTGCGGTCTAGGGTGCAGCTCCTACAAGAAGAACTGAAAAGCATGACGGCACAGTGTCAGAGTGATCAAAGTGACATGTGTCCGCTGAAGCAGGCGGAGGAGTAATGTAGGTAAATTTAAGGGCGCGGTGTTTCTGTATTATCGTCCTGCGTATTTTTGTGTGTTGCTTCGTTCGCCTCATGCGTTCGTTGCTTAGGTTTTATATTCTTTTGGTCTTAATTTGCGTTTGTGTCTGTGTGTGCATAGGTGCAGTCAAAATTACACTTAGGCGCCTCAAGTTGGATGGTATAAAACGACAGAAAGTGCCCAAAATACACGGCCTCAAAAAACATCAAAAGAACCATTCCTTGGTTTGCAAAAAATCAAGCCGTTTTTGAAACACCAAAAGAACTCTTATGTAAGGAATTTTGGCCTTTTCTTGGTCCTGATGGGTCCAAAGAATGCTTTTTTAGGGGCAATGGACTGTTCCTTGCGCGAGGCCTCGCACAAGGAACAGTCCATTGCCCCTCCAAAGTCAGGTAATGATGGTAGAATTGAGCAATCAAGCAGGCGCCTACACTGGAGTGACATTACAGGCACCCTTGACTTGATCACATTGTACAATATGTTTACGCGGGCGGACATTCAGCGCTCTAAACAAGCCTTGCAAATCTAACTGATGACTCAAGAAATCATTTCTAATGTTGTTGCATTCCTAACAAAAGGAGCACATACGTTGGAGGTGTTGCACAGGGTGCATCCTTCAGCATTGCTCATGATGCACACCTGCCACAAGTTTTGGGGAGTGTCAAGCAAAAAAAAAGAGAATCACTGGTAACACATGAAGCATGTCCACTCAACAGATGACGCTGAGCTGGACAGGGACCCCCCTTGTAGCTTTGGCTGAAGAAAAAATGATCCTTCCGTTGTTGACTATAGACCAAAGTAAAATGTGCAAAGAAAATATGATTTTGCCATGCTTGGCACTCTTTTGAGCGTTTGTTTGGGCCAAAGAAACTGATTTTTTGGAGAGTAAAATGCAATGTAGTGCAAACGACACCAATTATCAAGATGATGTTCGATACCTGGAGAAAGAAGGTGCCCTGGGGGAAGCAGTCTGCCAAGCGCAGGGGCTGACCAAGCCCAAAAAGAGTTTTTCCGCCTCCGGGGGGGGGCAAGCTTCTGGTAAGTTTCAATGACTCAACGACAATTTAGGTACTCGTTGCTTCAGTGAAGGTTGTGCACAAGCGCCATCAGATGAGAACCCATCACAATGGTACAAAGAATATATTTTCTGGGCCTTTTTTTGCGCGAGGCCTCGCGCAATGAGGACTGCAATGCAGTCCCAGAACTTGAAAGTCACAGCCTATACCTCTGTTTTCAGGCAGTGCAAATCAAAAATCAAACCGTGGGGTGGGTAGTAAGACCACTCGACCCTGAAGCCGTCTTTCCAAAGGAAAATGAATCGGGTGAGGTTTTTGGTTTAGTAAGTTATGCGCGAGGCCTCGCGCATGGGGCAGCCCTTGAACCACATGTTGCATATGTTTTGCGTTGATATTCAATCCGCCATGCTTCTGTTTCAATGATCCTTGGTCTTGATTGCGCGAGGCCTCGCGCATAGAATTCGATCAATAATTCATCTTTTCAGGTATGCGATGAACATGCAGAACAGAAAATGATGTTGCAATCATTTTTTCTGCAGACCATGTTCATCCAAAAAACAAGGGGAACGCAAAATGTATTTATTGGCCAATTTCCTCTAAAAGCACATCATTTTCCACTGAAATCATAAGATTTATTTATTTTTTTTATATTTTTTTTGTTTTCGGCTGTTTGAAAAAAGGCACAAAATGGCACAAATGGTAAGAAAGATACTTTCTTTGGACTAATATTCTGTTTTCAAAAAACAGAGACTGTGAACAACTATTTTTTTGCATGGTCCAAATTGGGTGCATTTGGTGTGATTTTGACCATGCAACTTGAGCCGCCTAAGTTACAAGTCAAGCAACACGGCGCAACACGAGAGGTGAGCACACGCAGACATGTCCTGTTTACAGGTGTGTTTTGTGTTGCATGCCTGCTGTGTGTTCGCTTCTTTTTGCTTTTTTTTTCCACTTTGCTTGTGTTTGTGCTGCGCCCTTGCATTTGCAGGTACATCAGCCAGAGATGCGAGATGCAAATGAGTGAGTGTGAGATTTGGGTATGTGCTGCGTGTACAGTGAGTGAGTTTTTCAGTGTGCGGTGCGTTTGCTTGCGTATATGTATATGCAGGCTTGTCTTCTTTTTCCTCTGGTATTTATTTTTGACAGTTTTTCTCATTTTGTGGTTTTGGGGTCTTTTGTCTTCTTTCGTTTTACCTTTGCGCTTCTTCTTTTCTTCCTCGTATTTGCTGGAGTGGTTGGCCACCTCCGCCCCTTTGCGCATGGCCACGACCCTTTTTGTCTTTCTCGTATTTGAAGGGTGCTTCCACTCCAGTGTGAGTTTGTCATGTTGTTTCAGGGCTTCATTTTATACTTACCTGTATGGGTGTATTTCGTTTTCTGTTTGCAGCTTTTGGCAGCAACCGCACATTGCGTGCGATGATAAGAGTTACGGTAAACCCGCCACTGTCTAAGGAGCGTAAGGCTCCAAACCCCCAAACCCCAGGGTGCGCGCGTGATGCGCTGTGGTGTGTGAGACACCCCGCCCGCACTGCGCGATGCAGTGAACATTTTTTGTGGTGTGTGATGCACCCAGTTTTTGGGGATGTGTGATACGACCCCTGGACACCCCTCCCTGGTATTGTTATTTTGCCTGGGTGAGCATTCTTTTCGGTGGTGTGGCGTGTGTTTCGCCCCGCCCCCTGGCCATGGTGTGGGATGCACAGGGCTTGGTCTTAAGGTAATGTTTGTTTTGGGTTGGCAGGCAGGAGATGAGCGCCCGCGCCTGACTCACATCTTGCATAGCCCTGCGTGATTTGTGAGTTTTCTTTGTTGTTTGTGTTTCGGTATACTTTTACTTCTTACTTTAATTCTTTTACATTTCAAAATATTTTGTCTGCGTTGGTCTTTCGCTTTTTCTTGTAAGTATGTGTGTGCATTTGTGCGTGCGCCAGGTGTGGCAAAGCGTTGGCGTAGGTTTGCTCAGTCCAGCTTGATTAGTTTTTATTATAGATTTTACAAATACAGTTACGCGTTTGACAACAGGATACAATGATAAAAATATTTCAGGCTGCGTTTCAGTGGGCTTCCGCTTGCGTTTTTTCACGTCGTGTGCATTAGCATAGTTGTCGTGGCGTTTTTATAGCGTGTAGTTTGTAACCTCTGTGCTTGCTTTTTAGGCAGTCACAAGTACAGGAGGTCGGAACTGGGATGCAGGAGCTTGGTTTGGAATATGGCGGCAGGTATGGTTGACGATCGGACACGCCGTTGGTTTATTTTATATGATATGCATGTAGTGTTTCTGTTTTGCCTCTGCAGGCCCAGCAAGTGGAGAAAAGCAAATTTGACATGACCTGAAGTGGAATTTTAATCAGGTGCAGGTTAATGGAATTTGTAGAGTATACAGGTGTCGTGCTGGACTGCGGAATGACAGGAAAGAAACAAAACACTCCACTTGCTGTGTATGCTGCAGGGCAGGCAGGGATGCATTTTTGTACAATATTCTAACCTTTTCAGGCAGGCAAGTACAGATTTTCTGACAGCCCCCCCCCTCTATCTCAGGGTTTTTTGGCAGTTTTGGCCGCTGCTGCAGGCAGGTGTTCTGTTTGTTTACACCCCTCACCACTACAGAACTACCCCCACTCCCTCCCTAACTAGCATGCAGGGCTGCAGTGCATTGCTGCACTACAGCACACCACAGTAAAACTTTGTAGGGCGTGTGTTTGACTTTTTTGTTTGGCGCCCTGTGCTGGGTTGTGTATAATGGCTCAGCCCCCCCCCCCCCCCCATCCCAGTGTAAATATCTGAGTGTCTGTTTTGGTTAATCAGCCATTTGCTGAGGTAACCCCCAGCAAATAGCTTGGGAAGGGAGTGTAATGGGATTAGGATAGTAGCGCGTGCGCTGATGTAGAACAGATCAGTGTGCAGATAGAAATAGGCCACAGAAGGTGTTTTGTAGGTATTCTAAATTTTATCATCATTGTTGTATCTACAGAGCACAAGATGAAATTACGTTTTGGAATTCTGAGTGGATTATGATTTCCGATGCTCGCGTGAAGTGGGAATACCGTAGATGAATTTGATTTGGATTTTGATAAAACAAAGAAACAGAAAACCATAACACATTTCAGGTGTACCATCACCTGTGGCTATTGTGGCCAAGGTTGTCACTACGAAGACGAATGTCACATAAAGAAACACGAGAGTGATAAACTCAAGCGGCAGGAGGGTGAACGCCAGAAGACACAAACATCCACCAAAAACCCTCAGAATAGGGGTAAGGGTGGTAGGGTTCACAGAGCTCGGAGCCCCGTCCCTCCCCGGCTTCCCCGTTTCGCCACTCCCCGGTCAGTGCATCAATTCGCACCCGTGGCTGCGGGCGCTTACCCACCGCGCCGCCCCCCTAATGCGTGGTCGCCCGGGGCGCCGGCGCCGCCGGGCCCGTGCTACTGGCTTGTCGCCAGTGGGACCCCCTTGGGCTGGCGCGGAGGCTGCCTTGCCTAGGGGTTGGGGGGTGGCGCAGTGCGCCACTACTGCCTTGGCGCGTGCAGTGCCCCGTCCGTGTGTGCGCGGCGCTTGCGGCCAGTTCGGGGGGCTCGGGCCGGTACCTGGTGTTGTGTCTCTCCTGTTTTCCCCTTCCCGCCCTGCGTGTCCCGCGCTGCGTGTGGCGGGCCGTCCCGTCCGGGTGTCCCTTACCCTCGCTCGCTGGTACGCCATTCCACGCGGTTTGTGCGTTCCGCGAGCTTGGTCCGGTTGCCCTTCTGGTAGTCCCTGCGTGCCCTTTGCGTGTGTGTGCGCTCGAGCTCCCGCGGCGTCCGCTCCCCCCCCCCTGGGTGGTGTGGCGCGCGCACGTCGCGCGGTCCCGGCACTGCACGCTGGTAGGGCCGTTCCACGTGGTCTGTGCCCCTCCGTGTGTCCTGCCCCGGTCCCTTGCTCCGTGTGGCGTGCTCGGGGGGGGGCGGTCCGGTCCCAGTTCCTCCCTACCTGGCTTGGCCTGCACGCCCTCTGGGGCCTGCGTGCCGCGGGGGTGGTGGCGGGCCGTCCCCGGGGGGGGGGTGGCCTGCCACCGTTGTGAGGGGCGTCTGGTGTCAGGCGCTGTCCCTCCCCCTGCCGCCCGTCCTCTGGGGCGGGCGGCCGGGGTCCCGCGACCCGTGTGTCCAGGGTGCAGTCCGTGCGGGCGTGGGGACCCAGCACCAGCCCCACAGCGTGCGCCCTTGCGGGCCGGCGTTGCTCGCTGTGGAGGTCGTGGAAGGGCGTCCCCGGGGGCGGTGCCTTCCAACGTTGCGAGGGGCGTCTGAGGTCAGGCGCTGTCCCTCCCTCGACTGCCCGCCCACTGGGCGGGCTGTTGGGGTCCGCTACCCGCGTGCTGTGGGCGCGGGCGTGTGGGTGTGGGGGCCCAACACTGTCCCCTTGGCCTGCATGCCCTGTGGGGGCTGCGTGCCGTGGGGGTTGTGGGGGGCCGTCCCCGGGGGGGATGGCCTGCCACCGTTGTGAAGGGCGTCTGGTGTCAGGCGCTGTCCCTCCCCCGACCGCCCATCGTCTGGGTCGGGCAGCCGGGGTATCGCGACCCGTGGGTTCCGGGTGCGGTCGGTGCGGGCGTGGGGACCCAGCACCGGTTCCACAGCGTGCGCCCTTGCGGGCCAGCGTTGCTCGCTGTGGGGGTGGCGTAAGGGCGTCCCCGGGGGGGGTGCCTTCCACCGTTGTGAGGGGCGTCTGAGGTCAGGCGCTGTCCCTCCCCCGACTGCCCACCCACTGGGCGGGCTGTTGGGGTCTGCCACCCACGTGCTGTGGGCGGGGGTGTGTGGGTGTGGGGGCCCAACACTGTCCCCTTGGCCTGCATGCCCTGTGGGGGCTGCGTGCCGCGGGGGTGGTGGGGGGGCCGTCCCTGGGGGGGGTGGCCTGCCACCGTTGTGAGGGGCGTCTGGTGTCAGGCGCTGTCCCTCCCCCGGCCGTCCGTCCTCTGGGGCGGGTAGCCGGGGTTCCGCGACCCGTGTGTCCCGGTGCGGTCGGTGCGGGCGTGGGGACCCAGCACCGGCCCCACAGCGTGCGCCCTTGCGGGCCGGCGTTGCTCGCTGTGGGGGTGGCGGAAGGGCGTTCCGGGGGGGGTGCCTTCAACCGTTGTGAGGGGCGTCTGGTGTCAGGCGCTCCCCCTCCCTGAACTGCCCACCCACTGGGCGGGCTGTTGGGGTCCGTCACACACATGCTGTGGGCGCGGGCGTGTCGGTGTCCGGGCCCAACACTGTCCCCTTGGCCTGCATGCCCTGTGGGGGCTGCGTGCCGCGGGGGTGGTGGGGGGCCGTCCCCGGGGGAGATGGCCTGCCACCGTTGTGAGGGGCGTCTGGTGTCAGGCGCTGTTTCTCCCCCGACCGCCCGTCCTCTGGGGCGGGCAGCCGGGGTTCCGCGACCCGTGTGTCCCGGGTGCGGTCGGTGCGGGCGTGGGAACCCAGCACCGGCCCCACAGCGTGCGCCCTTGCGGACCGGCTTTGCTCGCTGTGGGGCAGGCTGAGGGGCATCCCCGGGGGGGGTGCCTTCCACCGTTGCGAGGGGCGTCTGAGGTCAGGCGCTCCCCCTCCGCCGACTGCCCGCCCACTCGGCGGGCTGTCCGGGTCTGCCACCCACGTGCTGTGGGCGCGGGTGTGTGGGTGTGGGGGCGCAACACTGTCCCCTTGGCCTGCATGCTCTGTGGGGGCTGCGTGCCGTTGGGATGGTGGGGGGCCGTCCCTGGGGGGGGTCGCCTGCCTCTCTTGTGAGGGGCGCCTGGTGTCCGGCGCTGTCCCTCCCCCGGCCGCCCGCACTCTGGGGTGGGCGGCCGGGGTACCGCGACCCGTGTGTCCCGGGTGCGGTTCGTGCGGGCGTGGGACCCAGCACCGGCCCCACAGCGTGCGCCCTTGCGGGCCAGCGTTGCTCGCTGTGGGGGTGGCGGAAGGGCGTTCCCCGGGGGGTGCCTTCCATTGTTGTGAGGGGCGTCTGTGGTCAGGCGCTCCCCCTCCCGAACTGCCCGCCCACTGGGCGGGCTGTTGGGGTCCGCCAACCACATGCTGTGGTCGCGGGCGTTTCGGTGTGGGGGCCCTACACCGTCCCCTTCGCCTGCATGCCCTGTGGGGGCTGCGTGCCGCAGGGGTGTTGGGGGGCCGTCCCCGGGGGGGGTGGCCTGCCACCGTTGTGAGGGGCGTCTGGTGTCAGGCGCTGTCCCTCTCCCTGCCGCCCGCCCTCCGGCGGCGGGCGGCCGGGGTTCTGCGACCCTTGTGTCCCGGGTGCGGTCGGTGCGGGGAGGGGGATTCAGCACCGGCGCCACAGCGTGAGCCCTTGCGGGCCGGCGTTGCTCCCTGTGGGGGTGGCGGAAGGGCGTCCCCGGGGGGGGTGCCTTCAACCGTTGTGAGGGGTGTCTGGTGTCAGGCGCTGTTCCTCCCCCGGCCGCCCGTCCTCTGGAGTGGGCAGTCGGGGTGACGCGACCCGTGTGTCCCGAGTGCGGTCGGTGCAGCGTGGGGACCCAGCACCGGCCCCACAGCGTGTGCCCTTGCGGGCCGGCGTTGCTCCCTGTGGGGGTGGCGGAAGGGCGTGCCCGGGGGGGTGCCTTCCACCATTGTGAGGGGCGTCTGAGGTCAGGCGCTGTCCCTCCCCCGACTGCCCGCCTTCTGGGCGGGCTGTTGGGGTCGGCCACCCACGTGCTGCGCGCGCGGGTGTGTTGGTGTGGGGGCCCAACACTGTCCCCTTGGCCTGCATGCCCTGTGGGGGCTGCGTGCCGCGGGGGTGGTGGGGGGCCGTCCCTGGGGGGGGTGGCCTGCCACCGTTGTGAGGGGCGTCTGGTGTCAGGCGCTGTCCCTCGCCCGGCCGCCCGTCGTCTGGAGCGGGCAGCGAGGGTTCCGCGACCCGTGTGTCCCGGGTGCGGTCGGTGAGGGTGTGGGGACCCAGCACCGTCCCCACAGCGTGCGCCCTTGCAGGCCGGCGTTGCTGGCTGTGGGGGTGGTGTTATCTTGGTGTCTATTTGTGGTGGTGATATTGGTGAAGTGACACACACGCCCCACTTTTGCAAAAAAAAATCCACCAAGGTTCCCGAATGCACCCAATGCACAATGAAGGTCACGAGGTATACCGCAAAGGCCAAATTCAAATACACTTCTGAATTATTGATAACATAATGTCATCTTGTGCTTATCTATGAAATAGATAAGCAAACATACAAACAAGAACTTAACAAATAGACACTCAGTTTTTTACTAATACCAAAGCGACACAATTGAGTACTCTACACCACGAGCAACGCTACGGCGACAAAGATTCGTGTGTGTCGGACCTCTAACATGTGTGAACGGCAAAATCAGCCCCTCACACCAAACCAAGAGCACCAATCAAATTGTATGGGTCTAAAACCACAGAAATCCACGATCCCGTAAATTCAGACCCACAGAAATCAGAATTGGAAAATAAAAACTCAGTAGGCTCACGCCCAATCGCGATTTTTGTCGCGCGCGCACCAGGCCAGAAAAGGAGTAATTCAGCACCCCTAGGATCTACTGCATCCCACCCCAAGGGTATGTTGTGTGTGTGTGGGGAGCTTGGATCGGTCTTGGGACCGATGCCATGGGGGGTAACCCAAAGGGGGAAAACCAACCCTATTGCACTCCCCTCCCAAGACCGAACTTAGGGTGCAACCCTAAGTTTGGGCTGAAACCAGAACCATATATAGTTGGCTGACCACAAACAGTGATGTGGGGGTGTTATGTGTCCCTTTGTGGGCGTGGTTGTGGGTGTGGTGGGGCGGGTTCAAGAGCGCAAGTGCCTCGGCACCACTTGGGTCCCTACAGGGCAGAAATTCAGACAAAAAGACAAAAATTCAGCCATCAGGCAAGCACAAAAGCAAGCAGTCACAGAATTCAGGACCCCAGGAGTCCAGAGTGACAGAAATTCAGCACTCCAGGCGTCAGAAACACCAGAAAAGCCAGAAATCAGGAATCAGCAACACAACCCGCAGGTGTACCCTCCTTACACACCCTCCCAGTGCTACCCCAAGTACGCCTTCACGGCCTTAGCGACCACTGCACCTGAATATATGGGGTGTTATGGGCCCACGGAAGCTGAACACCACGTGGCCTTCTCCTGGCGGGATATCTGCCGCAGGTCAGACATGGGGGCCCAACTCAACCCTACCTCCATCGCCCTCGTAGCCGCACTTGACTACCCGTCGGCAACCAAAATGGACGTGGCAGAAAACAGAGCTCGCACAGCAGTACTACCTTCAGTTGCATACCATGGGGGGGGGGGGTACCGGCCACAACACTCACTCTCGGCTCAACAGCACACCAAGCAAGGTTCGGGTGGGGGGGTCTTGTTCACCTACACGCTGCATCTCGCCATAGGGCTCACCACAGCACATTCCGGCGAGCCCCTTGCCCCTAAGACGGTGGCGTGGGCTGTCTTGGCGGGGGCCTGCTGCGGCGGTACCCAGTGACGGGAAAAAAATATTGACCGCTCGTCATGGGGGGGGGTACAGCTCACGGCCGAAGTGCAGTGGGCTCCCTAGCTCCTACAGACAGCTCACGTGGCCCGCACCTGCCCTCCCGGGCCCTTAGGACCCAAAAGACAACAACTCACATAACCTCATATCTTTTATGGCCGTGAGGATGGGCCATGGCTCTCTCCGGGCTGGTATGGAACTACAGCCATACATGTTGGTGTGGATGTGACCAAGCAGAAGAGCGTAGGACACATGGGGGGTTAGGGGGGAAAGGAAAACACCAAACCAGACAAGCTCAATGCACACCCAAGACTTGATTTGTTTGTGTGTCGGCGGCTCCACATCACATCACGGCCGAAGTGCAGCGGATCCCCTGACCCTGTTCAACAGACAGCTCACGTGTAGGAGGGGTGAATGACCACCTGTAACCGGCATATACCGCACGTCAGGTGCCCGTAGATCGGCTTCAACGGGGGGACACCAGGAATGGTCCATCTAGCACCGGTCCCCGTAGGAATGGAGGATGTGTGCGTTCCCCGAACGCGCCGTGCAGTCACCAAGCCCCGTGCTCGGTGCTGGACATATGCAGAGAAGGCAAAGAGGAAGAGGGCCGTCAAGCTTAAATGACATCTCACAAGAAGATTAGGCGGGGCAAACACACGTGTATGTGAGTATGCTTGTGTGTGTGTGTGATGTGGGGAGAGTAGAGTCCATGAAAAGTCAAGTCGCGCCAGTAAATTGAAGAAGACCAACTTAAATGTGGCATCCCACATCCCAAGAGGATGGGCCCTACTTGCCAAAGATAGGGGGAAAAAATAGAGACAAACAGGAGGTCTCGCGAGACTTAGAGGCAATGGGGAAAGGTTAGGTAAAAACACATACCACACTCCCACATGTACATACAAGGCTTCAACCAAGGTGTCATCATCTAATATACAGTCCTTGTTGATACAAAAAAACCTCTCCTTGAGCATGTAGTAGGTTGAGGAAAAAATCACAAAGAGTGTATGCGGTGAGTAGGTTGGGCAAGGAGAAAGCATGTGAAATTAACACAAAAATCGAAATTCAAGGGTCATTCGCATTCTTTCAAGCCTCACGACTATTCTTATCGCGACTGGCATCCTCAAAATAGGGGCAATGGATACCTTGATATGTTAATTTGGTCACTATGGCCCAAATATTGATGAAAAAGTGCCAAAACGTGACCAAAACAATCATTAGAAAAATGGGTCAATGCACTCACATGAATTCGAACCATGTGCATAATTGTGTCAAGCACATTCAAAATAGGGTGCATGATCCCTTTTCGAATTTTTTTGGGCTTGTTGCACCACTCCAAAAAAGATTGGGGGGTGTGGCATATCAATACATGTTGATATTGGCCAAAAATGTCAAAAATGGCCAAAACAAAGCCTCAAAATATGTACAATGGAGTTCGAAATAAATTCGAAATCATGCATATTCGAGTGGGGCATATTCGAAATAGGGTGTATGCCCCTTCGTCGAATTTATTTGGGCTTGGTCTTCCAACCCAAAATAATTTGGGGGGAGTGACACGTGAGGAAATGCTAAAAATGGCCAAAAATGTCAAAAATGGCAAAAACAAATCCCAAAGATATGTACCATTGAGTTCGAAATAAATTTGAAATCATGCATATTCGAGTGGGGCATATTCGAAATAGGGTGTGTGCCCCTTTGTCGAATTTATTTGGGCTTAGTTTCCCAACCCAAAATAATTTGGGGGAAGTGACACGTGAAGAAGTGTCAAAAAGGGCCAAATATGTCAAAAATGACCAAAACAAAGCCCAAAAAAGTATGCAATAAAATTCAAAAAAAATTCAAACTCAAACACATTTGAGTCGAGTGACTCTCAAATAGGGTGGGTGTACACACCTCATAATTATTCAAAGTCTACACAACTTGTTGTGTGACTTGGGGGTACACAAACAATGTGTAAACATGCAAAATGGCCAAAAAGGCAAAAATAGGCCAACAAAAAGCATAAAAATATGTGCAATAGAGGTCGAAATAAATTCGAACTCATGCAAATTCGAGTCGAGCGACCTCGAAATAGGGTGTGGGTGTTGAAAAATAATTTTTTCGAACTCAACAACCTCACCTGTAGCACTTGGGGGAACATGCATAATGTGCACACATGCAAAATGGCCAAAAAGGCAAAAATAGGCCAACAAAAAGCATAAAAATGTTTGCAATAGAGG
This sequence comes from Eutreptiella sp. 'Long Island Sound 2002', assembly GCA_964036045.1. NCBI lineage: Eukaryota > Euglenozoa > Euglenophyceae > Eutreptiales > Eutreptiaceae > Eutreptiella > Eutreptiella sp. 'Long Island Sound 2002'. The sequence continues at coordinate 32,600,862 of OZ038392.1, read as the reverse complement.
TCGAAATAAGTTCGAACTCATGCAAATTCGAGTCGAGCGACCTCGAAATAGGGTGTGGGTTCAAGAAAATAATTTTTTCGAATTAGATAGGTCGCCCACAATGGGTTGGGGGAAGTGCAAGAAATGGCCAAGTGGAGTATTAACCTTCACCATGCCTTGTTTCATGGTGTCCTTCAATTGCATGATATCATTGTCTTGGCGTTCCATGGCACTCCTAAGCTCTTGTAGTTGGCCGGCGAGTCGTTTGCATTCTCCTTGTCCGGCCATGTCGGATTGTATTTCACGCAACTGTCTCTCAATCTCCTTGATGCTCCCTTGATTGTTTGACATCTTCGTCGTGTTGATTCAAGCGTGTTTGAAGGTCTCGAATGTGTTCTTCCATCCGCGCAAAAGAAATAGAAAGCAAGCACCCTTCTTGAAATGTCCAAAGCCTTGATAAACCCAAAGGGGACGTGTCTTGTCACACCGATAAGCACAAGATTGTTATCTTGGTGTCTATTTGTGGTGGTGATATTGGTGAAGTGACACACACGCCCCACTTTTGCAAAAAAAAATCCACCAAGGTTCCCGAATGCACCCAAGGCACAATGAAGGTCACGAGGTATACCGCAAAGGCCAAATTCAAATACACTTCTGAATTATTGATAACATAATGTCATCTTGTGCTTATCTATGAAATAGATAAGTAAACATACAAACAAGAGCATAACAAATAGACACTCAGTTTTTTACTAATACCAAAGCGACACAATTGAGTACTCTACACCACGAGCAACGCTACGGCGACAAAGATTCGTGTGTGTCGGACCTTTAACATGTGTGAACGGCAAAATCAGCCCCTCACACCAAACCAAGAGCACCAATCAAATTGTATGGGTCTAAAACCACAGAAATCCACGATCCCGTAAATTCAGACCCACAGAAATCAGAATTGGAAAATAAAAACTCAGTAGGCTCACGCCCGATCGCCATTTATGTCGCGTGCGCACCAGGCCAGAAAAGGAGTAATTCAGCACCCCTAGGATCTACTGCATCCCACCCCAAGGGTATGTTGTGTGTGTGTGGGGAGCTTGGATCGGTCTTGGGACAGATGCCATGGGGGGTAACCCAAAGGGGGAAAGCCAACCCTATTGCAGGTGGCGGAAGGGCATCCCCGGGGGGGGTGCCTTCCACCATTGTGAGGGGCGTCTGAGGTCAGGCGCTGTCCCTCCCCCGACTGCCCGCCCACTGGGCGGGCTGTTGGGGTCTGCCACCCACGTGCTGTGGGCGCGGGTGTGTGGGTGTGGGGGCCCAACACTGTCCCCTTGGCCTGCATGCCCCGTAGGGGCTGCGTGCGGCGGGGGTGGTGGGGGGCCGTCCCCGGGGGGGGTGGCCTGCCACCGTTGTGAGGGGCGTCTGGTGTCAGGCGCTGTCCCTCCCCCGGCCGCCCGTCCTCTGGAGCGGGCAGCCGGGGTTCCGCGACCCGTGTGTCCCGGGTGCGGTCGGTGCGGGCGTGGGGACCCAGCACCGGCACCACAGTGTGCGCCCTTGCGGGCCGGCGTTGCTCGCTGTGGGGGTGGCGGAAAGGCGTCCCCGGGGGGGGTGCCTTCCACCATTGTGAATGGCGTCTGAGGTCAGGCGCTGTCCCTCCCCCGACTGCCCGCCCACTCGGCGGGCTGTTGGGGTCCGCCACCCAGGTGCTGTGGAGAACGTTTTATAGTGATTTTAACACTGTGTTTGTGCCTCTCCTGCTGCTTGCTGCTGGTGTAGGGTTTCCTGCTGCTTGTTTTTGATGAGTAAAATGTTTTATTTGCTGAAATACAACCAATCCAGGATAGCCCAAGCCAGAGATAAGCAAGTAGAAGAGAATCAGGATCAAAGCATGAAGGGCCGCAGTGTAAACAGTGAAAGATGTTAGAATATTCACAGAAACTGCAACTCAGGGCAAATCGGATTGCATATTCACAAAGATAGCCGATATGTTTTGGAAAAAGAGTTGGAAAACTGCCCCATGGTCATTCAATCTCCATAGTGCCATCTCAGGAGATGTGCACTCTTTGTTTTGGGTCCCATATGTGCTGAGGTGGCAGGGCATGTGGCGATGAGGTCACTGCCATGTCACATGGGATCTTCCTACTTAGCTAGGCTGACCGGGAATTGAACCCAGGACCTCTCAAAAAGAGGTGCCCAGCCCCCTAGGGTGCATACCACTAGGACAGCTAAGAATTCATGAGAAAACATAGATAAATTCATAGGCTCTGCCCTGGATATGTCAGTTCTCAGTCGACTCAGGTAAAGATGAATAGCCTCACAATGATAGGGGATTAAGGGGTCCACTCCATATCCTGATTTAGTGTTTGGTTCCATAGGTCAAAATGTGTTATCACCACTTTTGGTTGGGCCAATACTAAGATAGAAATGCCTGTGTGCTTAGAGCATCTCTAATACAACTAAAGTATACCCTAAAGCATTGGAAAAGCACTTTTTCTTACCCCGCCCTTGTGCTGTGGTGGCCACCACTGTCGCATTTTCAGGAAAAAGGGATTTTCTTTCTTCGCCTTTCCTTGGTTTCCACATCTACTCTAAAATACCTATAGCTTCCCTCACACAGAAAAATGGGCGCTCACCATGGCTGGCGCCTTTTTGCTGCTTTGTTCGTGACATTTCCTACAGAAGGCTCAGCGCTCATGGCGCTGCCGGGGTTCCTGTGGCTTGGTTGGGTTAGTTTGGGAGCATGCCAAAACCATGTGCATGTGCATCCCTCCCTCCAAGACGCAGCGCGACACTAACCCAACGCCAGACTCTGTATGGACATCCGCTCTGGTTGTGAAAACCTGCTGGCAACCTGCTGTCCTGATCTTAGGGCGAAGGGAGTCGTCAAGAAATTAAATTGCCCCTTGGTGGGGTCTTGGGTTCTGCTCAGTCTCCTGGCTGCTGCTTTTAGGCCCAGAAAGCCGCCTACTCAGCGACGCTTTCGCGAGGATATCTGCAGAGGCAGGAATGGGAGAATTATGGATGAATCCACGCAAGCGCGAAGCGACAACACCTAAATCCGTCAAATGACGGCCTAGAATTTTTCTAAGACAACACACCTGAGCAGAATCCAATTGTGCATGAGAAGCACATTTTCATAAAAATTGTAGTCATCTCTCTATTTTCTAAATCAAGAAATTCCTACGCATAAAATAGCGGCGCGCAGGAGCGGCTCCTAGCGAAGCGCCGGAAAATACAGAAAAAATGAGATTATAAACGCATGTCTCACGTAGACCGGAAAATGACGAGACACACATGAATAGATAAACATACAGATTCCACCCACACTGACAGTAAGAATCAAATATCCAAGAATTCCAAAATCAATGAAAAGACTTCAATGAATCAGGTATAAACCACAGGTGTGCTCGTCTCGTATGCAGCATGCACATTGCTCGTCTCGTGTCTCCGTGAACGAGTCTTGTAGCAGCGCTAACAAACGATTGAGGGCTAGATTCGAAAGATTGCAGATGAATAGAGGTCAGATCAGGGTGATTAGACATACACACAAGTGCATAGCGACGTTTTTCGCTTGCGCCTCGTTTCACGTTCCCACTTGCTCTCTCTCTCCAGCGGTAGGTAAGGTAGGTAAGCCCAGGTGGGGCCACCCCCTGGTGGAGTTCGTGATCCTGGGTGAGATTTGTAGGAAAAACAGTGATTGGAACAGGTTGTTCGCAAACTCGTGCATGCTCGTGCATTCACACACGCATTAAAGGGTAGGCCGCGCGAAATGCGCACGGTAAACCTTGTTTAGGTTATCCAGGGGCTCCTCGGTACGTTCTTTAGGAGAACCTGAGGAGTCTCTTAACGCTTGCTTGCTTGACAGGGCGTGTTTGAAGACAGTGTATTATAGGTCACACTGAGAAGCGTATAATACGTGGAGTGTGGCTTGGTTCCTCAGCCGCAAACACTCCTTCATTGGCCTTTGCTTTACAGGTGGGCAGGTAGGGTGATTGGTGCAGCAGCGTCCCATTTTTTTCTTGCCCTGCTAAACAAGGGCGCTGATCACACAAACAATTGACTGCACCTCCGCCAGGAGTGGCGAGGGCAGTTCAACTTAGGGATGCAGGTTCTAATTCGCACGAATTCGCTCGAATTCGAATTCGCCCCGAATTCGCACGAATTCGTGGACCGCTCCGAACTCGAATTCGCAACTTCAAATTCGAATCCTCCCTGATTCGCTTGATTGAATCCATACGCACGTACAATTTACCTTCTAGGTTGCAATTCACCTGTTTACATATGGGTATGCCACTACCCAGTACCATATCGCATAAAAGATTTCCCAAAAGCTTCCGTAACCTTGCAATTTTTGTTGTTTGTTGTTGCTTGCATTTACCATGCTCAAACGATTTGACGATTTGACAAATAAAAAAGAAAATCAAAACCAAGAATTCCAAAGTTCCTTGATTCTTTCAAATGCGTTTTGGAAAAGAAGCAGCAACGAAGCATGCAAGATCCCCAATCCACACACAAACCATCACAGGTGAACCACTTGTTGCCCTTATTGGGCCTTCATTCATTGCATTCTTGAATTGAATCGTTGGACTTGAAGTCATCTAAGAGAGAGCATACACGGCACCGGGAAGGGTAAGGAGGGTACCGCTGTCAAGGATACGCAAGGGCTACAAGGGGCTATGTACATAGCTTATAGGGAGGTTGCAGCAGGTGCGCTGGCTGGTTGCAGCTCCGTGCACATCAGTAGCTTCGTGTCGTTGTGGGTGCCCAGGGCCTCACTGCGGCTGCGTCGGGCTGCTCTCGGCTGCTTCTCCTTCCACACACGCCCGACAGTGCGTGGTTGCCAAGGGGCAACACGTTTTGACTGTCAAAAACTAGAAAAAAAAAGTCGAAAATCAAAAGTTCGGGACGGGGTTTTCTCCAAACTGGTGGACTTCTGGGGAGAATGGAGGGTACCGCCGTGTTCGGTGGAGCTAGGCGGACACAGCGGTGTCTTCAAAACGCAAAAGTAAATTTTGTTTTCGAAAACGAGTACTGTGGTTACAAAGTGATTTACAGTAACAGCGCCCGATTCCGGCTGCATTATTATTTTTTAAATTTACATTTACAGTATGCGGTGCTGAGCATTATTATTTACTTTACATTTACATTAACATTATGCGGAAGATGTGCGCGTGCCCTGCCCAGAGGGAGTTCCCCAGCGGCCAACGCACTGGCGTACGACTTGGCAGACATTGGTTCGGTTCTTCGTACTTGCACGGGAAGTAGGGCTGCTATGCACTTTTTTTTTTCATTTTCAGCAGCGATCGCCGATCGGCGCCCATTTTCAGCAGCGATCGGCGCAGCGGCCTGCAGGGATCGGAGCGATCGCTGAGCACAGTTCTGCGCAGCAACAGATTTCAATTGGCGAATTTCATGTTTTGAAGTTTTTTGCTTCCAGAGGGTGAGAGGCAGTCCACATGGGGCGCCGAAGGCGCGAAGCAAAAATTGAGAAAAACATCCAATTACATTATCCGAGACACCCGTCCATTAAAAAATAACATTTTACATTATCCATTTTTCGGCCACATTATTTTTTTTTAACATTTACATTTTACATTTTCGTTTTTCGTCGACGTTATTATACTGTAAATCACTTTGTAACCACAGTACGCAGGCACCGGACAAGAAAATCAACGGCTCAATCGAAGCAGAATCATCATAGTTTTCATTGTATCAAGTCCAAAAAAATATTGCATCGCACAGTTCAAAGTTAGTTTTTCATCTGGAGTAAAGACGGCGCACGCGTGATCATTTTGCCGTCGCCTGCGAATTCGCAGCGCGAATTCGCCCCGAATTTGCAGTACTAAGAATTTCAGGCCGAATTCGCAGCGAATTCGGCGAATTCAAATTGAATTCGCTGCGAATCTGCATCCCTACTTCAACACCATCGACATCCACGCTGTGCACGCATCAAGAGCACCTCTTCCCTCCAAGCCCTAGCAGGGGAAACGCGTTGTGGCGTCCCCTGTTAGGCCACAGTTGCTTAGCAGCGCTGTGTTCTCTTGTCTTCTTCACAGGAGGGTCATTAGGACCCACGACTTGATCTTCAACCACACCCAGTAGAGTGTGCGTGTAGGAGTGGTAGTCCTGAGTGGGGGCTTGAGCGAGTTGCAGAAGTGCTCGCCCACCAGGATGGTGCCACTGTAGGTAGGGTGTGTAGTGTAGTGGTGTCTCCTGTCCCGCGTGCTTTTCCTCGTGGGCAGGGGAGTGCGTTAGCTTTTGGCCTTTAGGAAAATGGGCGTTTTGTATGCCCTTAGCACACTTGGCCACCCCTCCTCTCTAGTAGGTAGGGCTTTTGCCGTCTTCCCCCAAGGATAGGCGCCAGCACAGAAATTGGGCGCCATAGGAGTGGTACCAGTACCTGACTAGGACCTTCGGTCCGACATCAGCGAAGCCCCGTCTCCGGGAGCCACGACCAGGAGAGAAGTGAGACACACACAGACATGCGTAGCACACTTAGGGGTAAGGTTCAGTTCCTAGCTTTAGCCTTGGAGGCAAGCGTCTCAGCGAGCCTCAGCAACTCACCAAGGTTGTGCTGGGACAAGTAGTCAACCAGAACTGAGTTTAGGCGTCCCTCAGGTAGAACAAACGCAGAGAAGGGCTCCCAGGTGGCCTCTTTGACTCCAAACCCTTCCCAGAGGGTGACGAAGCGCCAACCCTGGCGATAGCGGTGGCGTAGGACAGACTTCACCAGGTAGAAGCCCTCCTTAGCCATCTCCTCGGCGTTCAAGTCGGGGAGTTCCCCTTCAACTTCCATAGGGCTGGCAGCCCCTTGTAGGTGTAGGGCGGCGATTTCCTCGTCGTTCAGCTCCCACTTCTCCCCACAGAGGTCTTCAGGATCATAGTAGCGCTTCAGGTGTTGAGCAGCGCACACCAGGGTCCCCCCTAGACGGGGAGCACACCGCACGGTGATACGGTGTCCATCCACTGATAGAATCTTGTACGGCCCGAAGTATGGGTCATCGCTGGTAGAGATTGGCCAGGCGGGTAGTCGACTGTGGTGCACCAGCACCCAGTCCCCCTCTTGGTAGGTGGCCGGTACTCGGTGCTTGTTCTTCTTGTTCCACTGACGCTCCCTCACTCTCTGGAGCATAGCCTTGGCCTTGTCCACCTTCGCTTGTTGCTCTTGGACCCATTCACCCACAGAAGAATGGGTGTCCTCTGGATAGGGGGCATGTAGGAACCACGCCGGGCGCCCTAGGAATAGCTCATGGCGCGAGTAGCCAGTAGCTGAACTCTCTTGGGAGTTCATCATCAAGGATATGACGGTGAGTAGTCTCACCCTGTCTCTGGTGTGTTCAGTTTTGCACCATATCGTTACATTCTCCTTGAGGACACGGATCTGTCGCTCACATAGGGGGTTGCTCATGTGCGAGTAGGGGATCCCCGTAGACACCTGGACATTGAGGGATCTCAGGACCCTCTTGTACCAACCGGTATCTGAGCATACTCGTACGTCCTCATCGGAGTTGATCTCCTTGGGCGCCCCATAGACACAAAACCACTCCTCCAGGAGTATCTTGATAGTCTCCTCCCCGGTAATGTGCTTGGTACATGGGAACACCCTGGTAAACCTGGTCAACCCACAGGTCACCGGTAGGGCGAAGTCATAGCCCCCGAACTTCGGCATCTCTGTGTAGTCCACGTATAGAACACTGTTAGCACAGTGAGGGATGGGCAGGGTCGAGTAGAGGCCTCTGTCCCTGATATCCCCTGGTTTACAGGACCTGCACGGGCACTTGTCCACGATAGGCTGGAGGGTTTTCCGCAGTTGGTCGTCAGTCCACGTAGTGTGGAACCACTGCTTGAACAGCCTCAGGGTACGGTCAGCACCCACATGACCGCTGGACTCATGGGTCCACTTCAGCAGCGCTGGGACTCTGTCACTAGGCACCACAATGCGGTCCTCGTGCCAGAGGTAGCTCTTGTCCCTCTTCCACTGATCTTGGTTGACCAGCAGGGGTTCAAGGCGTTTCTCCAGGCGCTTGTAGATATCCCCAAACTCCTTCAGGTACTCCGACTGTTGGAGTCCATCCAGGGGGCGTATCATCGTCATGTTGAGGTCCAAGTGGACGTCCATACGGCTGAACGCCTCTTTAGCCAGCGCTTCAGACCGGGCACCAATCAGGGCGTCCAAGTTGTTGCGGCTGATGTAGTCCGCACACTCGTTCTTCACTCCCTGGATATGGTGTACCGTCAGCCTCAGTTGACTGAGGTAGGTCCACCAGCGCCGTAGCTTGTCCTTCTCAGGTGGGGGGCCCTTCTGGAAACTGCGGACCGGTTCTTGGTCGCACAGCCAGACCACAGGGTTACTCCCCAACAGTCGTGCTTGTGAGGATAGCACTAGCATACCCGCGAGCAATTCCTGCTCATAAGTGGGGTAGTTCCCCCTGGCCTGGTTCCATTTCCAGTTCCAGTGGCCCAGAGGTACTAGGACCCACTTGTCATCAGGGTAGCTGTGCTTGAGGGTTCCATCTCAGTTGAGGCCTTCCGTCCCCCATTGGGAAATGGCCGAGTCGAACTCCTCCTTCTCTAGTGCTTGCCATTGGAACAACGTTCCACCACCGCCCACATTGCTGGCGTCGGTCACCAGGATAATCTCTCCTTGTGCCCTAGGCACGCCCAAGCACTTAGCGTTGGCCACCTTGTCTTTGAGCTCATCAAACGCTTGTTGCTCTTGTGGGCCCCAGCGCCAAGTAGTACTCTTCTTGATCAAGTCCGTCAGAATAGCGCTGGTGTAGGTGAACCTTTTGATATGGCGGCGATAGAAGTTGCACGCCCCAATGAAACTGCGTACATCATGAAGTCCTTTCTTGGGGTCTTCGTGTCGTACCTTAGCATCCATCAGGGGTTTGGCCTTAGAGGCCGCTGGAGTCCATCACCCATAGCCATAGGGATGCAGGTTCGAATTCGCACGAATTCGCTCGAATTCGAATTCGCCCCGAATTCGCACGAATTCGTGGACCGCTCCGAACTCGAATTCGCAACTTCAAATTCGAATCCTCCCTGATTCGCTTGATTGAATCCATAGGCACGTACAATTTACCTTCTAGGTTGCAATTCACCTGTTTACATATGGGTATGCCACTACCCAGTACCATATCGCATAAAAGATTTCCCAAAAGCTTCCGTAACCTTGCAATTTTTGCTGTTTGTTGTTGCTTGCATTTAACATGCTCAAACGATTTGACGATTTGACAAAAAATAAGAAAATCAAAACCAAGAATTCCAAAGTTCCTTGATTCGTTCGAATGCGTTTTGGAAAAGAAGCAGCAACGAAGCATGCAAGATCACCAATCCACACACAAACCATCACATGTGAACCACTTGTTGCCCTTATTGGGCGTTCATTCATTGCATTCTTGAATTGAATCGTTGGACTTGAAGTCATCTAAGAGAGAGCATACACGGCACCGGGAAGGGTAAGGAGGGTGCCGCTGTCAAGGATATGCAAGGGCTACAAGGGGCTATGTACATAGCTTATAGGGAGGTTGGAGCAGTTGTGGGTGCCCAGGGCCTCACTGCGGCTGCGTCGAGCTGCTCTCGGCTGCTTCTCCTTCCACACACGCCCGACAGTGCGTGGTTGCCAAGGGGCAACACGTTTTGACTGTCAAAAACTAGAAAAAAAAAGTCGAAAATCAAAAGTTCGGGACGGGTTTTCCTCCAAACTGGTGTACTTCTGGGGAGAATGGAGGGTACCGCCGTGTTCGGTGGAGCTAGGCGGACACAGCGGTGTGTTCAAAACGATAAAGTAAATTTTGTTTTCGAAAACGGGTACGCAGGCACCGGACAAGAAAATCAACGGCTCATTCGAAGCAGAATCATCATAGTTTTCATTGTATCAAGTCCAAAAAAATATTGCATCGCAAAGTTCAAAGTTAGTTTTTCATCTGGAGTAAAGACGGCGCACGCGTGATCATTTTGCCGTCGCCTGCGAATTCGCAGCGCGAATTCGCCCCGAATTCGCAGTACTAAGAATTTCAGGCCGAATTCGCAGCGAATTCGCGCTGCGAACGAATTCGCAGCGAATTCGGCGAATTCAAATTGAATTCGCTGCGAATCTGCATCCCTACATAGCCAACGTCAAACCCCAGGTACTGCATGGTCTCCTGCATGAAGTCACACTTCTCCAGCTTGAGTCGTGTGTGGTTCTCCTGGCAGACCGCAAAGAACTCACCCAAGAGGATTAGGTGGTCCTCCTGGGTATTGGTCCCGAGGCATACATCGTCGATGTGAGCTACCATCTGGGCCCCACGGGATATGAGCTCCTGCACCCTAGGTCTCCTTCGTAGGATGGACAAGATCTTGTTCATCAGCTCTTGGAATAGAGCGGGTGCGTTGGCCACGCCAAATGGCATGACCTTCCACTTAAACACCCTCCCCTGAGGGGTGATGAAGGCCAGTAGCTCCTGAGCGTTGGGCGTCAGGTCCACTTGTGAGAATCCGCTCCTCTTGTCCATCTTGGTCTTGTAGCGACAGGAGGCTATCTTCTCAAGGGTAGACTCCATATTAGGAATGGACCCTGAGTGGTTCAGCGTTTTCTTGTTCAGCTCTCCATAGTCCACTACCAGCCGTTTGGCTGTAGACCCAGGTTTAGCCACCAGGAAACAGGGGCTGCAGTGTAGGGGGTAGTCCCCGTCCTTGTACTCCAGGACTAGGCCAGCATCGATACATTCTTGTATCTGTCGCTCAATCTTGTCGGCCTGCTCTTTGGGAGCTGGATAGGGTCTCCTCCGGATCTTATGACCCACGAACTGGGGTTTAAGCTTGAGGTCCATCTGTACCAGCTTGTCACATGAGGCTGGAGGGGGTAGTTCTCCGAACACCTCCAGATAGGTCCTTATAAGCTTCTGCAACCGCGGGTCCAATGGCTTGATCTTGTCCTCCATGTTCTCGTCAGGGTGTAAGTTGCTTGCCCCCTGAGTAATAGACGTCGGGAGGTGATCCTCCACCGACTCTTCGCCCTTGGTAGTGTCCTTCAACCCTTGGTAGGGATATAGAAGGTCTTGTTCAACCATCTCCGGTGGACGATGGCAACATAGGCACGCTCGAGGGGGTTCACATACACATTCCTCCGAGAGGTCGTCCTCCTCTGGGGTCCTCACATGGGCGCCCCACACGCTCTTCATGAGCTGAGGATCTACCTCCCTTTGCCAAGTGGTGATCTTCTGTTCGAGGTCCTCCTTCAATTGGGATAGATCTCCCATACGTCCTTGCTTCAGTGGCCATGAGCTGCGGGTAGGCTTATCGTAGCATAGCTTTTTCGCCACCAACTTCCTCTTGGAGTCCACATACTCCCTTAGCCTGGATGGAGGGTCCAGCTCTTCGTCCACGGGGTCCTCCACCGTCGTGGAGAGTAGGGGTTTCAGTGGGGCGACGTACTCGGCGTTCTCCACTTCCTCCACACAGGTCTGCACAAAGAAGGCGTCGTGCTCAGTTTCGTCATCTGAGTGGATAGAGCTAGGTAGCTCGGATAGTCCACACTCAGAAACTCCATCAGGAACAGGTACAAGGCAGGGAGAGTTGGGGGCGTTGGCGTCAGTCACCACGTACTCATCTCCTCCGGGTATAGTCTCAATAGCATCTTGAGGTCGTAGTCCATCCTTCAAGTCACCCAAGGTGAATCAATCGCTTTCTCGTTGTATAGCCTGGACCAGAGTCGGGTCCAGATCCTCCCAGGGGATGGAGGTAAGACCTGCGTCCACCACGCTGAGCATACTCCCCCATCCGGGTTTCCCAATAGGCGTCCTACGCCCCAGAGGCACGTACATGGCCTCTTCAGATAACCGAACAGAGCTGATAGTCAGCCTGTCCAGGAGGTTTCGCCAGTACTCGTTGTCCCCATGGGCTCCCCAATCGAGGGAACACAGGACAATACGGGAACGTTCCAAGGCCACCTTGGTCAGGACCTTCCCCAGTTCACTGAACCTGGGGTTCCCGTAGGCCATCCCGAAAGAGGGCTAGTAAAATTTGTAGCTGCAGTTCTTCCCCTTGCTGCAGTAAAGGTCCAGTACATGCTGCTTGTCGCTGGCGAAGAACTCCACATTCAGGTCTTCTCTAGAGTAACCCAACTCCTTCAGACCTTGGTCTAGAACTTCCCCCAATAATTGATAGTCCTCAGTTTTCGAGGCCGCCATCATGTTCGAGGGCTCCCCCTTCGATAGCCTGAGGTAGCTCGAGGTATGTTCCGACTGCTCCAGTGGCACAGACTCTCTGCCACTGCCGTGGTCCACGTAGAGGAGGTAGGGCGCTTGCAGCGTCAGGGATTGTATCTGGGAGTGCTGCACGAAGAAGTCAGTCCCCAATACAAAGTCAAAGGCCTCGGTGTCCATCACATAGAACCAATGGGGGATAGTCCGGGAGCCCATAGGTACCTCCACTTCACAGTCCCCGCAGCTGTGCACCACATCTCCATCCCCCATTCGTATAGCCGCGGTGGTCATGGTGTTCTTCAGGCTCCCACAAGGTAAAATTTTCTTGGCCACTATAGATATGGTGGCGCCAGTATCCAATACCCCCAGGTATTTGTGTCCCCCTAGTCGGATACGTACCCAAAACACCAGGTCCTGGGTGCCACCGGAGCGTCCCCGTCAGAACTCCGCGGGACAGGTCACCTTGAACCCCTTGTTCCGCAGCTTGCGGGCCATCCTCATGAAACGGCTTCTCTTCTTAGCGTTGCCGTCATCACCACCTTCGTGCTCCCACTTGGCCTCTTGTTCTTTCTGGGACTGCGTCTGTGAGCGTGTGGTAGGACCGGACTGCCCTCCAGAGGGCTCGGAGTTCCCCCCTGGATTAGGGTTGGGGTTGCCTCCGTTCTTGTCCGTGTTCTTGTTGTCCTTGTCTGGCTGGCGGTTAGCGCCTCCTCCTCGTCCACCTTGACTCTTGTCTTGCCCTTGTCCACGTCCTTTCGACTTGCCCTTGCCGGAGTCGTTGCCTTTGCCTTTGCCTCCACCTTTGCCTGAGCCTTTGCCAGGATCCTCACCCTTAAGCTTCGCCGATAGGCGTTGCTTATGGTAGCACTCATCCTCGTAGTGCTTCCTCTTCCCACAGAAGGCACACGTGATGGTGCACCTGTAATGATCCGGCAGCTTCGCTTTGGCGCCGGTGTTCTTCTCCTGCTGCCTCCCCTGGACTACGAAGCAGTCTCGCTGCTCGCAGTCAGGGGCGTGCTGCAGGTGTCCCTGCTCGTCTCTGGCATCACACCAGAAGAGCTCCTTGACGTTTTCCATGATACGGGCGTGGGCGTGTTTGGGGGTAGTCCCCTGCCCAGGTCTGGATCCTTGGTACCCTTTGCCATGGCTTCCAGAGCCTCCACCTCCAGGACGGTAGTTGTTCAGGTGCTGGTCGCTTTCTTTCTCCAGCGCCAGCTCCAGGAGTAGCACGCATAGATCCTCGTAGCGGAGGGATCTAGCCTTGCGCTCTGCCGTTGAACGGCACTCGTCCCACAGCTCTCGAGGGAGCTTAGCCACCAACGAGAAAAGTAGGTCGTCGCTGCTGTAGGAACCGGGCATCAATCGTCCAGCCCAGTGATCGGGGTCAGCCAACAGCTCAGAGACCCTGCCAGGTTTGGAGTTGTTGGGCAGCACGGGCAGGTTCTGGATCTCGGCCCTGATGGAGAGGTCGGTTTCATAGGTCGGGTACTGCCTCTCCAAGGCAACCAACACATCGGCAAAGGTGGCAGAATTAGTCACAATCTGTCTGACCTGCTTCTCCAGGTACTTGGTCTTGCAGCACTGCAGGAGCAGATCGCACTTGACCCGTCCACTAGCGTGGGTTTGGCCGGTCAATCCGAAAAACCGGCCAAAAATCTCAGCGAACTCGCTGAGGTCCTTGCCTGTGAACTCAGGCTGGTTCACCACGATCTTTGAGGTGGCAATAGCCTTAGCCTCCTGAGACCTGCATCCCTCAAGGCGTCGGGTCTTACTATTCTTCTTCTTCTTCTTCCCACTTGGGTTCTCGGGGTCCTTCGGGTCGTCGTCCTCCGAGGGCGAAGCAGAAGTCATCAACGGCGGCTCATCATCGGAGGGGTCTCCGCCTAGATCACTAGAGCCATAGGGCTCCACGTCAACCATTGCCCTCAAGGCTGTCAGCCCCAGCCGGTCCAGCTCGGCTCTCGTAGAATTCGTCACGTGGCTGTAGGGCGGCTGGGCCGTTCTCGGTACGAAAGGGCTTCTCGGTATCGCTGCAGGGGTCGGCATCGGTCGGCTCCTCAGGCTCCCGAGGGTGTTTGTCAGCCCTGCCACCAGGTGGTTGGCCTGTACTCGATGGGGTGACACTTTCACAGTGGTAGGTGACGCTTGGGGCGGTATCATAAGGGGCTCCAGTTTATCTCGAATCTCTTGAGTGAGGTCGCCCACAATTTTAGAGGTGGCTCCTCGGAGCACCTCGTTGATCTCCGACCGCGTCAGGGACCTGTTGGAGGATCTCCCTGATCCTCTACTTCTTCCTCCAAGAGACTCAGGTCCTCTCCTCAACCCACTCAAGGTTGCATACCCAGGAGCATCCACATAGGCTCCCGTAGCGGGTAGAGGATGGTGATAGTCAGCCGCATACCATCGCGGCGCAGAACTGGACATCACCGGCTCACTGGCAGTAGTTGCCTCAGGGAACGCAGTGGTAGGTGGGCCCATACCATAGGCAGGGTAGGTAGGCATACCAGTAACGCCTGTGCCCTCAGGCATAGGCCGGTTGGTTATGGGTGTGGATGTTGCAGCGGCTGGGTCTGGAATCGGGAGTGTGGTGGTTATAGGAGAGGGTGATGCGTGGAGGCCAGAAGCGCTTGGTGCGCCCTCGAAGGTAGGATTATTCGTCGGGTCTTGCCCTTGGTCTGCTCCTTCGTCTGCTTTGTCTCCAGCATCCTTCTCTCTCTCTCCCTTTCTCTTCACAGGTTGAGTGTCCACCTCCTCGACTCCTCGAATCCTCCGCCACGTCCACTGGCCCATGTAAGGGCTCCGAAGGTACAGCGCTAGGTCCAGGTCCAGGTTCACCAAGTGCTGGCATTGCTGGTACCTCAGGCGCTGTCTTCACGTCGGTGTCCTCTTTCTTTGTGTCCATCTTCGTTCGCCCTTCTGCTTATATATGACTGATCTCGGCGCACTGGTTGTACGGCACGGGGTTACGCAGAGACAGTCTGCCTCTTGCTACCAGAAAGGTTTTAGTCATTTCAACACTGTGTTTGTGCCTCTCCTGCTGCTTGCTGCTGGTGTAGGGTTTCCTGCTGCTTGTTTTTGATGAGTAGAATGTTTTATTTGCTGAAATACAACCAATCCAGGATAGCCCAAGCCAGAGATAAGCAAGTAGAAGAGAATCAGGATCAAAGCATGAAGGGCTGCAGTGTAAACAGTGAAAGATGTTAGAATATTCACAGAAACTGCAACTCAGGGCAAATCGGATTGCATATTCACAAAGATAGCTGAAATGCTTTGGAAAAAGACTTGAAAAACTGCCCCATGGTCACTCAATCTCCATAGTGCCATCTCAGGAGATGTGCACTCTTTGTTTTGGGTCCCATATGTGCTGAGGTGGCAGGGCATGTGGCGATGAGGTCACTGCCATGTCACATGGGATCTTCCTACTTAGCTAGGCTGACCGGGAATTGAACCCAGGACCTCTCAAAAAGAGGTGCCCAGCCCCCTAGGGTGCATATCACTAGGACAGCTAAGAATTCATGAGAAAACATAGATAAATTCATAGGCTCTGCCCTGGATATGTCAGTTCTCAGTCGACTCAGGTAAAGATGAATAGCCTCACAATGATAGGGGATTAAGGGGTACACTCCATATCCTGATTTAGTGTTTGGTTCCATAGGTCAAAATGTGTTATCACCACTTTTGGTTGGGCCAATACTAAGATAGAAATGCCTGTGTGCTTAGAGCATCTCTAATACAACTAAAGTATACCCTAAAGCATTGGAAAAGCACTTTTTCTTACTTGTGGGCGCGGGTGTGTGGGTGTGGGGGCCCAACACTGTCCCCTTGGCTTGCATGCCCTGCGGGGGCTGCGTGCCGCGGGGGTGGTGGGGGAGCCGTCCCCGGGGGGGGTAGCCTGCCACCGTTTTGAGGGGTATGGTGTCAGGTGCTGTCCCTCCCCCAGCCGCCCGTCCTCTGGAGCCGGCGGTCGGGGTTCCGCGACCCGTGTGTTCCGGGTGCGGTCGGTGCGGGCGTGGGGACCCAGCACCGGCCCGACAGCGTGCGCCCTTGCGGGCCCTCGTTGCTCGCTGTGGGGGTGGCGGAAGGGCGTCCCCGGGGGGGGTGCCTTCCACCATTGTGAGGGGCGTCTGAGGTCAGGCGCTGTCCCTCCCCCGACTGCCCGCACACTGGACGGGCTGTTGGCATCCGCCACCCACGTGCTGTGGGCGCGGGTGTGTGGGTGTGGGGGCCCAACACTGTCCCCCTGGCCTGCATGCCCTGTGGGGGCTGCGTGCCGCGGGGGTGGTGGGGGGCCGTCCCCGGGGGGGTAGGCCTGCCACGGTTGTGAGGGGCGTCTGGTGTCAGGCGCTGTCCCTCCCCCGGCCGCCCGTCCTCTGGAGCGGGCGGCCGGGGTTCCGCGACCCGTGTGTCCAGGGTGCGGTCGGTGCGGGCGTGGGGACCCAGCCCCGGCCCCACAGCGTGCGCCCTTGTGGGCCCTCGTTGCTCGCTGTGGGGGTGGCGGAAGGGCGTCCCCGGGGGGGGTGCCTTCCACCATTGTGAGGGGCGTCTGGTATCAGGCGCTGCCCCTCCCCCGACTGCCCGCCCACTGGGCGGGCTGTTGGGGTCCGCCACCCACGTGCTGTGGGCGCGGCCGTGTGGGTGTGGGGGCCCAACACTGTCCCCTTGGCCTGCATTCCCCTTTTGGGGCTGCGTGCCGCGGGGGTGGTGGGGGGCCGTCCCCGGGGGGGGTAGCCTGCCACCGTTTCGAGGGGCGTCTGGTGTCAGGCGCTGTCCCTCCCCCGGCCGCCCGTCCTCTGGAGCGGGCAGCCGGGGCTCCGCGACCCGTGTGTCCCGGGTGCGGTCGGTGCGGGCGTGGGGACCCAGCCCCGGCCCCACAGCGTGCGCCCTTGCGGGCCGGCGTTGCTCGCTGTGGGGGTGGCGGAAGGGCGTCCCCGGGGGGGGTGCCTTCCGCCGTTGTGAGGGGCGTCTGGTGTGTGGCGCTCCCCCTCCCCCGACTGCCCGCCCTCTGGGCCTGCTGTTGGGGTCCGTTACCCACATGCCGTGGGCGCGGGTGTGTGGGTGTGGGGGCCCTGTGGCCCTGTGCCCACGCACTACAGGTCCTACATACCCTACAGTGGCACAATCCTGGTGGGCGAGCGCTACTGCTACTGGCTCAAGCCCCCACGCAGGAGTACCACTCCTACACGCACGCTCTACTGGGTGGTGTTGAAGATAAAGTCGTGGGTCCTAATGACCCTCCTGTGAAGAAGACAAGAGAACACAGCGCTGCTAAGCAACTGTGGCCTAACAGGGACGTCACAACACGTTTTCCTGCTAGGGCTTGGAGGGGAAGGGCGCACAGGTGGCCCGCACAGCGCGGATGTCGATGGAGTCGAACTGCCCTCGCCACTCCTGCCTGAGGCGCAGTCAATTGATTGTGTGATCAGCGCCGTATATGTTAGCACGGCTCAAGGGACTGCACCAGTTCACCCTGACCCTCCCAGCTGTACAACAGAGGCCAATGGACTGGGTTCAAGACGGAGGAACCAAGACACACTCCACGTATTATACGCTTCTTAGTGTGCCCTATAATACACTGTTCCTGAACCCAGTTGCAAGCAAGCAAGCTTAAGGACTTCGCCCGTTCCCTTATGGAACGTAGGGCAAAGCCCTGGGTAACCTGGCAAGGGTTCATACCGCGTGCACATCGCGTGGCCTACTGTCAATTCCCTTTAATGCACCGTGTGCACGCATGCAGGGAAGGGAGGCGAGATCAATACCACTGTAACCACACTGACTCAACCAGAAGGTGAGCTCCTCCTGGGCTTACCTACCTTACTCACCAGGCACCGTCTGAATGCCGAAGTGAAGCGAACGCAAAACAAACCTAAGCGTTTAAACAACCCTCTTGCGAGTCATAAACAACCCTAAGCGTTTAATTGCATCGTGTGGCTTGCACGATTCTTCCTGTTGTGCCTGTTTTGTCATCTGCGAAAAGGAGAACAGGGAATGGCGAATGAGAGACGACGGCACAACGCAAAACAAGCCTAAGCGTCTAAGACAACCCTACTTTAACGCACAAACGACGCAAACACGAGCACACACTTCTCCTTTGGACCTGTGAAGAGAAGGGAAGGGGTGTGCATGCACAAGGAAGCGTGGCAACGTGTGTATGTCGGAATCCGGCACATGCATCGCGAGCACTTCGTCTTCTCTAACCCTACGTGCCCACTACGTGCTTCATTCGTCGAGCATACCTTGCAATCTTGCTTTTACCTGTGCAGGGGGAATGCAGGAGTCGCCCAATCCCCCGGAGACACGACGGAGACAACCCTAACGTTTTAGGTGAGGTGGGAAGGGGGGTGGCAAAGGTGGACCCCCTAACCCCCAGAGGCACTCATCAGCGCCCGTTGCTACACCCCCTCCTGCTGCTACACCCCCTCCTGCCGCAGGTGATCCCAAGAAGCGCCCACAGGGGGATAACGCTACCCCTGAGGGGAATAACTCCAAGAAGAGGCGATTGGCCTGGATGGCCAGGTCCCTCATAGCTGCAGGGGTGGATGTCAAGTTCCCTGATGAGGAGTAGGGGGGCGGCTCCGAAGAGTAGGACTTGGTTTTCTGGATCCTCGTCAAAATCGGGGATCAAGTTTTTCGAGCGCTGCTTGACACCGGTGCAACACTTTCCATAGTGGCCCGGCGCCTGCTAAAGACTTTCAAGAAAACTAAGACCGTGGCCATAAGAGTAGGGGATGGGCGTACCATCCATTCCTTGGGGGGGGTCGATGTGACTATATGCCTGGGCAACGAAACCGTGACCCAACACTGCAGAGTGCTGGACACCGATGCCTTTGACATCGTCATTGGTACAGACTTCCTACAAAGAAACCCCAAGGTAAAAATGCTGTCTCTCCAGCGCCCCTATTCTTTGCACTGCGACTTTGGCAGTGGGCTATTCTCCGTACCTTTGGAGCTGTCAGGACGAAAAGAGTCTGGGCTGCGCTACGCATCCAAGACTAACTATCGTACTGGAAACTACCAATTGGCCCGTCACGTTCTTGAAAATGGACTGGCGGCCCTTCAGGTAAACCTGGATGAGATCCAGGTGGAATTGTTTGCAGGCCAACAACAGCACATCATGCAGTTGTACTGCTCGAAACAATTGAACAATGCCTTCCGTTTCTTCTGGAAAGCAATGGGCCTAGCGTATGCTAACCCTCCCTTCTCCCTGCTCGCGAAGGTTCTAACCAAAATCGCTTATGAGGGAGGAAGGGTTGTCATGTGCACCCCTGACTGGGGCTGCTCTGGTGAAGATGCTTACTGGCGCCGTATGCTAGATCGAATGACCGTCGGAAGAGCGCAACTCCCCGACGGCCCCATCTATGTGCCTGAGGACTCAGACACAGCTATGCAGGCCCCTGAGTGGGCCAGTTTCCTGTCCATCGTTGATGGATCTCTCAATCCTGTACCCCTGTGTGACCTAGACCAGGTGCTACTGAAAGAAGTCATGGCCGAAAATCGTGGCCTGACCCTTTCTGATCTCAAAAATCCATCGCCTGAGCACGTATCTGCCACACTTACAGGGTGTGAGTCTCCCGATGGCTATCTGGAACCTGCAGCTGTAAAGGAGGATGCTGACGACCAACTGTCTGAGATCGCCAGCACTATTCCTCCTGTTGATCCCAGCTGTGTTGACCTAAAACACAGTGCCTTCCTAGCCCAGCTGTTGCTGGAGGAGGTAGATCTAGAGTCAACCTCTGAGCCCGCTTCCCCCGTTGGGAAGCCAGTGCTACACATGCAGCCTATGCACACAGGTGAACCCGTGGCCCGGATTGGTGATGCTCTAGCGCGGCCTGCTTCTAATAACATGCCACTGTCTGAGCATGACACTCAGGAACTCCGGCGGCTGTTGTACCTGAAGGTCGAAGGTATTGAGCGCCAAGAGAGGCTGCAATACCTCAGACAGACCTGGAAATCCTCGATCTGGTCTGAGGAGGACGATGATTCCTATACGCTGCCTGATCCTGAGATACCGCTAGTGTATTCTCTGCACTATGGGCAGCAATGTTCCCCTGAATGGGACGATTGTTCTGTGCCTGCCGAAACTGCTGATCAGCAGAAAAAGAAAGAACATGGAAAGAGCAACCTCCATGCTGAGGAGGATTTCCTGCAGAAACTTGAGAGTCTTAACCTTGACCCCCGACTGAAGAAACTGCTGATAACCTATGAGGAGGTATTGGGCGCCTTGCCGCCCCCCCTCTCTTGTAAAAAACTGGTCCAGATGGACCTGAAACTGAAACCTGAATTTGAAAAGACGCGAGTGAGGCATCGTCCCTATCCCGCTCCACAGGAACAGGTTGAAGAAATCGAGCGCCAGATCCAGGAATGTATTGATGCTGGCCTCGTTGAAGAATATAAGAAGGGGGACTACCCCCATCACTGCAGTCCCTGTTTCCTGGTTGCCAAACCAGGGTCGACTGCCCTACGACTGGTTGTTGACTATGGTGAGGTCAACAAGAAAACCCAGAACCACTCAGGGAGTATTCCTAACATGGAAAATACCCTGGAGCGTATTGCCAAATGCAGGTACAAGACCAAAACGGACAAACGCTCTGGTTTCTGGCAGGTGGACCTAACCGCCGCAGCTCAGGAGCTACTGGCTTTTATAACCCCTAAGGGCCGTGTCTCTAAGTGGAAGGTTATGCCTTTCGGGGGAGCTAATGCCCCAGCGCTCTTCCAAGAGCTAATGAACAAAATTTTGTACATACTGAGGCGCAGGCCTCTAGTACAGGAGTTGATTTCTCGGGGTGCAGAAATGGAGGCCCACATCGACGACGTGAGTTTGGGTACTAATACCCAAGAGGACCATGTCCTTCTCCTCCGTGAATTTTTCATTGTTTGTCAAGAAAACCATCTCCGAATCAAACTCGAAAAATGTGAGTTTATGAAAGAGGAGATGGAATATTTGGGTTTCGACGTGGGGTATGGTTGGTGGAAACCAGCCGCGTCTAAGATGCAGCCCCTACAGGACATGCAGATTCGCGATGACCCTAAGAAGGGTCTACACGACGTGAGGAGTTTTGTGGGCGCCTGTAATTTCTATCGGCGTCACATCCAGAATTTTATTTACTCCTCTGCCCCCCTCACTGACC
The DNA here is from genome assembly GCA_964036045.1 of Eutreptiella sp. 'Long Island Sound 2002'. Lineage (NCBI taxonomy): Eukaryota > Euglenozoa > Euglenophyceae > Eutreptiales > Eutreptiaceae > Eutreptiella > Eutreptiella sp. 'Long Island Sound 2002'. The sequence continues at coordinate 32,579,573 of OZ038392.1, read as the reverse complement.
TAATCAAGAAAACTACACCCTGGAGGTGGACCGCCAGAGAGGAAGAGTGTTTCCAGGAGTTGAGGAAGAAAATTGCCTCCTCCAACTGCCTGGGAGTACCCCGCCCTAAGGGCGAGATAGTCCTGATCACTGATGCCAGTGATGTAGGGGGGGGTGGTACGATCTACCAATGGCAGGAGCTTAACCCCGCTGAACTAACCCACTGCCATTATCGTACTACTGGACTGAACCGTGATGGTTCGTTGAAACATGACTATCCTACCAGTGAGTGGCGGTTGGTGCCACTGGGACACTGAAATTGGAAATGGAACCAAGCGCGTTCCAATTACAGCACCTATGACCAGGAACTCCTGGCCGGTATGTTGGTGCTTTCGTCACAATCCCGACTCCTGGGATCTAACCCTATTGTCTGGCTGTGTGACCAGGAACCTGTGCAGTCTTTTCAGAAGGACCCACCACCAGAGAAAGCAAAGCTAAAGCGGTGGTGGACTTACCTGAGCCAGTTCAGGCTGACAGTTCATCATATCCCCGGAATAAAGAATGAACTGTCTGACTATATATCGCGCAACAACTTCGATGCGCTTATAGGTGAGGGCTCTGAGGCGCTCGCCAGAGAGGCTTTCCAGCGTATGGATGTCCAGCTTGACCTGTCCATGCGCACTGCTGGAATCCTGGAGGGTTGGAGTCTAACTGACTATCAGTCAGAGTATAAAGAAATTCTCCAAACCCTCAGCACTGGTCTAGAACCCCGTGTCATTGACGGGCACCAGTGGTATAAAAACAATCAGTACCTCTTCTACGAGGACCGAATTGTGGTGCCTGAGGCACGACTGGATGGGTGCCTACAGTGGTCCCATCTCAGTTCTGGTCGGACTGGCGCTAATCGCTCAGTGGACTTCTTCGGTGAGTGTTTCTACTCTAGTCTAACCCTGACTGAACTGAGGTCGCGTATGCAGACCATTGTGGATGCTTGTGGCTGTCATGCCAGCAAGCAGAGCGACAGTAGGGATAGGGGCCTGATTTCCAGCTTACCCATACCCTATTGTGCTAACTCTCTGCTCTACGTGGATTTCATCCACGACCTACCACGCTTCGGCGGCTATGATAGTTGACTAGTGGTCACATGTGGCCTATCTCGCTTCACCCGTGTGTTCCCTTGCAATAAGAAAATCACAGGTGAGCAGACTGTGAAAGTGTTGGTCGAATAATGGTTCGAACCCTATGGAGCACCTAAGCAGGTGCACTCTGATGAGGATGTACGCATCCGCAGTGACACTGGGTGGTACAAACAAGTGCTAAATGCCCTCAACGTGGAGGTAACCACAGGTGTGCCCTATAGCCACACGTCTAACCCTCTCTGTGAGAGACAGAACCGGGTGGTGGAGCAAAACTTAAGAATCCTGATGAAACAGGAGCGTACCAAAGACTGGGTACGCCTAGTGCCCTGGGCAGTGCTGACCATGAACTCACAGCGGAGCTCCTCTACGTGCTTCATCCCCCACGAACTATTCCATGGAGGACGACCTGCATGGTTCTTCAAAGCCCCCTTTCCTGAGGCCTTCAAGAGCCCTGTGAAAGATTGGCTGGAACACAAGCAGTCCCTGGCTAACCAGGCTGGGACTAACCTGAGACACATTGGTGACCGTGAACTGAGCCGACGGAACCGTCTGCGGCGACCTGCCAGCTTCAAGGTTGGTGACCTTGTTTTGGTTCACCATTCACGCCTACCCTCCTGGCCACGTAACTGCCTACAGGACCCTTATTTTGGACCCTATCGTATCATCAGGATACATGGATCCAGGATCCATGTCCGGTGCAGTCCACGTCTAGGTGGTGAACTGCTGTGTGCACCTAAACAGTTGAGGCACTATCACTCCCCTGACGATTTGTCTTGGGATGAGTGGCGCCTCAGCGACAGTGAGGTCGAGCGTATAAACCTAGAGAACGCTGCCAGTCCGGAGGAGGAGGACAAACTCGAAGAGGTGACTGCCGATGTGATGGCAGTCGATGGTTACTATGTGGTTGCAGGTATCGCTCGCCACGAGTATAAACAGGGCTGGAAATTCCTAACCCTGTGGGATGGCTATGGGTTATCTGAGGCGACCTGGGAACCTATGTCAGCCTTCATACAACCAGATGGGAATATCAACCCCATCTTCCGCTCCTACCTCGTTGAGAACAACGAGGGGCAGCTACTAACCCGTGCTGAGACTATGTCCCAGCGTAAAAAGCGAAACTAATTCCCCTGTGTCAGTCTACTGACTGTGTTCTAACCTCACAGGTGCAGTGAGCCCTGCACTGACCCTGTCTGCGCCCTGCAGACCCATGCCTATGGTTTCCAGCGTGGACCAGGTGGCCGCTTATCAGGTTTGCAGCCACCCAGCGAGTGTATGCCTTGTTGACCATATGTTACGTGGGGACTGCCCTGATGTAATGACCTTGGAAAGCCAACTAAGAACGGTGGCTTACTACACCAGGGGGGAATGACAAGCAAGGTGTTATGAGGCAAGGTGTGTCTTTCCTCCTTGGGGACACAAAGAAAAAGAGAACTACTCGACTCCGTAGTAAGTTCTGAGTTGCTATAGAATATCCCCGAAATGCTTATATTTCAACTACTCAATGGTTAGCAAAACCTATAAAACAAAGATTGAAAAATGGGCTCATAAAACTATGTAATTTTCTGGAGGGGTGCACACAAGCAAAAATTTATCTAAAACAATTTATGTGATTGTTTGCATAAAAATATTTAAATTCAAAATACTCCTAGGGTCATACCCGCAAACACAACAAACAAAACTACAAGCAAGTAAAGGCGAAGCAAGGAAGATACAAAGGAAATCACCACGTGTACGTCCGAGTCATTGTTGACGATGTGGGGCCGCTGTGCCGTTGCCAAGGCCCCACCATTTCTGTTTCTCCACGGCGGCGGGTCGTGGTGGCCAAGGCATTCAAGATCCTTACGGCTCTACCCCCATGGACGGAACCGGGCTCACCACGGCTCCATGCTAAACAAAGCATGGGAGACGTGTGACACCAAACCCAATATCATGCTTGCATTACCTTTATCCTTGCTCATATATTTACGTATCATGCGAACAGTATGTTGCTACGTGCGACCACTGGAACTAATCAACCAAGAATACCCCCACACATGCATGAATGCAATGAATGCATGCAGAAGTTAGCAATATTGCGGCAATTCAGAAATATGACAAAACAGCCGGAAACCAATCTATAATCTCTTGACCTCGGTAAATCAAACATTATCTTCATACGTCAAATCAGACTGTGGTCGCGACCCGAAAGCGGCGCGACAATCAATGAAGGACAGATTTATCTGTACATATCAGCACCATACCACAGTCCATCTGTATCTGTATCTGTATCTGCATCTGTATGTACAGTGCAACGCTGTTGCCGTGACCGTAGCGCCCTTTTTCTTACTCCCCCCCAGACCTCACACTGGAAGTGGGGGTGTCTACGGGGCGCTGGTCAGTAAACTCCAACAGACTACCCTGACAAGACATAACAGACTGTACAAACAGCTGACTGGGGACTGACAAGTGAACACCTGACTGGACTGGACAACTGAAATCCGACTAACTATCTGTCATTTGACAGCCTAGAAGAAACTGGGATAAGGCCATGAGTATCAAAAAAAAAACTTCACACTCACAGAATGGCTGCAGACAAACAGTGCTCAACTCAGGGGAAGAGCTGGCTGTCACTGTCACCCCTCAGCAACACTAGGCACGCCAAATAGAGTCTTTGAAAGGGGGCATCAGCATACACTGTATCCCAGCACCGAAAACTCTGAAGAGCTTACTTCACTGCACAATCTTAGACAGCACTACCCAACACATTAGGGGGCAAGGCGCAACAGTCTAGTAAGAGTAAATAAAGCAGAGTAATCAGGCATACTAGAGGAGGGCTCAGGCCTCTAGGTCCTTCGGGCAGTATGTGTATTACCAAAAATGAAATGCGTAAAATGAAACATAGAAAGAGAAGTAGCATGGGTGGCAAGGTAAGGCAAACCATGGTGGGGAGATCCTCCAAGGGCTATCAAGGCCCCCACAACGACCGTTTCCCACCTCTGAGTTCGGGTGTCTCCGCGAACAAATTGGGAAAATACACACACAGGAAGCTTGGTATCTGGGAAACTCTGGGAGACTCATCCCGAAACCCCAAAAATGACACAGGCCAATCACGAGGCTTACGTAGCACAATACCAGCTGTCTGCTTCTAAGAAAAAAATGGCAATTTGCTGTCAAGTCCACAGACTTCTACCCACATAGGGCTATGCACTGCATGCATATGAGAAACATCTGTCAAGTATATACCCCAGGGGGGGGTACGCACTTGCTGAAACACGCCAAAAGCGGGCTAACACAGGCAAAGACTTCTGAAACACCGAGGAAGGTGATCGCATTGACAAACACTGCCACCGCTGCCAAACTGGTCTCTCAGAAAATGATGATCGCTTACTCTACACCCTCGAGATGGTTGCCAGCCCAATCTGTCCACGTCGGCCTCCCAGAGGCACCAGCAGCAACCCGGCTCCACGCGTACCTCACAACTGACAGTTGGCTTACGATAATCCCTGTATGCTCACCCTGCACTGCTTTTAGCAGCGCGGCGTCACCAGCCACCAGCAGGGCAGCTGCACCTTTATGAAGGGCTGCTCAGGCGTTCCAGTTTTCACCTGGCTTGGACAAACGAACGGTTCCTAGCACAGCATCATCGGCTTCTTCAAGCAACATCCTGCAGAGGGGCTAGTACCCTACCTGATGCAGCAGAAGTGGTTCGCAGAGCGCACTGTGGCACAGCCATCGGGGAGTACAGACCCTGGGCAGTATCTCGAAAAAGCAAATTGGACACACAAAGGTCACACAAACTGAACACGGCAGGACGGATAATGGTAACCTCAGACACGACAGCTGAAGACAGAGGTTCCATGAAACCTAATTCCGGGAGCATAAAATTTCCCAAGACATGCTCAAGAGGAAAATACATCCGGATGAAAACAGACTCTATTGACGACCCACTGGTGACTGTCTGGCACTAAAGTGCAGGGGATGGCCTTTACAGACCCTCAGTTTACAAACCAAGTACGACCGTACCTCTTCAGTACACTGCAGATTAACTTACACGTGACTACTGCTGATCATCCGCAGAAAGTTGGCTAGGGGCAGGTGGGTTCTACTGAGTTGCCCGGAGACCGTTGGCGGAATACATGACCTGCAGAGTCATACCCCCCGAGGTGCAGTGGTCATGACTCCATGCACATATTCGGTAAAGGGGTTGTTTTCTCCCTATAGGTCCCCCAGGTCAGTACGTCTCCTCCTGCTGTTGCCCTAGCCCATCCCTATCATTCTCCTAGACAGAAAGACTTACCCGCACATCACAGAGCCAGGCAGTCCAGGAAATCAGTTACAAGGCCACTGAGTGCGGCAAACTTACCTCTATGTTTACACATACACTCTACCTCGAATTCACTACAAGCTGCTACTCAGTCTGGCCGCTACTCAGTCATGCTCTCACAGCGCTATAACCAGACTACCTGCAGTAGGCTGTCTTGCAGGTGTAAGGTGTTCGTGCAACCTATATTTTCGCTTTTTTCAGTGTATTTTGCTGATATATGTGTACAAACTGAAATCGGCTATCTCAGCACTGTTTTGGACAGTGTTGGTATCAGTCAATCAGAGATTTCCGTAGTTTTACACTGATGGTGTTTTCACCATTTTCTGTACAATAAAACTGAGTTTGGGTCGGCGACGGCCAGTCCTGAGATCGCGCGCGCCGATCCAGAAATTGTCGATTTCTGACGATTTTTAAGATATTTCAATCAGTTTTATTGATAAGATTAATTCTATATCAGTTTTAGACATAAGCGAATGTTACGGCACTATCGCGGCTCCGTTCCGTGCTAGTTTTTTTGGCGCAAGTATGCCATGTTCATGAATTTTTGTAAAATTGTAGGTGTCTTGAGTCCTGAAGTCAAGTACACCAAATCACAGCCCATTAGTAGGGCTTTGCATGCATATGCTGATTTGGTTTCCAAACGCGTCGGTGCACCGGCACCACGCGTTGGGGGGAGACCCATGATCATGTTGTAAATATGCATTGTTTTGCTCATATTTCATTGTTATATGTCCCCCTTTGTTCAAATCTTCTTAGGACATGAAAGGGACCGTTTCGAAATCACTCCCGTGATTTCGTCGAACACGTAGTATGTTTCCGTCGCCTTTTGTGGTTGCATTACGGGTGCATTTTTGGGTTATTTGAAGGAAAACCTGGATAAGTTTCAAGGAAAACAAGTTCAAAGTCATTCATTTCCAAAAATGAAAAGAATTTCGAAACGCCCTCAACGACGACGACAACGACGACGACGACGTTGAAGACGACGACCACGACGACGCAAACATCGTCGACGAGATCTATGGAGCAATTGGTAAACCCCAAAATCATGTTCAAGAAGGTCCTTGGTGCCTACACCATATGAGGACCATTTGACTACTTTGAGCCCTCCTACAAGGACATTGACGACCAAGGAGACATTCAGCATCGCGCTGGGACTGCGTAGCGCTGAAGAACAAGCTGCAGCGTGATTATCCCAATGGTGTGTGCGACTTGATATTTTTAAATTGATTACTCCAGTTGGGTGCCATGGACAGAGTGCCATGGACCTTCGGATGGTTCTCAAGATTGATTACTCCAGTTGGGTGCCATGGACAAAGTGCCATGGACCTTTGGATGGTTCTCAAGATTATATCATGATCATTGGTGAGTTCTCAACCTCCAGCAAGGACGACAGCGCTGCCCACATCCTGCAGATTACGAAGTGGTCAAATTGGAAGTCAAAAATATGAAGATTTCAGAAAAAAATAATTCACGGTATGGGCCAAGAAGATTGGTGACCAGAATTGTAATCATAATAACTATGGGCCATGAGAAATGGTCTTATTGGTTATTTCTGTATTATATTATATGATCAGTGGATGATTTTACAAACTGTGAATTTTTCTGATTTGCTTTGTGTTGTCTTTGGTTTTAGGGTCAGGACATCTCAGAAGTGCATTTTTTTATTTTTTTCACTATTTTTTATTTTAAATTCTGTGCAGAGGTCATTTTTGATGATTAATTTCTGCCCAGGATTGCAGAAATTTTACTGTGATTGAGCCTGGGGGTCAGAGGACCCTATGTGTGAGGCACTTGTGAGTGCCATGATTGGTGTGTGTGTAGACATGTACATTACATGCGGGTACCGGAACCCAGCGGTGCCTCCTAAAATCCCAGGTCCGGGATCAAAGTAAAAATCTGTGTTTTTTTATTGCTCCTCGGCTTATCTTCATAGATTCAGCCACAGAAGCACCCATTTTCTGTGGGTGTTTCTGAGCTTGGGAGGGGAGTGTTAACCCGTGGAGCAATTCAGTTGCGTGGTTAACACCCGACCCAAATGCTTTGCATTTTTCCCACCCAATTTTGTTGTTGCACTACACCTTTTTTGTGCTTTTCAGCCTGAGATGTGTCTCAGGACTTGGGAGGGGAGTGTAAGGTTTTCGTGCAACCTATATTTTCGCTTTTTTCAGTGTATTTTGCTGATATATGTGTACAAACTGAAATCGGCTATCTCAGCACTGTTTTGGACAGTGTTGGTATCAGTCAATCAGGAATTTCCGTAGTTTTACACTGATGGTGTTTTCACCATTTTCTGTACAATAAAACTGAGTTTGGGTCGGCGACGGCCAGTCCTGAGATCGCGCGCGCCGATCCAGAAATTGTCGATTTCTGACGATTTTTAAGATATTTCAATCAGTTTTATTGATAAGATTAATTCTATATCAGTTTTAGACATAAGCGAATGTTACGGCACTATCGCGGCTCCGTTCCGTGCTAGTTTTTTTGGCGCAAGTATGCCATGTTCATGAATTTTTGTAAAATTGTAGGTGTCTTGAATCCTGAAGTTAAGTACACCAAATCACAGCCCATTAGTAGGGCTTTGCATGCATATGCTGATTTGGTTTCCAAACGCGTCGGTGCACCGGCACCATGCGTTGGGGGGAGACCCATGATCATGTTGTAAATATGCATTGTTTTGCTCATATTTCATTGTTATATGTCCCCCTTTGTTCATATCTTCTTAGGACATGAAAGGGACCGTTTCGAAATCACTCCCGTGATTTCGTCGAACACGTAGTATGTTTCCGTCGCCTTTTGTGGTTGCATTTGGGGTGCATTTTTGGGTTGTTTGAAGGAAAACTTGGATAAGTTTCAAGGAAAACAAGTTCAAAGTCATTCATTTCCAAAAATGAAAAGGCAATTCAGTTGCGTGGTTAACAGCAGGCCTAAGGGTTTATCTGTCTGGCTGAGGTAGGGTAGGTAGGTATCTTCGGGAGATCGGGATGCCTCCTTTGACATTGCAGGAAGAAGGTCTTACCAAGGGAACGTCCTGTCCCTCCCACTGCCCTATGTCAGGTGCCTCTTGAGCCGCTCCCGCATGTGCTTGGGAAGGCATTGTCGCGGCCACCCGGTCCATGTGTCCCAGGTGGGAGGGTGTCCCCACATGTGTCCATGGGTAGCGCCACATGCCCCCTCTTTTGGGCGGCAGCTCTGGGGGGCTGCCCAGCCGTGTGGAGTATCTCTCAACACAAGGGGTATTGCTCCCGCTTGTCTACGGTACGACCGCCTCACCCTTGTGGCTTGAGTTGCGGGGCCACTCTGCTTGGCAGGTGACCCCCTCCTGGACTGTGTACCGGCTCGCCTGTCACCGGTTGCTTCCATGGCTCCGGGTGACGTTTGCCATGGTCCCCGATGCAGCCTGGCCGGGCTCGGACCAGTGGCCTTGGAGTACCGCTCCTGCCACTGGCCCGGTGGGTCGGCTGGGTCGCCCCAGTGCGTCCGACCCATGGGGAATTGGTTCTTTCCTGTCCCTCGGCCGCCCTATGTGTGTGCAGTGTCCTGGGCCGCTGGGCTCCTGTTCACCAGTGTGCCCGCGCGGTTTGCTGTGGTGCGTCTGCGGTGTCCTGGGCCGGCTGGCTCCTGTTCAACGGTGTGCTCGCTCGGTGTGTTGTGTTGCATGTGTGGTGTCCTGGGCCACTGGGCTCCTGTTCACCGGTGTGCGTGCTGTGTGCAGTGCGCGTGTGCCATGGGTGGTTGTGTCCCTCTCCCTCCCCCTCTAATTTTCGTTTTTTTTACTTGTTTTTTTTTTTTTTGGGAAAAAAAAAGAAAAAACAAAAAAGAGAAAAACAGGGGTGCGCGTACACTGCAGGCACAGGCATGGGCAGCTGGTGCGGCGGTGCAATAGCGTTGTGTCCTCTGGCGTGTGTCGTCGGTGCTGTGGCGGCAGTCGCGCCCCAGGGGTGCGGCTCGCGCGTCCTGATGTACACAGGCTTGGGTCAGGGTGCGTTTGGTGAGGTGTCTCTTTGCTTCTGGAGCTGGCTGGTTAGGCGGCTGTGTGGGCTGTGGGTGTGGGCTGTGGTTACGTTGTTCCCTCGGCAGGCTTGGTTAGGAGTCAAGGGTTAGCGGTTTCGGGGTGTGGCTCGGGTTTGATTTGTGCTTGGGTTCTGGCTCGGTTAGGCGGTTGCGACGTTAGCGGGCCTGGGTTCGGTGCCTTTGGGCGTAGTGGTGCTCGTTGTCGTGTGCGTTGGCTTCCTTCGGCGTCCGGTTCGTTTGGTGACTTCTGGGCGGGGCCTGGCGCGGCGCCCCGTGGTGGTGGTTTGCTGGGTAACGGGGTTAGATGGCGGCGCCGCTGGCCGGGGGGTCAGGCGCGTCGTGTTGTGTGGCGCACAGGGCTCTTGGGGTGCTGTGGGTGTCGCCGGTGTCGGTGCGCCGACGCTTGTGGGGTGGTGAGGGGGTGTGTTTGTGCGGGGCTGGGCTTTGGGTGATGTCCCACAGGCGGATGCCGTCTCGCTGCGTTTCCTGGAGGGTCTCCCGCAGGCGCCTGAGGACATACGGGTGGTCCTGGGGCGCGGGGAGGTTGCGGGGGTGGACTCCCAGGGGGTGGGGCGCATCGGCCAGCATGGCTTCCCATGCGGCCTGCGGCATCCACCCCCCCGCCGGCCGGAGGCGGCAGTTCTCCACCGACCCCTTGCGGGGCCGATGGACCAGGCCCTCGAGGGAGGGCTCTCCCCGGGCCCACTTTTGCAGCTCCCAGAGCTGCGTGTGGGTCCAGCGCTGCCACCACTGTTCCTGGGCGGGCCTGCGGTCTTGGGCGGAGGAGTGGGCGTGGGTGGGTGTGACGGGGTCGTGGGGACCGGTGGCGGTGGCGGGCCTGGGGGATTCCTCGTAGTCCTGTTCCGTGGGGGTGCGTGGGGAGTGGGGGCACACGCGGATGTGGACCCGCGGGTGTGCGCGTACGGTCTCCGCCTCGGGGTTGGGCGGGGACTCGCGGCGGCGGCGGTAGTGGGGCATGCGTTGTATGTGGGCTGTCATCGAGGGTTGGTAGGGGGGCGGGGACGCTGCTTGTGGACCCTGGCGTCGTTCTGGCTTGGTCGGGAGCGGTCCGTGGGCCTGGGGTGCGGGCTTTGAGAGGTGGCGGGACGAGGTCCGTCGCGCTTCGGCCGCGGCGCGCTCCGCCATGAAGGTGGTGGCGGTGGCGTCAGTGACGGTCGGGGGGCGCCGCGCTGGGCGCTGCTGCCTTCGGGCCCGGGACGGCTGGGGCCGGATGTCGTAGAGGACGTCCTCGGGGGGCCGGGCTCGCGCTGCCGTCGTGGCGCCGGGTTTGGGCTTGGGTTTGGGCTTGGCTGCGGGTTGCGGTCGTGGCGTGCTGACGGGTTCGGGTGGCTGTTTGGCGGCGGTCTTGGGTTTCGGCTAGGTCGTGGGTGTGGGCTTCGTCGGGGCGTGGGCCTTGGCGGCGGCGGGGCTGCTCGCGGTGCGGGCGGGTTTGGAGGCCCGTTTGGGAGGTGTCCCCCGCGCCCTGGCGCGTGGAGTGCTGGATGAGGACGTGGTGGTGGTGGTGGATGAGGTGGTCGTGGTGGTGGAGGTTGTGGAGTCGGAGGCGGAGGAGAGGGCTGTGGGAGACGGCGGAGGGTCCTGGGCTTCGGGGCGGGCGTATGATGCTGGGTCCTGTAAGTAGCGAGAACAAGGTTGCAGGTTCGGGCACCGGGCGTGTGCGCGCGTTTTCCCTGGTGATCCGTGCGTGCTGGTGCTGGCGTGGCGGCGTTGTCTCGGCTGCGCGGGCACGTGGGTTACCCGGGGGGTGGCCATATCTGCTCCAGGACGTGCGGGTGTGTATGCTGGAGGAAGTCGAGGCTCTGGAAGAAGCATCGCTGGATGCCGGGCATGTCCTCCTCTGTTAGATGGGGGTAGTTTTGGGTGGGGGTGTCTGGGCCCGGCCACAGCAGCGTCATGAGGCGGGCTGCCACCATGTACGGGCATAGTTGTAGGGTGGTGGGGCGTGGGGTGGTGGGTCCCCTGCGGTTTGGGGGGGCTTCCCTCTGCTGGGGGCGCAGCGTGACCACCCACACCCATCGGTCCGTGGGGATCCCCCAGGTCCGTTGGGTCCACTTGGCGAGGCAATACATCGCCCTACCAAGGCCCTGGTAGCCGCTGCGGATGGAGAGCAGCGTGTCCAGGGATTTGGGTTCCCACGTGCCCCAGATGTGGGGGTCGTCTGGGTCGTCCCCCCTGGCGTACGTGTCGGGGCCTGGGTTGTGTGGGGGGGGGGGTGTAGTCGGCGGGGAGGAGGGAGTCGGTGCCGTGTACCACCCAGTGGTCTGTGGGTGCGTGGTAGTTGGTGGTGGAGAGGGTGTAGTGCAGATTGTACATGAGGGTCATGTACGTGGAGGGGGCTGGCTGCTGCTCGTCGGGAGTGGGGATGTCCCCCGGGACGTGGTGCCGGAAGTTGCTCAGGGAGGCCATCCGGGCTACCCATGTTTCCCGCTCCCACTCTTTGGTGCTGTCCGGGGTGGCGCCGGGTGGGGGGTGGGCCATGTCGGGCTCCTGGTAGCGGGTGCGGCCCTTGGTGTCCACCCGCCCAGCACGGGGTGTCCGACCAGGTGTCGCCCCCAGTTGATGGGGGGCACCCAGATCCGGCTCCCCGTGGGGGGCGGGCTCTCGCCGTCTGGGGTGGCGCGTGGGGGACGCTCGTGTCGGGCGACGTGGAGGAAGGCGTCTAACAGGAAGTCTCTGACGCCTTCCGCCAGGGTGGCCGCCTGGACCAGGGTGGCCGCCCGGATGGGGGTGCTGGTGCCGGAGGTGCGGAGGTACAGCACGACGTCCTGTTCCCCGAGTCCCCGGAGGTGCTGCCGTACCGCTGTGGGGTTGTGTAGGGCGTAGGGTTCGGCCGGTGCGGCGGCTGGTGGTGCGGGGTGTGATGGGGGGGGTGGTGTGGGTTGGGGGGGGTGGTCGTCGTTGTCGCGCGTGGGGTCCGGTGATGGGGTTTCTTGTGGCGGTTGCGGGAGGGGGGATTCGCGGTGGCGTGTGTCGGCGGGGGTATGGATGTCAACTGGCTGGTGCTGGCTGCCGCGTGTTGTGTCCGTGGCCTGGTCTCGGGGGGGGGGCGGGGGGGGGGGGTGGTGTGGGGGTGGCGCTGTTGGTGGTGGGGGGGGCGGGGGTGGGTATTGTGCTGGCTGGGGGTCTGGGCGTCCCTGTGGGTCGTGTGGGTGTTGCGTGTGTGCGCCGTGCGGCCCTTGCGGTTCTTGACTGGTTGTGATGCCGGGGTGTGGGTGGGAGGCGGCCGCATGAGCGTCCGGGTGGGGCTGTGGTCCGTATGTAATGGGTGGCTGCTGGTGGATGGTGCTCGCTGGTATGGGGTGTGGGTGGGGGGGCTGCTGGTGGTGGTGGGGTGGGGGGGGGGGGTTGGTGTTGTGCTGGCTGGGGGTCCGGGCGTCCCTGTGGGTCGTGTGGGTGTTGCGTGTGTGCGCCGTGCGGCCCTTGCGGTTCTTGACTGGTTGTGGTGCCGGGGTGCGGGTGGGAGGCGGCCGCATGAGCCCCAGGGTGGGGCTGTGGTCCGTATGTGATGGGTGGCTGCTGGTGGATGGTGCTCGCTGGTATGGGGTGTGGGTGGGGGGGCTGTTGGTGGTGGTGGGGCGCTCCTACTAGGCCCTGGTGTTGCTGGTGTGCGTGCGCGGCTCCTCGCGGGTCCATGGGGGTGTACCGTGGCTCGGATTTCGTGGGCCCGTGTAGCGGGGGCGGCGGGTGGTGCTGGACCGCGTGGTGGTGATGTGGAGGGTGTGCTGGTTGTGTGTGGTACCCCGGCGTTGGTGGGTGTGGTGGCAGGGGCTGGTGGTGGTGGAATACGTGATGGTGTGGTGCGGTGATGTGCGCTATGTGGGGTGGGTGGTTCGCGGGGCCTGGTTGTGCTGGGGCGTGGTGGGGATGTAGCTGGTGGGGGTCGCTGTAGCATGGGGGCATTAGGGGGTAGGGGTTGGGAGGGACGGGGGCGTGGTGGTGGTGTTGGTGGTGCCATGTCCCCTGGCTCTGCGCGTATGGTAGTCCTGGCATGGTGTGGACGTGTGTGGGCGGTGGTGGCTGACTGGGCTGCAGGGTTTGGGTGCTGCGGTACGGCGGTGGTGGTTGGCGCTGGCGGTTGCGGTGTTGTTGGTGTGCCCCGGGGGTCTGGGCGTGGGTTGGTGCGGTGTGGCTGGACCCGGGCCTTGGTCGGGGCGTCGCGCCCTGCTGGCGGGCGCATTGGCGGGCCCCCTGACCTGTCTTGGTCTTCTTGGCCTGGTGGGTGTCGGGGGCGGGTGAACCCCCCTGTCCCCGTGGGGGCGACGGGGAGCGGGCGTGCCAGCGGTGTGCCTCTTGGAGGCTCGTCTTGAGGCCTCTGACGTAGGTTTCCTGGTCCGTGAGGCCCATCTGCGTGGCGGTGGCCTCGTCGGGGGCGGCCAGGTGGGCGTCCCTAAAAGACGCCCAGCCCTCCGGGGGCTTCTGTTGTGCGGGGTGGGGGTGGTGTGCCGGGTAGAGGAGTGCGCTGAGTGGGTAAGGTGTTCCCTTCCGTCGGCCGAGGGCGTTGTTGAACCGGCGGCAAGTGATTCGGAGGTAGGCTGCTATCTCCTCTGGTGCCGTGTCGGCCCACGCTTCCGGCGTCAGGGCTGCTGCTTGGGGGGCCGGTAGTTGTGGGTCTGGGAGGTGTAGGTCTCGGTGGTGGAGGTATAGGGCGGGGAGGATGTGGCGGGCCGCCACGTTCAAGCCGCCTCCGCTGTGGCGTAGGGCTGGGCTGTGGGGGGGTAGGGGTGTGCTGCCCGTGGCCACGGCTATGGTCCATGCGTGGTCCGCCGCGTCCGCCACGTAGTACCCTCCCAGGTGGTCCCGGAGGGTGTCGGTGAGGAACCCGAAGAAGCTGGGGTGGCTGGCGGGGGGGGTGCGGCTGGGGCCGCGGGCCGTTCGCGGTGGCGGGGGTTGAGGTCCCCGCAGTGGGGGCAGTGGGTGAGGCGGTGCGCGGCTCCCAGGCAGACCCAGTGGTCTGGGTTGCAGGGCAGGGCTGTCTGTGGTAGCCGCTGGCGAACGCAGAGGGGACATGCGGTGGCTGGTGGTTGGTGGTACCTGTGGACGGACGGGGGCGTGGGGGGATGGGGGCTGGTGGCGCGCGCATGCTGGTGGGAGTGTGTGCGGTACCTGTGGTGTCCGTGTGTGCTGTGCCAGTGCTGTGCTCGTTGGACGGTGTGTAGACGTGGTGGGGGTTCCGTGTTGGTATGTCACGGGGTAGGTTCTCATGGTTGGTAGAACAGGAGTTTGAGGAGGTGGGCTTGGTCTGTTGGGGGCAGGGTTGCCGCATGCTGCAGGTATTTGTGGGTGCGGTATGTGAGCTGCTCCGCCGTCTTGGCAACGGCCGTCCGCTGCATGTGCGCCGCCGTGGCCTGGGAGTCCTCCGCGTGGGTGCGTAGCAAGGTGTAGACGGCAGTGGGGACGAGTCCTCTGCGGACCGCCTCGAGCACCTCCGTCTGCTTGAGGACGGTGGTGAGTTGCTGGGTCGCCGGGGACTGCGTCAGCCATCCGGCGTGCTGTGCGATGGTGTGGGTTGGGTTCCAGTCTGTGAGGGTGTCCAGTCCTCTGTACAGGGGGCACGCCTTGAAGTGGTCCCATGTTTCTTCTTCCGCGTGGCTGCAGATGCATTTGGTGTATCCTGCGGGGACGTGGATCGAGCGGCGCGCATACCATCGGTGGTATCGGGTGAGGAGGGGAAGTTGTTCGAGGGCGAGTTGGAGTCGGGGCTTTTGTAGGTGTGCTGGGAGGCTATTCGGGCGCAGGGCGGAGTAGTAGAGGGGGGTGTGGACGGAGTCTTCGAGGCGTCGGAGGAGTTCGGTGTTCGCTGGGTGGCCCAGTGTGGTGGCCAGTTGCTGGATGGGTGTGGGGTAGTGGTACTGCTTGTCTCGATCCGTGTACGGCGTGTCCTCGGGCATCCTTTGGGGGGGCTGTGTGGCCCGGGGTATCGGGGGCAGGTGCTGCAGGTGGATGTGGTGTGGGGTGTCCAGTCGCACGCGTTCGAGCCCTGGGGTGTGGTTGGTGTTCTGGTGTTTGGCCTGCGTGTCTGCGCGTCTATTGCCGTATGCGTAGCGGTGTGACTCCTGCTTGACGATGTGTAGGGCGTCCTGGGGGTGCATGCCCTTGAAGGCCATTCATAGTCCCAACGCTTGTGTGGTGAGGCCGGACTCGAGTGCTTTGTGGAGGGGCAGGTCCGCAAGGCGCCTGGTGAGGTGGATGTCGACCGTGGCGTCCACGACTACCCAGATGTTGCGGGGCCGGATCGTCGTGGGCGGCGGTGTGGCGGTGACGGCGTCTGCCATGGTGCGCAGTTCGCCGTGGGAGGACGCCCCAAAGATGGTGGCCCCGGTGTGGTGTTCCACGTGGAGGCCGTCCGCGTGCCGGGTGATGCGCACGGAGGCGCAACCGACTGTGGGGGTGCGTTGCTGGGTGCCGGATGCGTCAGTGAAGTAGATGATGTCGGTGTCACTGGGTATGGGTAGGCGGGCGATTGCTGTGGGGTGATAGACGTAGATTGGGTTCCCCTGGGCGGTTCTGGCGGTGATTTGCGCGGGTTGCAGTAGTGTCGCTGCATAGACGCCTATCCCCTGGGTGATGATGGCCTGGGCTCGTGGGGTGAGGCGGAGGAGGCCCCTGTCTGGGCGCCCCTGGGTGATATATGCGTACATCAGGTGGAAGAGGTATCCCTTATTGGGGTGGAACTTCTGGCACAAGATGGTCTGTCGCCGCTCCTTGTCGTCTTTGTCGCCGCGGAGGGTGGGGCATTTGTGCTGTAGGGGGCGCATGGGTGCCTCCTGAGGTCCTGCGCGGTGTGGGTCGCAGCGGTCGTACTCTATGGCTACGCTGTCCGGGTCTGCCCGCTCGTTGGTGAACGTCCATGTTGCCGTGGGTGTTCGGGTCCAGGCTACGTGCGCCGGGTGGTCTGGGGGTACCGTGTGAAACCAGGGGGAGAGCCATGCCTGCTGGTCAACGCCGGCGGCGGCGGTGGGGGTGCGGTAGTGGGTGGAGATGAGGTGCAGCAGGGGCCACGGAGTGTCCAGGGCTGCCGGGCCGCAGTGCCAGCACGTGCGTGGTATGCCCTGGTCACTGTGTCTGACTGGTGGTACATCGGTCTCCGGTGCATTGTGTTTGGGGATGGACCAGGGGGCATGGTGTCCCTGGACAGTGCGGGTAGCATGTTTGTGGCCGTTTGGTGCTAGTAGCAGGATGGTGGGTGGTGTCCAGCCTTCGGCTGACGGGGTGGGCTCCCCCTGCGTCGTGCTGCCGTCGTTGGGGGTCTCGTGCTCGCTCGGGCGGGGCCGGGGGTGCTGGCGCTGGAAGGCTGTGTACGCCGTGTCGATGTCCTTGGGCCCCGGCATGTCGCGCCCTGCCTTCGTAGCACATGCGCGGAGGTACGCTTGGAAGACGTGGCGTGCTGGCCATTGTGGGTCGGAAAGGAACGGGGCGTGGTGGGCGTCGCATTGGGCCATGATCTTCATCTGTGTTGGGGTGATATACACTATGGTGATGGTGGCCCCCACGAGGCGCAGGCTGTCCACCTCGCCTGCCGGGCGTCGGTGGATGTCGGTGTGTGTGGCCACGAGTGGCCCCTGTTGATCGCAGTGGTGGTTTGTCAGGATGGCGTGTGTGTGGTGCGGTAGGAGGAGTTGTAGCTGGGCCCAGATGCCAGTGCCCACGGAGGTGGAGACGCCGTGTTGCGCCAGTATCCACCGGGGGCAGGTGTTGCGGGCCATTTGCGCTTCTTTTATGCGTATGGCTGCCGCCTGGCGAACTTCTGGTTGGTGGTTGTGTGTTACCCTGTGTAGGAGGTGTGCTGCGTGTTTCGCATAGGCCATGTCGTCCAGGGCGCCTGTATTGTCTCCGTAGTAGCGCCAGTGGGCCATCATGGCCTCCTTGGGGAAAGACGTGGGCCAGCCTCCGTGTTGCGCCCATGCCTTCGTCACTTGCTGTCGAGCGTGGCGTAGTGCGTCTTGGGGGCGCGGGAGGTGCAGGGCTTGGTACCCGATGGCCGCGTTGAGCACTGCTTCCATGAAGTACGCCAGGCCCTGCGTAGACAGGAGGTCCCCCCTGGCAATTTGGGGTAGCCGGGCGAGGCGCTCTTCTAGCTTGCTTGGGAGTGTGATGTGGTGGTGCCGCGTGGCCTGTGTGACTCCCAGGTGGACTGTGGTGTCTTCCAGGTGTAGGGGTTCGCCTTTCCGGATGTGGGGGGTGGGGGTCTTGGCGTCGGCCAGCCCGACCGATTTGCGGAGGTGCACTAGGAGCTGGTGGGGGTCCAGGTAGGTTGTGGTGAGTTGGAGAATGGCGGACGCTTGTTCGGTGGTCGTTGGTAGCCCTGCGTTCTCAGGGTCGCGGTGGCGGGTGGCCGTAGTTAGGAGGTTGTCATCCGCGAAGTTGATGAGGGGGGACCGTAGCGGGTATGGGGCGTACCCCGGGTATACCCGAGCTAGCTCGAATGCCAGTGGCAGGGTGACGAGGAGGTAGGAGAAGGGGCCTTCGGCGCCTCCCTGGGGGACCCCACTGTCTGTGCCGGTCCAGGGGGTGAGGCCTGCGGCTGTGATGACGGCGTAGAGTCGGGTCTGGATGTACCCGGTCATGAAGAGTAGCAATGGGAGGCCCATGGCATCGCATACCTCCGTGAGGAGCCGGTGTGGGGCGTGGGGGAACGCGCCTTGGACATCGAGGGAGGCGATAATCATCTCGTAGGGGTTCATGTCCAGTGCGGTGTCCTGGAGGAAGATGGCCTCGTGGGGGGACCTGCCGGCCATGGCTCCCCACATGCTGGCGGGCACGTGGGCGAAGACCGCTGGCGCGATGCGGCCTAGGATGAGCGTCCACACCAGCTTGACCTCGGTGGTGGCGCAGACTATGGGCCGCCAGTTCCCCGGCTGCGCCCAGTCCCCCTTTTTGTAGAGGGGGTGGACCAGTTTGGCCCACTCAGGGGGGATGGGCGTGGCGCCCGTGACGATGTCCCACAGGCGGGCTGCCAGGCGGCGTTTGACGGGCAGGGTGAGACGTTGGTACGCTTCGGCCGGCAGACCGTCGACGCCGGGCACGACCCTCTTCTTCAGGCGGTCTAGGGCGCGTTGCAGTTCTGAGATACTGAAGGGGTCGTGTTCGATGGCGCGCCGCTGTTCCCGGTTGAAGACCCTGGGCACATGCTCGCGGATGGTGTTTCTGGTATGGGGGTCGAGCTCGGGGAGGGCGTCCCCGTGTTGTGCCTGGAAGCTGTCGAGGACTGCCTGGAGGACGGCGTCGGGGTCATTGGTGAGGCCTCCTTCGGGGGTGCCTACCGCGTGGATGATACGGCGCCCCGTGTCCTCCAGGATGCGGCTGACGTACCGTAGGGACTTGTACGGCGTGTCGTTTCTGCCATATCTTTCGCGTTCTTGGGCTGCGGCCGCTATGCGGTGGGCGTGCCATTCCTGGAGTTGGTGGCGGCGGGTGGTGAGGAGCGCACGGAGGTGGGCGTCCCGGTCTCGTGCCTCCGGTGTGCTGGGGCGTAGCAGGGTGGCGAGCTCCCCTTTCGTGGTCCAGATGTCATGGACGAGTTGCTGGAGGGTGAGGTCTGGTGGTGCTCCCGTGTGGTTGGTGTCACGCTCCATGCCGCATGCTTGTGCCGCCCGGCGCATGGCGGTGGTGAGTGTCGGTGCACCCGGGCGGCGCTGAAAGTGCTGCCCTGGGTCGTTGTGGGTGCCGGAGGGCTCGTGGCCGGCAAGACCAGTGGGGCAGGCACGCGAGGAGTCTCCCTGGATGTTGTTATTGGGGGTAGAACCGGATGCTCGGACACCAACAGAGGCGAGAGCAGCGACAACAGAAGCAAGGTCCATGCTGATTGTTATCCGGCAGAAAATCCCAGTCTATGAAGAAAATTGAGGGGAATTATTCTAAATACATCTGAGTGTCCAAAACTGTCCGAAAAGATTTAAATAATCCATTTATGTAAAATTGTCTGGCCGATCTGGCCCGCGAGCGCGCGTCAGCGGCAAATGGCGATTCCAGCTAAAATAGCGGAACGCGGCGGATTTACGGGAAATGGACCGCGGAATCAAATCCGGCATATCAGAAATATATAGGAAATATCCTGTGACTGAGCTGCGAGGCGGCGATTCCGCCGAAGCAAAGAAAATGACCAAAATGTAGCCAATCTTGGCAGAATGTCTGAAAATCTGAGCAGATGGGGCTAGCCGCACTTACACTCCCCCTCCAAAAACACACTGGGGTGTGTCGCTACGTCAACGAAGAACGTAGTGCGGGTAAGTCCCAGAAAAACATAGAAATGTAGCCTCGATGGGGCGAAATCTGCTTGATCTGACCTGATTTGGGCTGAATTGGCACTGAATCAGGCTGGATGAACCTGAAATGAGACAGAATGAGAAGTGACGAACAGTCCTCCGTGCAGTAAAACATTAGGTCAAGGGCTAAAAAACATGTAAACGTATCGAGAATCGATACCAAACCATGCATTGGTTGAGAATGAGGTAGATTATTGATGGATTGAGTGGGGGGATCAAGAATTGGAGTGACATCTCAGCGCTCTGGCACAGTTTCGCTGTCGCAGGCACGCTACGGTGTCCTCGCCGAACTCTACATCGTGTTATCCCGCTTTTGTCGTTCTGAAAAGTACAGCATGTGGCTCAGATTTGGCGCATCTGGTGGATGATCACAAGATTCAGCAAAATTGAGGTTCAATTGGAGCAGAGATTAAGGGGATGAAGCAATCACAGAGAGGTTAAACAAATACACATGTAGTCTACAGACCCTAAGTGAACCACCGAAGGTAGAGATGTTCTTTTGTTCACTTAGATCTAAACAGATCTTCAAGGAATGAGAGGAGATGACAAGGAAATCAATCTAAATTGTCCTAATGTCAGCAAATTCCCTAAGATGAAGGTGAAATGAAGCGGAATGTGTACAACTGAAACTACCAACACCTTCGTTTAGACTAAAGTTAATATATATTGTCGTTTATTCAGCTCAATTGTGCTTTCCGGCACGTTGGTTCGCGAGCATCCAACAGATTCCATCAAAATGTGGATCATGTGATGATGCATCATGATGGGACATGATAGCCCTGGATCCTTGGCATGTAACGCGCCGAAGGTTCGCTGAAGGCGCTTTACTGACAGTATATAACTGAGAGACACCGAATTTACAGTGGCGGTGGTGTCAATCGACTTGGACAAGGCCAATCTTTCGATGAAGTCCCACAAGACACTTGGATTCACCATTTTCGACAGTTTCAGGTCGGATTGAGCTCACATTGGCGTGTGCCAAAAATATAACGAAGCTTACGGACTTCAGAGGTTGCTGTTAGAAGTCCCTAGAGCTCCTAGATGAAGATTGTCTGAACAATTGACGTCTGGGTTTCGTACAACAGTGGCAGAATGATGGACAAACCTGAGAAATTCAAGGTAAATTTGAGGATCCTGGATCTGAATCTGGACTTTGGCGTTAGCATCACAGCGAATGAAGGTAAGATCTGAGTTCCTGGCGTCGCATCTGGTGCAGCCAGTACTACAGGGGATACCTGTAGGGGTGAATGTCGCTGAAAGAGGCGACTGTCGCTGGCCAGCGTTTTGTTTATGTACATTTGCTTCCATCTGCACGAGTAGCCAAATTCCAAAGATGCACAGACCAACAGAGACAAGATTACCCCGAATCTGCCTGAATTAAGCCTGAGTTTGGTTTTTTCTGAACACGGCAGCACACTCCGTCAGCGTATCTACGCCTTGTCTGCCGAACGGAGACCAAAGAAAAGTTGATTGACGTCAAATTATCAATCATTCGCAGTTCTCCACATCATGACATAAACAGAAAGAATGAACAGTGGATTGAGCAGAATGTGGTAGGATGGCTTTCTCAATTCGGCCAAGCACGAATACAGGTGACCACCAACCTGTCTGGTCGGGCCCTCGTACGGCTTGGGCGCTGCAAATCAGCGGCCGAACTTGAAGCTTGGTCCTCATTTGGCTCCTGGGCTGGCCTGACCGCAGGAGGGGGGATCGACGGATCAGCCCTGGAATGTGGCTGCTGAGGGCCGTAAAAGGCTGGATCTCGATTCACCACAGGTCGTTTTCCGTCGCTCTCCACTTGTCTGTCTGGTTTCGACAAACAATCTGTCAGGAGTACTCCAATTTCGGGGTGCTTCTTGAGGAAGTCGATGAACCCCTTGGTGTACCCATGGACAAAAGATTGGGCTGGTTCCCAGTTGTTGTGACTGGAATCAAAGCCCCTCCACTCACACAGAAATTCCCATTCGCCCTTGGCGTCACGTCTTGCTTCAACAATCCTCTTGAGTTCGTACTTTCCCCCTTCGATGACCCGATCAGACAAGTGTTTCGCAGTCCAAAAAAGGGGTTTAACCCGATCCTTGGGGGAGGGGATCTCTCTCTTGAGGCGATCGCCCGAAACGTCAATTTCCCTGCTGACATCCACACGAATCCTCCACCTGTTCTCACCAAGACGCGCTGTAACAGCGAATGGCCCCTCCCACAAGGGAAGAAGCTTGTCATCTCCGTCCAGGGTGGTTTCGGATTTTCGAAGCCAAACTCGATCATCGACTTCAAAATTGTGGGGGTTTTTTCGACCTTGATTTTGAACCCAAAGCCAGTCAGCTTGATGCTTCTCGATTAATTTCGACACAGATTTATCTGCTCGTTGGACTTCGTCCAAAAACAGCGAAGCATCCTTACAGGGGCGAGGATTATTCAACGGCATGTTCCACCAACACTTCTTTCGTCCAAAAACAATTTCATTTGGAGAAAGGCCATGATACAAAGGCGTGTTGTGGTAACGGCGAAGCAATGCGAAGAGAACTTCCATCCAATGGAAATCCTTTTCACTCGCGAGCTCCTTACGAAGCATATTAATTATAGAGCGGCCAGCTCTTTCGCCAGGCAGCGCTCGATGCGAGTGGATTTCACATCGGAGGTGGTGGATTCCAAGGCGAGCACACAATTCTCTCCACCATTCGGAGGTGTACTCTTTGCCTGAATCCGTGACCACCTCGGATGGGACGTCCCAGCCTCCCATCCAGGTCTGCGCGCACCACTTGGCGGCAGCCTTGCCAGTCATCGACTCAATGTTGCAAGGCAACACTTGAATGTAGCCGGAATGACGGCACTGAATAAGGAGCACACCATTGACTTTTTTATTAGTCCAATGGCACTCTTCGTCATCGAGTTCACCGAGATAGAAGAAATCACTGGTGACTCTGTTAAAGAGGCGCTCCGGAATAGGATGAGGCCTCAGATGGCCGTGCTTCTTCGCGCTGGGAGGCGTCGAGACAGCACATTGGGCACATCCGGCTGCTACTTTCATGCAATGAGTGTAGAGCCTCGATCCAAACAACCTATGCTTAATCATCGACCACAGTCGACGGCCATGTGCGTGGGGGGACTCCCATTTATGCCACCAGTTTAACACTCGGGGGGCTAGGGCGTCTGGCACACACAATTTACCCTCCATCCACAGCTTCCCCCCATCCAACGAGTACTCAGCAAAAATCCCATCCCTGTGAGCATCTTTGGATTTGAGATTTCCAAAGACCTCTTTAAACATGGGATCCTGCAGGTAATCGGACGTCCAGTCACGGATGATCAGGGAATCCTTCGGCAGGGGTGGAGTTTTGGCCGGATCTCGACGCTTAATGCCTTGGATCAACCGAAATCGACTTACTTGTCGGGTATAGTCAAA
The DNA here is from genome assembly GCA_964036045.1 of Eutreptiella sp. 'Long Island Sound 2002'. Classification (NCBI taxonomy): domain Eukaryota; phylum Euglenozoa; class Euglenophyceae; order Eutreptiales; family Eutreptiaceae; genus Eutreptiella; species Eutreptiella sp. 'Long Island Sound 2002'. The sequence continues at coordinate 32,556,455 of OZ038392.1, read as the reverse complement.
CCGTTTCACACTCCCTGAGGAGGGATCGGTGACTTTCTCCACGACTTTCAGTGTTTTGGTGCAGATCTCGTGAGCATGCGCCGGATCTGTGATGGCCGTGATGTCGTGACACGGCAATGCGTGCTGTTTAACAGCGCACTGCATGCATGCACGTCGAATGAGTTTCTTTTCTTCCTGATCCCATTCGATGATTACATGGCGGTCCTGCTCCGTACCATGGATGTTGGTACTTTGCAGCCCCTCTGAGGCGGGGTAAGCCCATCGGCTCAGAGCATCCGCTACCGTGTTATGTTTTCCAGGCAAATACGACACATGGAGGTCAAACAGAGAGAGAAATTCGTGCCATCTGGCCCGTCGACCAGCTGGGCTCGCGACAGTATCAATGTGTTCGGTGGCCCAATACTCCAGAGATCGATGATCCGTCAGGACCTCGACTCGATTGGTGCCAACCCACGATTGGTACTTTTTTAAAGCACAGATGATGGCGTAGGTTTCTTGCTCACGCGGCGACCATTGCATTTGGCGTGGGGCTAGCTTCCGCGACCAAAATGCAAGAGGGTAATGATCGCCGGTGGCTTCATCAACCTGTTCAAGAACAGCTCCGATCGCGTACCTAGAAGCGTCGGTTCTAATGTAGAAGGGTCGGTCAAATTGGGGCACATGCAACGTGGCGACTTCACAGAGGGCCGCCTTCAAGTGATGGAAGGCCTCCTCGCACTCGTCAGTCCACTTGACACGAACCTTTGAACCTGCCTTGCCCGCATCTCTCCCTACCTTCAATAATTCAGTGAGGGGGGCAGCAAATTTGGCATAATTCGGCACAAAAGTGTGGTAAAAATTGCAACAACCCAGGAATCCTCTCAACTCCGTGATCGTCTCAGGGCGCTTCCACTTCTGAATAGCGACGAGCTTCCCTGGACTGGGTCGTCGGGTGCCATTCTCTAGGAGAGAACCAAAAAATTCGACTGATTTTAAAAATAATTTTCCCTTCTTTGGCCCACAGATCAGCTGATTAGCGTCAAGAATGTCCAAAACTTGGTTCAGCTGCTTCTCATGTAGGGCCACCAGCTCGGCTTCGGTCAGTCCCTCCCCCTCCGTCGCGATGATTATGTCATCTATGTACACACTCACAAAGGCACGAAGCTCAGGATGGGTTGTGAACAGCACATCCTCCATCATTCTTTGAAAAAATGAGGGGGCGTTCTTCAGCCCCATGGGCATGACGGTCCATTGGACTGGGCCACATGGCGTGCACATACAGGTGAGAGGTCTGCTGTCCTTCCTCAACGGCATTTGGTGAAAGCCGTGACGGAGATCCAGCACAGAGAACAAACGACCTCTTGCCCTCTTGGCGATTTCCTCCTCAATGAGGGGCAGGGGGTGCGAATCCGCCTTGGTTTCGGCGTTGAGATTGCGAAAATCAACAACCATTCGCCAACCATAAATGGTGTTCTGGTCTGCAGGCGGTGGCTTCGGGACTGTGAAGGGTGAACAGCACCATTCACTAGTCATACAACCCTCAAGCCAACCAAATTCCCTGAGATTTCTCTCGATGATTTTTCTGAGGATCTCATGTTTATGTCCATGGTTTTCATAAGGGCGCTGTTTCTTCGCCTTGTACCCTTCACGAAGCTCGATGAAGGCTTCACCGAACTGTCCACGGACAGGGGGGTCTTTGATCAACTTTCCTGAAAGGGTTGTGTCCTTCCGTTCCTCAAAAATCTTTTCTCTTGACTTGGAACACAATTCAGTGTCCACCTGATCGCCAGGAATTACTGTCGAAAAAACTTTGGCGACTTCTTCGGCTTTGGCAGGCAGAATCTTCTTACGGATATCCCTAAACAGGTCCGTATCAACTGCCTCTTGAAGGTAGGTGGGTCGTGTGTCGAAATCCCAGAGATTCTCTTCGTGATCCAGCTCCTCGAAAGGATCCATGAAAGCTTCCACAGGGGGTTTTTCATAAAAAACTCTGAATTTGCGGCGTGATTGGAGATTTTTCCTTGCCCGTGCACTGAAGATTCTTTTCGATGTCGACCGTATTGAGGAAGAGGGAGACGAGGCGGATCCATTGGACGTTGAATCACCTTGGGTATCTGACGGACAAAAATCAGAAAAAATAGATTCATCATCAGTACCACGCTCAACCTCAGATTCAGACCCAACACAGGAATCTGTACTAGAATCAGCAGAATTAGAGTCAGAAAGCTTTCCATCCACCAGGAATGCAACCGAACTCCAGGACCGCTGTGGCAGGGGACCTGTGTCGTCCCTGGCATACAGCTTAATCTTCCTGGGAAGTTCGATGTAATCTACACAAATGTCCTGTAATTCCTGAAACCAAGGCTTGTCGTCCCACAAGGGCACAACTAAAATTGCCTGGGTTTTATCTTGCTTGATTTTGTGGATGACCTGCTGGATTAAGTGAAACGGAGGATTAATCCACAACTTCTTGTCCCATTTGTGGGTCCAAGCGTCGCTGAAGTGCTTGTCGAAGCGCTTGTTCATACGGTTAGCAAAGGCATCATACTGTGGCCAAAAGGAATGATGTTCATGAAAGTATTCACAAATTGCATCGCGCCATTTGTCGACAACTCTGTAGGATGAAGAGTGCCAGCGCGAAGGGCGTCGTGGCTGGGAGTCCCTACGAAGACATTCTAACTCTTGGGAGTAATCGGCACTCCCATTCACCTCTGCAATGGTGACATCTTCACCAAATTTTGGTGTCACTTTTTGCTTCAAAAATTCTTCTGCACTTTTAAACCCTGCGTGCAAAAAACGAAATTCAGGACGCTCCAAGGGACCTGACTCCAGCAAAAAACAACGACGATGACCTACGGGCGCTACCCTGTTCTTGCGAAGCCAAGGATGGCCCAAATAAAGGTCATACTTTATGTCAGCACGGTAGAAGTAGTCATCCTTAAGGACAACTTCTTCCACATTTTGCTCTTCCCAAAGGTCTTGAGCGACCAAATGAGTTGATATATAACAACCGCGTTGCCCACCTGCGAGAGAATGTCCAGAAACTCCCTCGAGGGTAACAGGATGAGGCGATTCAAACACGCAGTCGTCGGGTAAGAATGAATTGGATTGGAGATTTACCTCTGATCCATTGTCACACAAACAAGTGGCGAGGTGGAAATTTCCCTTGCAATCAGAGACCCACAGCTTTGTGACAAACTGACGGGCCCTGTGCTTGGACTGTACACCAACCTCGTCCACTACAACAGAAGGATCCGCTGCCGGATCCAGGGGAGAGGAGACAAGCGACCCTACATCAAGTAATGGTCGATCTGGAATTTGGGGATCATGCCTGAAATCGCCTGGGGAGGGGCGATTTTCGTGGCTCCCCTAGGCGTTCTGACCTCCAGCGGCTGCGTTAACATTGTGAACACAGCCTGATTCGTCGATCCACTCATCTTGGAACGGATCATCCGCTGGATTCAGGGCATTTTCGACATAATCTCGATCCGCATCGGACACCTGATCTGCACCTGAGACCTGATCCACACGATGATTTCCCTTTCCACGTCCACGGCCACGGCCGCCGGATGATGGACCACCACCGTCGCCACGCCCTCTGCCCTTACCAGAGAAAGGGGTTCCTGAAGGATTTCCCTTACCTTTACCCTGTGATCCTGGAGCATTTCCTTTGTTTGTACCGGATTGAGGGGTTTGGCCTGGATTTCGATTTCCGCCTCCGGCGTTGCCATTAGGACTTGTCTGGCCGTTCGGCTGCCCACCGGAGCCGGATGGAGTCCGATTTCCTTTGCCTTGGGACCCGCCAGGGCCTCCAGTATTTTTGTTTCCACCGGAGGGGTTCGGATTACCCTTTCCCCCCTTGGCACCATGCACCTGTCTGTCATTCCTGTCTGAATTCTGCGAATTACTGACATTTTCACCAATCACCTTGTGATCGTAAGCAGACCATCGGTGATTAGCAGTAGAATGCGTCTTAGCTCGGTTCGTAGAACCTAAAAGAAGGCAGATGCTACAATGATCCTGAACATTCCGGGTGTCATTCACCTTTTTGTTGCCCTTTTGGGCCCCATTTTGGGTGTTTTGCTGGGTATTCCTGTTTCCCCCAAGACCCTCATGGAAATTTTGATTGGCGGCGTCAGCGAGCCGCTCAACCTCTTCCCACAGTTCCTGCGGGGTGAACGAAAACACCCAGTTCCTGGCCTTCAGGCGATTGCCATGGAAACTTACTCCCCTGTTGAGGACTTGGACAAACAAGTCCCGATCCTCGTGTTCATTAAATTTGATTTTCCACGTGTTTTCAGTGAATTTCACCTTGGTAAACGACGTGGAGGAGCACTTTTGAAGTGCCTCCCTGACTGTAAACCGGTTGGCCGAGGCATCGAAGCCATCGATCTCCGCCCACCAGGTCTTGACCTTTTCTTCGGACTGTCGATTCCGAAGGGTGGCGGCGGTTTCTGAGGGGATCTTGTCAAAAATCAGATTTTTCAGCTCGGCACTAGACAATTTTTCGCCTGAATGTTCAGATTCTTCTACGAGATTCCAGAAGCGCTGTCTCTTGTCCTGCACTTCGTGCAAGATTAATCGCGAGAACGAAGGAAAATTCTTCAACATCTGGTGGTAATGGTCCTCAGGCAGCCGGGATCCACGTACCTCCAATTGTTCCCACACCTCATCAAAGGTAAGGGGGGAACTTGAATCCTCACGATCACTCCAGGTCCTGAGCCAAGTGTTGGCCGGCGCTCCCTCAAGGCAGTCCAAGAGCGCCATCAGGAACTGATCATCCTGGAGTTTTTGAGTCTTAACCCACAGTTTAAATTCCCGTTGGAACTGAGGCCAACGTCTGGGGTTCCCATTATACTTTGGTTGCTTGGCAACCTGACGAAGTCGCAATGAAGTAGGATTTAGAAGTGAATCCAGCCCAACACCGGCCGTAATGGCAGACACCTTGGCGGCATCATTAGCCACACCAGCTCCGGCGAGGGTCTGGGCGAGCAACATCTGGGCTATTGCATTGGAATCAACAGCAGGAAGGGTAGTACGGGAGGCAGTTCGCTTGGCATTCTGAACCTCATTCCTAGCCTTCGCCGATCTACTCTGAGATCGAGAGATTGTAACCCTTTCCTTTAGCTTAGTCCTGCTGATCCTTGCGTCAGTGGTCTTAGAGTCCACCGAAGGAGCAATCGAAAAAATTTCTGTCGCCTCCTCCGACGGTTCTGTTGTTTGTTCCACCGATGATGCGCCCTCAGACCTCATGTGGGTCTTGAAAAGATCTTTAATTCCCAGCCTCTGAATGATGAGTTGCATTTGATCTTTGAGCAATTGGAGCTCAGTATCTCGCTGTAATCTGCAAGAGCAGTCGGCAGGACAGTACATACGGTGTCCTGAAGGGCCTGAGCAGGCTGTCGGACCGCTAATCTCAGTGGTTCGCAGCCAGGAGTCCACTTGGGGAGCTCCTTCAGTCCTAATTTCCAGGCTTGCCTGCCTAGCTGCCTCTAAAATTCCTTCCTCAACCGCGGCGGCTAGATCGTCGCGGATGGAAACAGAGGGATGAGGGGCGGAGGGCCCGGCAACAGGTGCCTTGGTCTTCTCCTTCGGGAAGGGACTTGCCTCCCAGATCTGCAAGAAAATGGCAAAAGATTCATCTTCTTGAGAACACCACCACATCCTGGTATTAATTTCTTCTTGAAGGAGGAAAAAATATTCGAATAAAAAATCAGAGGCGATTCTTTCTTGTCCTATCAGCTTAGACGTGGCTAATAGACAAAGGGCCTCAAGCGCCTCAAGGTTACGGGTCACTTCCGAAGACAAATGGTTGTCCCATTGTGCCCATGAGGCTGGTCGATTATAGGTAGGTACCTCACCTGGACCACCCATCTCAATGTCGTCAATGTCGGCGTCGATGGTCTCAAAATGTGGACACTGGTAGGGAGTATTAGTACCTGCCAGGTCCGTAAGCTCCACCGGAGCGTTGCCATTAGCGTAGGCTGGGAGATTCCAGCTACTTGATGGCCAATTTCGACTGGGATCTTGATTGTAATCTGGGCCTCCACAGCTGCTGATTTGTGTCCTTCTTGAGCAATTTGGGCTTGCGCAAGGCATTCCTCTCAAGGCCTCGTTCGCACAGCACCACGGCAGCGTAATCGTTACGTCTCCGGAGGTGGCGGAGTCTACGGGGCCGTACTGGGGAGCTAGCTGTGGTTGGGACACCAAAGGAACAACATTCAGGTAGCCTCTGCTACCATGAAAGTGCTGCCCTGGGTCGTTGTGGGTGCCGGAGGGCTCGGGGCCGGCAAGACCAGTGGGGCAGGCACGCGAGGAGTCTCCCTGGATGTTGTTATTGGGGGTAGAACCGGATACTCGGACACCAACAGAGGCGAGAGCAGCGACAACAGAAGCAAGGTCCATGCTGATTGTTATCCGGCAGAAAATCCCAGTCTATGAAGAAAATTGAGGGGAATTATTCTAAATACATCTGAGTGTCCAAAACTGTCTGAAAAGATTTAAATAATCCATTTATGTAAAATTGTCGGGCCGATCTGGCCCGCGAGCGCGCGTCAGCGGCAAATGGCGATTCCAGCTAAAATAGCGGAACGCGGCGGATTTACGGGAAATGGACCGCGGAATCAAATCCGGCATATCAGAAATATATAGGAAATATCCTGTGACTGAGCTGCGAGGCGGCGATTCCGCCGAAGCAAAGAAAATGACCAAAATGTAGCCAATCTGGGCAGAATGTCTGAAAATCTGAGCAGATGGGGCTAGCCGCACTTACAGGCGCAGGATGGCGTGTAGGGCCCTGTTATACCTGTGCCAGGCGCCGTGGTCGTCCTCGGCCGGGAACTGCAGTGTGGCTGGGAGGGTGTCGTCTGGCAGGGTGGCCGCGGGTGGGGGTAGGTTGGGGATGATGAGGTCGATGTAGAGGGGCCGGTGGCCCGTGCCTGTGGGCGGGAGGTCCCCGTAGGCTGCTTCGTGGACGCGCACCGCGGTTGGGTCCCCGTAGCACGTGTCGATGCGGGATGGGTGGGTGCCGGCTTGGTGGGGGTAATGGGAGGGTGTGCTGGTGAGTCCTGCCGTGAGGTCGGTGAGGCCCAGTTGGTGCATGGCGTCCCGGACAGCTGTGTCGGTGGCTGTGGGTGGGCCGGTGCGGTCGTTGTCGGTGGGGGCTGCGTTTAGGTCGCCTATGATGATGGTGGGTGCCAGGAGGGAGAGTCGGCGGTACGCCAGGCTCAGGGTGTCCAGGAAGTCCTTGGTCTCCTCCCCGAATGGGACGTGCGTGAGTAGCACGTTTAGCTGCCATCCGGGCCCCACGCACTCGTATGCCCCGAGGCGACCATCCACTCCGGGGCCGGGGTGGGCATGTACCGTGACCGACGTCTTGTGGTAGAGGGGTACCCCCCGTTCCCAGTGGGCGTGATATTTGTTCCCCTCCGGGTCCAGGATCGGTGCTGGTTCGGGTTGGTCCGCTCTGCGGAGGGCTTGCTCCACGAACCCCAGGAGGTCTGCGCCTTGGGGGTGCGGCCCGGGCATGGCTTGCAGTGTGGCGGCCTTGGTGGGGTCGTAGGTGACCGCGGGCTCGTTGAGGATGTTGATGCGGGCGTGGGCTTCCGCAGGTGCCGGTTTCTGGGGACCGGTAGTTTGGGGGGGCGGGCCGTGTCCGGCCCTGGCCCCGTCAAGATCGAGGAGGTCGATGACGCCCTGAGCTGCGGGTGCCTTGCGGTTCCGCTTCTGGGGCTGGGGTAGGGCCCATGCATTGTGGACTTCGCCCGTGTACTCGGTGCCGGTGAGGTGCTCCGTGTCGGGGGTGCACAGCTGCATGGGGACCATCTCACGACCGGTTCGGTCTCGCCAGAGTTCGATGGTGCGCCCCAGCTTCTTGTCATTGGGGGTGGCCGGGTCCCACTTGACGTGGATCTTGAACCCCTGGTGGTCCCCGGTGACGAGGTACCGGTGCTTGACCTCCCCTGCGGCCCATATCCACTTGGAGGGGCCCGCGGCCGTGGCGTACTCGAAGGGCAGCTGCACCCGGGTGCCGATGGCGTATTCGGGATACAGGGCAGCGGCCTCCTCTTTGGTCCAGCTCTTCGGCTTGGCCCTTGGCTTTGGCGCGGGTTTGGCCTGTGTGGGGGCCTTGCGCTTCTGCGCACCTTGGCGGCGCCGGGCAGCGGGTTGTCCCCGTTGGGGAGGTGCGCCCTGGGGCTGCTGTACGGGTGCGTGGCCCGGTGCAAACACGGGGTGTTCGCGGGCGGCTGGGACGTCGGGCTTGGACGTGGGGACGGGGTCCTTCAGCTGGAACACTTGCTTGGTCATGAGGCCAAGCACTTCCTCGGCCTCCTGCAGAAAGTCGGGCGGGTCTGTGGGCCAGGTGAGGAGCCGGTGCCCGGTGCCTGCCCCGTGGCGGCGCATGTGGGCCGTGTAGCGGGTGGCGTGGCGTGTCCATGCTGGGGTGCGTTCCGGGGGGAGGGGGCCTTCTGGCGCCCCCTGCGCCCAGTAGAGGGCGTAGTGCAGCGCTTCCCAGGCTGCCTCTGGGGCGTGGGGGATGCGTGCGGCGAGTCGCAAGCGGTCTCCTCCGCGTGGTGGGGGCGGGACTTCGTCGTCGGGGGCGTGTGCCGTTGCCCGTCTGACCTTGCCGTGGTCGTCCCATTCCACCGTCCACCAGGTGTCCCGGTGTTTGAGGATGTGGACCTCCGTGGTGGTCGGGGGGGCGTCCATGGCGTCCCAGCTGACGAGCTGGATGGGGCGGACCGCAGGGTGGGTCTTCGGGGGTGCTCGCATGTTGAGGATTTGATGGATGTCCTCGGCGGTGGGGCCCGCGTCGGGGGCGTCCTGCGCTGCTTGGGCTAGAGGTGGGGAGGGGCGTTCCTCCGAGAGGCGGGAGGCGGACGCCGTGGCGTACATGGCTGCGATCAGGACGTGTTCTGCAGCCCTTCCACAATGAGGTGGTTTTCCCCCTCCAGGTCTCGGGGGATTGTGGCTTCCGCCTTTAGGGTGAGGAGTGCGATGGCGCGTTTGGGTCCAGGTGTGGCGTGCGTCGGCTCATCTGGCGGGCGTCCGTCGGATGGGGTGTGGGGGGGGCGCTTCTGGAAGGGGGATGGTCCCACCGCCAGGTGCTCGACAAGGTGTAGCGGTATGGCGTGGTGGCGGTCCGCTGCGGGCAGGAGGTAGGGCTGTGGGTCCCCGGGTATCGTGCCGAGGAATATTCCCCCCCTGCAGGTAGGGGTGGGCAGATGTTGCTGCAGAGCGCCTGGGCATGGTAGCGCGCACCGAGGGTTGCAGTGGGTGCATTGGGCTGTTATGGGGTGCGGTACCGCGTACACGGTGAAGGGCCCTACCGCGCGCTGGATGTGGCGGGGGATGATGGCGCGGAGGTCCGCCACCCGTGCCGTGCGGCTTTCGCCATAGTATATCCAGAGTGTGTCCTCCAGTGCCATTTGGGGGCGTAGTTTGCGAGCCAGTAGGTTCAAGGTGCTTTTGTGGGTGGCCTCGGTGACGGTGCCGGGTCCAGCGTTAATGCGTGGGAGCAGGTGGTTTTGGTGGTGTGCCGCGGCCCGTCTGCGGGCGGTGTGGAGGGCGCTGCTGTCGGCGGGAGGGGGCGCGTGGTGGGTGGGCCTTTTGCTCGGGGTCGGGGCGACGTGTAGGGGATGCTTCCATGCCGGGCGCGGGTGGTGTTGCGGTGGCTGGAGGCCAGGGTAGGTGGTGAAGGTGTATATGGTGACGGGGGAGCGCTCATGCGTGGCCTGGAGGTAGTAGTGGTCGCGACCCGTGTTGTGGGTGACGATGACGTTTGGCGTTGGTATGTCATAGTTGAGTGCGGTATTGGGGAGTTGTTTGGTGATGCGTGCCGTCGCGTCCCCCGTTTTGGGCGCGGTGTCGTGGGGCACGAGGATGTGGACTGCCCACGCATCGTGGGCGGGGAGGTCAAGGTCCGGTAGGGTGGGATGAATGGGGCGTCCCCGGAAGTGTGTGAAAGCTGGGTTGTGGCATGCCGCCGTTTCCTTGATGATGGACGGTGCCCACTGGGGTGGCGCCCCAACTTGCTGGGCCATGGCGGCGACGGCGTGGGCGATCGCCGTGAGGTCTGGGCCGATGCCAGGCTGGTCTGCCGGTGGCTGCAGGCCCCCTTCTGGTGCGGGGTGGTGCCACCATAGGGTGTAGCCTTTTTGTGTGTTATCGTGGGGGGTGTGCACGAGGCCCTGGTGGTTGGAGATGGCGGTCTTGAGGGCTTCCGCTGCCTCGCGGTGGAGGGTGCGCGTGTAGGCCCAGACTCCGGTGGGGGGGGCCGCCCCGGTGCGGGATTCGGCCGTGGTGGGGGCCGGCTCGAGGGTGTGACTGGTGAGGGAGGGTCTGTGCAGCCCTTCGTGCAGGGAGGCGCACACGTGTGCCCACCTGTCCGCCCATCCCTGTTGGGCGCTTGCTGTGTCTGCTCCTGTGCGCAGTCGCACGATGACCACGTGCCAGGGGTGTGACCCCGGTACTACGGTGGGGGATGTGGTGTGCTCGTGAGCGTGTAGCCATACTGCGGTGTCTGCGTTCGCCGTCACGTAGTCCTCTCCCTCCGCTGTGTGGACGTTTTTGACGGCGGCCTCTCCCTCTAGGGTGAGGAGGAGGTGTGTGCCGGGGGGCTGCGCGTGCGTCTCCGCGTCCCGGAGCCACAGGTACGCAAGCGCCACGGTGCCGGCGAGGATTTCCCCCCACGTGAAGGTGCCTTCGGGTGATGCCCACTGCAGGGGCAGTGTGCGGCGTCCCCGCGAGTCGTTGGTGGCATGGTAGTCGTTGGGGAGGTGACGTTTGGTGAGCCGGTGCGGCATGCCTTCGGTGGTGGCTGTGGGGGGGTCCCAATTACATTCCTCCGGGGGGGGGTGCGTCTGCGTCGTCCTCCTGGGGCTGGGCCAGCGGCAGCGCCTGTGCATTGGGTGTGGCGTCGGGTAATCTGCTGTGCGTCAGGATGTAGAAGCCCTCGGGGGTGAGTTGGAGGACGATGTCCCACTTCGCCGTTTGCTCTGGGGACCACTGGTGGGGCCCGTCTTGCGGTCGGTGGAGGGTGACCTGGTGGCCCCCCCTTCAGCGGTGGTAGGCGAGGAGGCTGAGGACGGTGTCTTGCTCCGGGTCCTCCACGCTTTCCACGTATGCCGTCATGTCGGTGACGTCGACGGCGTACTCGTCCTCCCATTCTTGTGTGGGGGTGCCTGGAGGGGGGGGGGGCGGTGGTGTACCCGTGGAGTCCCGGCCCCGTGACGTCAGGCAGGTCGTGCTGGAGGGACGCCCGGTACTCGGCGGGCCCGTTGCTGGCTTCGTGGGTGGGGTGGTGGCGCCGCAGGGCGTTGGACAGGTGCGTCCAGGGCGCCCGCTCGCGGAGGAGGGGGGCGCGGGGGGGCATTATGCGGGCTGGGGTCCGCGGGGCCGCTTGCTGCGGGCTCGAGCTCCGGCGGGTTGAGGTCCATATGATGCTCCGTGTCCTCCGTGTGTTGGAGTTCCAGCTCTAGCAGGCTGTCGATGTCCAGGGCCATGGGGTCATCGTGCGTGTTCACGTGTTGGGGTGCTGCTTCATGGCACGGTGGGCGTGTGATGCTGGTGTTCGGGGCACGTGCGGCGGCCGGTGCGTGGTCGTGTGCCGGGGGAGGCGCGCCGTTTGGCGTGGTTGTGGTGTGTGGCTGCACGCTGGTGGCTGTCCTGGCCGGTGGTGTTGCCCCTGTGTGCGGTTCGGGTTGTGGCCGGTGGTGGGTGTTGAGCTGGCGCGGGGTGTGCGGGGTTTCCAGGGGTAGTGCCGGTGGGGTGGGGTGCGGAGTCGGCGGGGCGCGGCTTCGTTCCTATGTTGGTGGGCTGTGGTGTCCCGTGCCCCCGGGTGGGGGAGGGGGGTGCGGTGCGGTATGGTGGTGTTGTGCTGTGTGGTGGCCTTCCCGTTGGGGGGGGGGGGCACCGTGTCCAGGTCTGGTGGGGTGGGTTGTCGCCCGTGGTTTGTCCTCTGGTGGTGTGGGGCAGCCCCGCGTGGTCTCTTGATTGTCCTCCTGGCGTGTTTCAGTACGTGGGCCGTGCGGGGTCGGTGTGGCGTGGGGCCTGGGGTCCCCTGGGGCGGGGTGTGCGGGACTGGAGTGTCGCAACCAGGGGGGTGTGGTCGTGTGGTGCTTGGGGGTGTCGGCCCACCGTTGAGTGGGCCCAGTGGTGCGGGGTATTGCGTTCGCGGGGTCCGCGGGTCGGTGGGTCGCGGCTTCTTGGGCGTGTTGTGGCCCCGGTGCGGTGCCCGCGGGTGGTGAGTGGCGGTGTGTGGCTGGGGTGTATCGTTTCCACGGTGGGGGGGGGGGCTATTTGCTCGGGTGTGGGGTGGGCCCGTGGTAGGCTGCCGGCGGGTAGCGGGTGTCGGGGCCTCACTGTGGGTGGGCATTCCGCGGTGTCCCCTTGGTGCGTCCCGTGGTGGTCTCTGGTCGGCTGGCTGAAGGGGGTTTTTGGGGTGTACCGCATCCATGGGGGCACCATTGTGTGTTGGGGCGCCGCAGCGGTGGGTGCGGCGGGTTTTGGGGGTGGGGCTTTTGTCGGTGTCGACCGTGTGGTTGGCGGCGGTGTGTCGTGTGTCGTCCTCGGCGGCTCGTCATGGTGGTCTGTTGTGGTGGTGCCTGGGGGGTGGTCTTGGGCTTTGCGGTTCCTGGGAGGGTGCGGGACATGCGGGGTCAGGTTGGCTGGGGGGGGGGGGCGCGCGTGTGTGGGCTTGCGTGTTTGCCTTCTGCTCCCCCCGTGGCCCCTTCCTCTGCCTGTCCCTTACTCCTCTCTTTTCGTTGGCTTGTTTGGCTTTGTTTTTTTTTTTTCGGGGGGGGGGTGGCTGGGGTGTTGTGCGTGGGTGTGGGTGTGTGCCGGTGTCGGCGCCGGTGTGGGCGTGGGTGTCGTGGGGGACGGGGGTCGGGTGGCTGTTGTGCTCTGGGTTCCCTGTGTGTGCGCCGGCCCCCAGGCTTCCGGTTCCCAGGGCGCCGGTCCGGGGGGGGGCTGACGGCGGGTGGTTGGCGGCAGTGGTCGCGTGGCGCTTGCGTGGGTGGCCGCGGCTCCTGGTTAGTGCCTGGGTGGCGTGGCCGGGCGTGGGCGCGCGTGTGGGTGTGTTCATGGCGTGGGCTGATGGGGTGGTGGGCAGTGTGGGCGTGGTTGGTTTGTGTGGGTGTCGGGTATGTGTGCGCCGAAGGCGCAGTGGGTTGGGCTGGGGCACCGTGGGCGATGCAATGGGTGGAGGAGATGCTGGTGATGCCTATGGGGGGGTGCTGTAGGCGTCCAAACGGGTTTGTGTTGTTGACGTGGGTGCTTCGGGTGACGCGCCGGGCGGCGACGGGGTTGGTGACGCTGATGGTGTCATAGGTGACGGGGCGGGCGCTGGGGGGGCCTGCGGCTCCGGTGGTCGCTGTAAGTGGTGCAGTGGGTGGTGGCGCAACTGGTGATGTCGGCGGTGAGGGTGCTGCCGGTGACGTCGATGGTGAGGGCGCTGCGGGTCATGTCATGGGTGGTGGCGATGTTGATGTGGGTGTTGCAGGTGGTGTGCCGGTTGGTGGCGCCGCTGATACTGTCCCTACGTAGGGTGTTGCCGGGGGTGCTGTGGGCGGTGGTGTCGTCGGTGGTGCCGATGGCGAGGGTGACGTAGGCGATGCACTGGGTGACGGTGAGGCCGGTGTGTGCCGTAGGTGACGCGTTGGGAACGGGTGGTGGGGGGTCGGAGGGGGGTTTGCCGTTGGTGCAACGGGTGATGGTGGCGTTGGTGCCGCAGATGGTGGCTTGGGTTTTGGTGCTGTTGGTGATGCCGACGAGGTGGTTTGTCTGCCTGTCTGCCCGTGGAGTCGGTGCCGGCGTTGGGCGGTTGCCTGTGCGCGTGATGGTCGGTGCGCCGGGCGCTTGGTGGGCGTGGTTGGGTGCGGGTGTGCGTGTTGGTGTGTACGTGGTGCGGGTTGCGGGGGGTCTGTGGGCGTCGGGTGCGCTGTTGCCGTGCGCGTGGTGGTTGGTGTTGTCTGGTGGAGCGTGGCCGGCGTGTGCGTTGCGTGGGTGTTGTGGGGTCTGGTCGGCGTGGGTGGTGTCGGTGTGGGTGTTTGGGGTTTGGTGCTGGTTGTGGGCGTGTCGTTCGCGCGGTGCGGTCGGGCTGAATACATGACCTGCAGAGTCATACCCCCCGAGGTGCAGTGGTCATGACTCCATGCACATATTCGGTAAAGGGGTTGCTTTCTCCCTATAGGTCCCCCAGGTCAGTACGTCTCATCCTGCTGTTGCCCTAGCCCATCCCTATCATTCTCCTAGACAGAAAGACTTACCTGCACATCACAGAGCCAGGCAGTCCAGGAAATCAGTTACAAGGCCACTGAGTGCGGCAAACTTACCTCTATGTTTACACATACACTCTACCTCAAATTCACTACAAGCTGCTACTCAGTCTGGCTGCTACTCAGTCATGCTCTCACAGCGCTATAACCAGACTACCTGCAGTAGGCTGTCTTGCAGGCCTAAGGGTTTATCTGTCTGGCTGACTAAGGCTAAGCTATGGCAATACAGTAAAGTCATCTATGCTCACTAGAGTCCAGAGGTTACTCATCTAAAGGCGGTTTCTGTGACACTCAGGGTTACTCGTACAATACTCCTGTAATAATACACAGTACAGCACCCGCGGCCACAACATTGATGTTGCTCTACACACGGGTTTCCTGTACTGGCGTTACAGCCAATATACTCAAGTACATAGTAGGCTGTTTTCACTCACCTAGTGGTCTCCCATGTTGGCAACACAGGCATCTGTAACGTAGGTGGTGCTTAGTATGGCCTATAAGCTCACACCGTAAGAGCACTCGTCCTCCCAGGGTCACAGAGACTCAGTCTGCGGGTACTCACTGGGGTACCAAGTACTTCAGCTACACAAAGTAGTCAGTCGCAATTGCAACTGCAGAATAGTGGCGACAGTGCTCGCCTCTGGGGCCTGTCTCAGTTCAGGTACACTATGCCTGGGCCTTCAAACTGGCCTCCAGGGTGTTACCAAAAAAAAATGCCTCGTGGGCTAACTAGGGAAGGACATATCACAGCAGCCACAGGGCAGAATCATACACAGTTCCCTCAATGGTAACAGCAGATTCACTCATACACATCAGAACTGCTATACCACCCATCTGGCCATTGTACTGACAGTACCACTACAAGGTCTAGAACAGAGTGATTCAGAAAAACATTGCAAACTGCCACCGAAGTAGCAAAGAATAACTTCCAAGCACACTACAGAGTGAGTGCGCACACAGGCACAGGCCCAAAAGCTTTGGTACCTGTATTCCATCCCGTAGGCAACGCAGCAAACGTTTACCAACACGAAACCAATCTACCCCATATAGCGGGGGTGTCGCCAGGGCTTCCCACTCCTGACGAAGGGCCAGCCTGCCGATGGTTAGGGAAAAAATAGAAAAACGGAGAGTGACACAGAGGAAAGAAAAACAATCGTCACTACATCCGGTAAGACCTTCAGCCAAGCGGCACAAGGACGGGCCTGAGGTCACAACAAACCAGCCATTCACCCACAGCTAGGCTTAAGGGGGACAATAAAGAGAGTATTTTCTGCATGAAACATAAACGCAAGGAGCCAAGAAAACAGAGAGGCCTCCTCCAATCAACACCTGCTCAGGATCCGAAATAATTGCCTCTTCCCTAATGCCATAGCTGGGCTCGACAGACGAAAGACAATACACGGAAGAAAGTCACACTGGGGTGCTGCAGCATCAGACTACAGACTTTCGACTCCTAGAGCTCAGACCGTCCTAAGGTGCCACTGAGTTACAATAGTGCCAGAGCGACTGACACTCCAGCTGAACACTCAGCACATCACAGTAGAACTAACCGTGTAGCTACTGTTACATTCCTGAAAAGCTTCAGTACACACAGCTATGACCGTAATCATCAGACTAACTAGGGGTATTACCATCAAACCTAACTTCATCTCTCGCATACGAACTAGTATACTCTGTCACCTGTAGGGTATCACTGACCTCTGGACTTCTATTACAGTCAACTGTCATACTACCTGCATCACACTAGGCAGTTACCAGCTATCCTCCTATCAGACGAAGGATGCCAAAAAAAGGTACAGACAGTAAACTAAATCTCTGGCTTCTTCCGGACTCAGGTACGGGGAAGGGTCGTCATTCCTCCAGTCCATGCCACAGACTGCCTTACCCTGAGGGCATGACCATCCTCAGGGTCACGAATGATTAATACATAACTAGGTACTCCCTCACATTAAACGCAGACACAGGCGAGAACGACACTGATTTTTGTGCCAACGACAGGGAAGTAAGCTGGTACAAAACACTATACATGCAGCTAAAATTGAAACTTCATACCACTTCCATACCACTGCACGAAAGGCAACGACGTCTCCATGCACTGACACCGTGGAGAACGCCGCAGCAAACTCGCCACTGGCATTCCAGCCAACAAGGCGTCCGGCAGAGAGAATGAGGTCGCGCGGTCCTGCAGAGTGCAGGCTAACGGGTTGGCCAGCTGACTCGGATACAGCGGTCGCTCAGACGGGCTCTCGGTCACTGCCACCACAGATACAACTGCCTGTCACCGGTTGGCGCCAGCTAACAGGGCCATAAACTAAACAGGCCAAATGCCCATTGAGATGCAGATGGCTGTATGACATGGGTCAACTATGGGTTAGTGTGGCGTATCGCCTGGTGCTGCAACCGGAACGACGGATCGGGTCAACGACAAACAATCAACCACAACCAAGACACAGACAGGCAGACCGACTGAAAGACTGGCTGATTGCAGAAAGGCAGAAAAATGGGAGACACCTATCCAACAAGAAGCACTCGCTGACTTGCAACTAAACTAACAGGCTCAAAAAAACACTACACAATCACAGCGAAATATCCCCCCCACAGGGGAAGCCAATGTCTTTCCGGGGTGTTTGCGCTGCGTACCTCTCGTGACGCAGAACACGCGCGCACCGGTACTCACGCACACACACACCCTGGCTGGCATACGCAGACACAAGCAAGCAATTGCCTGCACAGAGAGACCGAAACCATCAGAGGGTCGTCTCAATCATCCCCCTGGCCTCAAATCGGCAAGGCATGTATTTGCCACCACAGGGCTGACAACGGGGTGTCAATGCAGTACATGAGCCATAAATCTGTGCACCAATACACCTCCAATACAACCGTGCATCGGCACACCACGAACATGACACGGCGCACTCTGTATCCTACTGACGCGTTCCCGTCGGGGGCCGGCCACGGGACGCTGCGGGACACGCGCAAGTGAGCAGGCAGGCAAAGCACTACGCTCACAGGGGCATCAATGCGCTCATGTCATGTGACAAAGCGTTTCAGGATCCTTGCCACTCTGCAACAAGGGAACGAAAGTATGTACAGCAACACATCAGGATATGTACACATGGGGTTAAGACTTGACTGGGGTAAGGGCATCACAGGACAATAGACACTCAGTCCTAACTCGTATCCCCATCCCAGGTCCGACCCTCTCAGTGGCTGGTAGGGGCGGGGGCTCAAACACAACCCATGCCCTGCTCAGTCCGGACCCTGAAACTCTGCCAATGGGAGAGGTGTCCCGCCCAGCCACAGGCGAGTTCCTCGGAACCAAGGGGCTCCAAGGCCAACCGACAGTGGCTCCCTATGCTCCCTGAACGGCAGGTCCCAACTCCTCTCTGAGCCAGAGATATGGCCCCGCCATAATCCCTCAGGAGTTGGTAGCTGAAAATGGGCTGTTTCAGCCCAAACTGATATTAGCTCCAAAATTCCCAAAATTGACCCCTCGTCCGGACCGGCCAGAGGTAGGGACGAGGCAACTGACCCTATGCCCTTCGAGAACGAACTCCCTGGAGCCCTCACCCAACCTGGTTCCCTCTGAGGTCCCAACATCAGGGCAACACGGATGAGTCAAGTGGGGTCATGATGCCAAAATCACCACAATTGGCGTCATTCCCACGCGTGGCTCGCCCGGCCAAGGTAAGGCCAATGGCTCACAGCGTAGGAGGCAGGACCTAGGACTCATATCTGAGTGTACAACTTGAATTTAGGTCCGGGCTCCCTATGGGCTTAGAGAAATGGGGCCGCCAATTGACCACACCGAAGGGGGAAATTGGGGTCCCAAAATTGGGTCATTTTGGCTGCTTGAAATGAGCCAAAATTCGGTGTGCTCCCAATAGTATATATCCACGCCGGCTTGGAGATCGGATCCGCCATTCCATACGCGATCCACCGGGAGTCCAACGGAGACTCCCATGCCCTTGGCTCTCAAAGATCTCCATGCCTCTTGGCGTGGTGACGATCCCAATTGGGTCCACAAATGCCAAAATGGCAAAATTGCCCACACTCACTTTGGGCTAGCGCCTTAACGAAGGTTGCTCCGCTTCACCCACGTGGTGTGTGAACCATGGGGACCAATATCCATATCACCCGTGTCATATATGGTCCATTGGTCCAAGCGTCCGGCGTGCACGAAGGTTAGAACATGGTGCACGGCGGGCAGCAAAAGTGGAAAATTGCTCAAAATGGCCAAAAATGCGCACACTCATGGTTGGGGCAAATGAGGCACATGCCCGACTTGGACCGGAGTGTGCCATAGGATTGGTATCAAGTCATATGTGTCCAACATATCTTTTGGGCGTCGCCCAACTCCTCCGGTATTGGGAATGGCAGGGTCGCCAAGTGAGCCCATGATTTGGGATAGTCCCAAATCGCCAACATGGCGGCCACGGTATGCCAAGCCCACGAGGAGTTATTCGCCGGGTCCAAGATATGTTGGGCACCGAAGTATGTACCCTCATATCATACTTCGGTCATGATGTCAATTGAGCGCAACGTTGAGATACAAGGTCGCCACTTGACATCATGACGGCCCAAAAACGGCAAAATTGGCACAAAGACACACAAAAGTGCATTGAAAGGTGCACAATTATATTATAATATCTTCGGCTTGGGTCGTGCAATTAACTAATCCCTCTAAACACAATGACTTGACACCAATGACCTTCGATCCCACATATGTGCTCCACTTGGGGCGCCTTGAAAGGTTACGAGCGCTACTTCCCAAGTGGGCACATGAAAATATGGAAAATTGCAAAATACACACCTTGCTCCCAACGCATCGCTTCGGAATCACCACACAAGCTTCCCTTCACAAAGGTTAGGCTTGCAATTGATCGTGGGGAGTATGGAGAAGGCACTTGCACAATATGAGGTCCATTGGCGGGTTCGGCTTGGAGTGATGGACCCGCCAAATGGGCACGCAACCCAACACATGGCACATACCACATATGGCGCAAAAAGGTAGCTCCCCCCACGATATGTCATGCCCCTCCAAGGGCATAACTTTGTGTCAATCGTTCATAGGAACTCAAGGAGAGTTCCTATGCAACACCAACACTTGCGCGCTACACTCGGAAGTTATCTCAACGCACGCAATGTCATGGCCAAAGAGTTATAACGCAAACTCTACCCTCTTGACCATGATCCATTACACTAGCGCGCACGTGTGGAAACGCAAGGCATATAATGCTTCCTAAATTACGTCGGGAGTATTGTGAATACGTCCCACGTTTCCTTATCGTAATTCCTCGCAAGCAACACGAGATATGACCTTCACAAGTGGCCTCACGAATCAACTTTGTTTTGCCCATATCTTTAAGACAAATGGAGGGCAAGAGAAAAGGAAAGTTGATTCGTGCATAGGGAAGCACGTAGGTCCACTCGAAAGAGGTCAAATCAAGTGCGGGGATGTCGAAGTCGAAAATCCGATTTCGACATCCTGAAAAATTCGGATTAAGGTTGCGAGTGTAAGATGTGAAAATTGCGGAAGCGTCCATGCAGTTCCTGAAGGCTTTGGAGCCTTCGTGACGGATTGCGTTAAAATTTCCATTATAAACAGTTAAACTGGCGGTTACGGTAAAGTCGCGATCCAACCGCCAGCAGTCAAAACAGTGAATATCAGAGCGGAAGCGTAAAACTTGACGGAAACAATATGAAAATAAAACCCTGTTGATTCCTGATGTTCTGATATACAAATCTCCGCTGGCGGTGCATCGGTTGCCGATGCGGGGCTTTACGGCACGGAACACGCTCCCGCCGGGCTCGCACCGGGCGTCGACGGGCGCCTTCCGTACATGGGGTTGGTGGACCGAAGACCGGTCTTCCCTTCCGTACATGGGGTTAGTCGACCGGAGGCCGGTTATATGCCCTACCCTAGCCAAGGGTTCTGGGTACCGCTTCACCCCCCTCCTTAGAGCAAACCCTGGGGGGGGCTCGATAACACCCACGCATGGCAGCGGGTACCCAGGACCACTTCCTGAAAGGGGGGGGGGGTGTCACATCCTCACTTCAGTAAGTCACAGTAAGATAGGTATGATGTTGTATAAGCTCGTAGCACATGTATAGTATCAAGTATCAAGTCCCGGGTCCTGGCGGCGATAGTTCCGCATCCAAAGGACCCGTTAACCCATACCAGGCGCACCGGGTGCCGGCTGCTACGGTTACCACCACAGTGGCAGTGGCATACACGGCCAACATAGGCGACACACGACGACCGAGGTGGTCCCACAGGTCGAGAGCGACCACAAAGATCCATCAGGCTACCCCAAGCTTCCCAAGGCCCGCCGACTGGGGAGAGTCCCCACGGGTCCTTCCTCGGGCGCACCATGTCCATATCCATACGACGCGAGTCCAGAGTGCCATAGTCGAACTCCTTAAGAACCCCAGATCTTAAGGGAGCTCCTCCTTAAGGGATCGGGCATCAAGGCCGTCTTTTCCCTCGCCCTATTACCACGAAGGCCATACATGAGGGAGTCCTCATGCAGTGTGGGCGGAGGCGTCGACTCCTCAAACCACCAGTTTCCCAGGCAGACTGACCGAGGTCAGGAGCACCGGAGGCCGCCATCCGAATGCAAGTGCGTCTGCGAATCGGTAGGCTCACACTGGGACTGACAGTGGCGGACCGCTGGGAGTGTAGTCAGGCAACTGGGCTTCCCGCCTGGCGCCATCAGGATCTCCACATCACAGCGAATAGGGCAACACGGTATCACAGGCACTCAAACAGTAGAATATGTACTGAGGTACTGGTCCAGGCTGGACCATATGTAAAAACATGTAAACGGCGACTCAGGGCGCCTCTGTATCCCGATTCGTGGTGAAAGACAGTCCATCCCTCAGCGATGGGCTGATGACACTTAACATACAGATGCACATATCCTGGAGGGCAGAAAAACAACCAATAATCTGGGTAAATAGGCGTGTAAACACGCTCTGGACAGAGCGCCAAACCACGCCACGGTCAGGATAAGGCAATGCAGGAGGATGGATGGGAGAACGCCTGAGTTCAGGCCATATATAGTCTGCAGACACACGTCGACTGGTCTGGATTCCGCAAGTGCCATGGAACCAGACCACACACTCAAAATCGCAATGCCGATGACAGCAGCATCCGTTGCGCAACGTCGTATGGGCTTCAAGGCCCCAAGAGCTCAGAATTATGAAGGTCAGTCGCCCTACCTGGTTTCCCATGGGTTCAGCAGGGGGGGGAGTGACGAGTAGAAGAGGAGAGGGGCCATCCTCCTCTGGATTCAGCAGGGGGGGGTATATGGCCACTCTGTCACCGAAAGATGGAAGAGAGCAAGCAAGTAAGGGACGATTCGTCGGCCTCACAAGCGCTCATAACACATCAGGGGAGAGCTCAGGGCGCTGATCAGGCACCCCTGGCTGCAATCGCCCGGGTGAGTGCTGCCAAGTCCGAAACGTGGATCTTGGTCTTGTGCTTGCGGATGTACTCCACGAAGGGAGTATTGACCCGCGGCACGAACGAGGAGACGGGTTCCCAGGTGTCGTGGGACGGCCCATAGCCTCGCCAACGAACCTTGAACTCCAGACCTCCGGGTGCCGAGGCTTTCGGACGCTGAGCCAGGATCTTCTCGACTGTATAGTCGTCCTGCTCAGCATAGTCGTCGTCCGAATCGGCCTCATGTGCGGCATAGCTCAGGGACACATGCTGGCCACGGAGGTCGGGTTCCCGCACACGGAGTTGACTCTCGTGGCGCTCCCGGAACTGTCCGTGACCCACCTTGATGCGGTAGGTGTCCTCACCAATCCTGCGGACCACCTCGCCGGGTGTGAACCAGGTCTTGGTGCGGTGGGTGCCCATAGGGCGGGGTCTGATCACCCACACCGGGTCTCCCACCCTGAACTTCTGCGCTGTCGAGCTCGGGGCGGACTTCTGACGCTCAGCATGCTCCTTCTCAAGCTGCTGGCGGATGTCCCGCGCCGTTTGCTCTTGCCGCGCGAAGAACTCCTTGGCATCCATAGCCATGCCATCACCAGACAAGGGAAGTCCCCTACCCAGGGGGTCCCTGCTGAAGAGAATCTGGTGAGGGCACAAACCACCCGGAGTGGGGGTGTCATGATGGGCCTTCAGAGCAGGCCACATCTCCTCAAACCAGTTCCGACGTGGATTGGTGATGTGGATCTTGCGCAGCTTCTCGAACAACTGCCGTCCAGCCACTTCAGCACGGCCGTTAGACCGGCTGAGATAGGCGACGCTCTTGGCATGACGTATTCCCATGAGGGAACACATAGCCTTGAACCAGCCGCCAGTAAACTGGGGCCCTCGGTCACTGCAAATGGTGCGGGGGATGTCAATGACGGTCAGCCAATGACGAATCATCATGACTGCCACTTCTCTGGCAAGCAACCCCTTTTTGCGTGCCGGAACGGCTACAACGTAGCCGCTGTGGCGGTCCACACAGAGAACCACACAGTCAAAGGTCTCCTTGCCAATGTGCACTTCGGGCATGGAGAAGACGTCCATGGCCACGCTCTCCATGGGCTGGTCAGGAACCGGGGTCCATTGGGCTTCCCCCTTGACGTTCCGGTTGTCGGGATTGCAGGCCTGGCAGACCGAACAACCCTTCCTGACCTTCTTGATGGCGGTGTAGAGAACGATATGGTCGATCTCGAACCGACGCTGCATGTCAAGAGCTTGCTTCTTGACCCCTGGGTGCAGCATGTGGTGGTGCCAAGCTTCACACAGCTCGAGCACCCGGGACTCTGGTACTAGCAGCTTACCATTCCGGTAGAGCTTGCCATCTTCCTCAGTCAGCCCCTTTGGCCACTTCTGCCCGTCATCAGGGTCGGTCACAGCCCTATACTCGGCCGCAAAGGCCTCAGACTTGTCGTCGGTCCAGTCGTCCTGGAGGCAAGACTCCGGGAAGAGGTGCTTGTCGGACTCAGCTCCATCAGGGGCGAGTACTCTGACCGCTCTGCTCACCCTCGACGCGAGGGGGGCATCTGCAGCCATGACGACGAAGCATTTAGCACCCTCCTCCTCCATCAGGCGCTCCATTTCGATGATTCTCTTGGCTTCAGCGGTCTCAGCCTCATCGCCATGGGCAGAGATATCCTGCATGCCCTTGCTGGCGGGATAGGCCCACCTACTGAGACAGTCCGCCACGGTGTTATCCTTTCCAGGAATGTAAACAACCGTAAGGTCGAACTTGGCCAAGGTCTCATGCCATCTTGCCCGTCGGGAGGCGGGACCTGAGGGGGTGTCCACGTGCTCCTTGTGCCACGACTGCAGACTCTGATGGTCGGTGCAGACGGTGACGGGATGGAGGGCTATGTACCCAGCCCATTTCCTGAGAGCCATGACGATGGCATACGCCTCCTTTTCACGGGGCGTCCACGTCCGTCTCTGGCCTTCCGCCAGGACTCGGCTCCAGAAGGCCACGGGCACGTGCCTCCCGTCGTCAAGCACTTGCTCCAACACAGCGCCAATGGCGTAGTCGGAAGCGTCGGTGCGCAGGACAAACCCTCGGTCGGGATCCACGAGGTGCAGACCCACTGCGGATAGCAGCGCCTGCTTCATCCCCTCAAAGGCACGGTCGGACTCAGCTGTCCAGACCAGAGCCTTCTTGGACCCCTTCTTGGTCTCCTCTCGGTTGCCCTTGAGCATGGTCGTCATGGGGGCTGCATACTCGGCATACATTTTGATATACCCTGAGTAGTAATTGCAGAACCCCAGATACGCCCGTAGCTCAGAGACTGTCTTGGGCTTTTCCCAGTGCTCAATCGCAGCCACCTTGCCAGGTATGGGCTTTCGCTGCCCGTTCCCAACTACGTGGCCAGCGAAGACCACCTCGCTTACCGCAATGGTGGCCTTGTCACTGCTGCCCGTGAGTTTTTGCCGAACCAGAAGGTCCAGCACTCGAGTGATGTCCCTCTCGTGTGCCTCCAGGAGCTCCTCGTAGCTCATACTGGGGTCCCCGGACGCGATGATCACGTCGTCCACGAAGGGGTCCGCACAGTCGCGCACCGGCTCAAGCAGGTTCTCCAGCATCCGCTGAAAAGCCGCATTGCCGTTGGTAACGCCCATGGGCATCACCTTCCACTGGAGAGGTCCAAGTGGGGTGCTCATGGCTGTGCAGGCACGGGACTCCTCGGCGAGAGGCATCTGATGATAACCATGTTTCAGGTCAATCACCGTGAAGATCCTCCGCCGGTGTTGCTTTTGCAGCATGTCCTCAATGAGGGGCAGCGTATAGCTGTCGTGCTGCGTTTGGGCGTTTAGGCCGCGGTAGTCGACCACGAGCCGCCACTCACCGGCAACCTTCTTGGGGACGACGAAGCAGGGAGAGGCCCACTCGGAGTGGCACGGCTCAAGCCAGCCTCTCTGGATGAAGTCACGGAGGATCTTCTCCATGGCCTCTTTCCTCTCGCCCCTCAGGGCAAACTCCCGGTGCCGATACACACGGGGGTCCTGCTTCAGTCGTATCTTGGCCTCGCCATACGGTCCACGCACCGGTGGGGGGAACACAGGTTTTCCGCTGAAGAAGGTCTCGCCATACTTCTGCTTCAGCCTGGCCCTCAACGCCTGGATTTTGGGGCAGTCATCGGACTCCGCCTTGGCTTTTCCGGGCACTTGAACCACGGAGCTTACTTGAGGGGTAGCTACTCCGCTCGCTTTCGGCTCAGGTGGTCTTCCCAGGTGGCCCAAAGGGCCATCTCTGGTTTTGCCTCGGAACAGATCGCCGTAGGTGGGTGGGCTACCGCCAGGCGGCTCGTCTTGGCTGGACATGTGATCCAGTACCCTCTGTACGAAGGTATTCCCGTCATAGGAACCGGAGACGATTGAGTCCACTTCCCACCAGGCTTTGTCCTGGCCTTTGCCCTCAGGCTGGTTTCCCCAGTCGTGAAAGGGCTGATCCATATACCCCTGAACCAGATCCCACTCCTCTTCAGTGAGAGGGTCTTCCGAATCCGATTCTTCGATGTCAACAGGGGGAACCGCAAAGCATTGCCGCCAGGGCTCTGCTATGATGCGGTTGACACACACGAAGTCCGTGGCGTCGGCCTGATCAAGGCCCCCATCCACATAGTGGAATTCTGTTGGCCATCTCTGGGGTGGCATGGGCTGTCCCTTAGCGTCCTGATAGACACTCTCTCCAGCCGGTAGGACGACCTTGTTTAAGGTCATGTTGGTCAATGAGGCTACCCAATGCCGGGTACTTTCCTCCTCGGTGCATCCCATAGGAACAACCAGCACTGCCTTGGAGCGGTCCTTGCGAATCTTCGCTATCGCTCTTGGAATGTCCCAACGGGGGCAATGGATCCACATCAATCCCTGATGCGGACCCCAGTGCTTCTTCCACGCGGAGTCCTGTGCGCTCCAGTACTTCTCACACACCCGCAGATGGGCGGAGGTTCCTGAAGAGAACGCATCCAGGGCCAGATCCGACGCTCCCAGGTCCGCGACCACTCGGTTTGCCACTTCCGGCCTTACGCCGTACTCCTGGTTTGCTGGCCCAGTGGCCTCAGTGTCCAGCGCGGCCACTTCGAGCTGATTGCGTTCGGGGTGGATCCATTGGCATTCCACATGGTGCTCAGGTGACGAAAGCCACGAGAGCTGGTCGTCCTGGTACAGGGTCATGGAGGCCTGGGCCGGGAGGACGCCGGAGTCCGTCTCCATCATGAAGTCGTACCCGACGATCATGTCCCAGTCCATCTCGGCCTCGTAGAAGCGACCGTGCAGGAGGATTTCCTTGCCAAGGTCTGGGCGGCTCAGCTCACGATGGTTCACGAACTGCAGCCCGATGGCCGCTTCCTTCGTGCCTCCCACCATGTACTGGCCGTTCGCCACCTTCAGCCTGACAGGTTTCCGACTGTCGGTCAGACACTCTGGTGGAAGTAGGCCAGCCTTGACCAAGCTGACTTGAGCTCCCGTGTCGACCAACACGTCGAAAACCTTTTCCACTTCCCCGCATAAGGCACGGACCTTAAGATGCAACTGCCGCTCGCGACCGACACGGCGCACGGCGTGCAAACTCAGGATCTCCGGCCGTTCCAGAAGCTCGACAAGCGACTGGTGCAGGTCGTGGACAATGGGCTCAGGCTGCCCATCTGCAGCATCCAGCTGCGGTCCGGGTGATCCTCCGATACTCTCGGAAAGATCTTGAAGTACATCAAACACATTCTTGGTCGCGAAGGACGGACGGGTGCAAGGGTTCGTGCCTTCACTTGCCCTCACCCCGCCTCCGCGACTGGGCGCCGGACCGGGCCTTCCGCCCGCGGCAGTCCCCTTGTGCTTATGGACTCCCGACTGGGATGGTTCGGCGCTTCCCACGTCACCATCCTGCGACCGCCCTAGCTGGGGCCCTTGGCTGCAGGGGCTCCGCTAGGGGGCGTCGGTTGTGGAAGAGGGAGTGGTCTCCTCGGCCTCAACGTCGTTGACGCCCTTCTTCCTCCTCTCACTACGAGTAGGCTTCTTGTCCTTGTCCTTGTTCTGGTTGTTCTGGTTGTTCTCCTTGTTCTTGTTGTCCGACCTGGGGACCCAGTTCCGCTTGATCTCCTGGATCTCCTTGGCCAACTCGGTCCCCACCGACGACATCAGCTTGGCCAGCTCGTCCTTGTCGACCTCCATTTTGGCCTCCCGGATGCCCGCGGGCGCACGCTTCTTCGACCCGTGCGCCTTCTTGTAAGCCTCCGTGTCGGCCTTGTGGACGGGGCATGTTCGGTGGTCATGGTTGAAGCCTCGCTTCCTCCCATAACACACGAAACAGCCCTGAGGGTGAGCTCGTATGAACTCCCCAAAGGACAGCGGAGGGTCGCCAATGCGGCGAGGGTCCCTCTTCTCCTGCTTCCTCCAACCCTGCTGCAGGGGCTTCCAGTTTCCCGGTTTGCTCCCCGCGCTCAGGTTCCTGGCCACGAAGGCACAAACGGCCACTTCGGCGGGCTCATCGTCGTCGTCATCGTCGACGAGAGTCTCATCACCGCCGGCTCCCGCTGGGTCCATGGCATCTTCCCCGCCAGGTCCCTCGCCAACGTAGTTGACGTCGCGGTCGCCGGGCCTCAACCCGCGGGTGTGGTGGAGGTTTCGGTACTCCTTGAGTACTTCCTCGCCAACCCACTCCAGGATCTCGTCGCAGCTCATCCGCGCCAGGATGGGCTGCAGACGGATGGTCTGGCCGCTCAACTCACAATCGTCAAGGTGCCACATCGCGGTCTTCTCGCGATCGCCCGAGACGGTGATGAGAAGAGCGTTCCGCAGGGAGTGCCGTTTGACATCCCGGGCCACGTTCTTCTTCGCCAAAGCTATCACGTTCGTATGATACTCCTTGGGGTGCATCATCTTGACCGTGTGGTTGGACTTGGCCCTCTTGGATTCCTCCTTGGTGACCCTCTTGATCCATGCTTCCGGCAGCATGGAGAGCAGGCGAGCCTGCTCGTCACCCTCGTTCCAATCCTCCACGTTGCGGCGGAAGAGGGTGTATTTCCCTCGGAAGTCTCGCCAATCTCGTAGGCGGATCTCCTGTCCATCATGCTCAAGCTTGATGGACTTCCAGCGCTTGGCAGCCACCTGCGGAGCGTCCACCCGCTCCTGCTCGTTGAGCCACTTCTTGGCTTCCTTGAGGGTCTTGATTCTCCCCTCCTTGGTCGCCACGACGGTACCTGAACCGTTTGAAGACATATCTCTCCGCATCCGCGGGAGGTAGGTCTTCAGTGACGGTCAGCCCCCAATCGTCCAGCTTCTCCAAGAAGCGGTCGAGGTTGAGGGGGTTGCCGTCGTACATGGGGGGCTTGATGTCCTTCAAGTCTTCCCACACGGCGGCATCCGCGGCCTTAGAGACCATGAATGCCGGCCGCGAGGTCGACCGAGGTTCCCATCGGCCTCGCCCACGGACTCCCACGGCCGCCACGTCCATCTCCTCCATGGAATCCCTGTGGCTACGCCGTGGTTCCTCCACGTACGCTGAACCAAAATGTTCACGCCGTACTCTTTCCATGTACGCATCCTCATCACGGCGCCGGCGGCTGAGTTCAGCGGCCTCCCGTCGTACACCACGCGGCGGGCTGATGTCGAACTCCTCCAGGTCCAGATCCAGGTCCTCACCTTCACCGACATCCCACTCCACGTCTCCTCTGGGGACCTCATCCCTGAGTCCACCATAACGTCCACCAGCCATTGGGATTGGCTCCGGGGCTGGTGCGGGGCGCCGGGGGCGTACCGGTGTCCGCGGTGGAGCACGGCGGTTGCGGTACTCCGCGCTGAGCCACTCATCACGCCAATCCTCACTACCACTGCCGGGCGGCACGCGCTCGTTGCGGCGGCCCGCGCTGTGGTGAGAGGGGGCGGTGAGAGAGGGGGCACTGGCGCTGGGGCAACTCCTGGGGGCTCCGCCGGGGGCGTGGGGTCTGCCTGGACCTGGTCCGGGTCCCCAGCCGTCGTCCGACGAGCCTGACTCCAGGGGTGGGTGGTCGCTGCCGACGCTCCCACGGGCTTCCAGCGCGTCCAGCCTCTGCTGCAGGCCGCTGACGACGTTGGTCAGCGACTTGGTCTCGGCCCTGGCGATGTCCAGCTCCTTCTGCGCGCGCGCGGCGACTCTGGAGATGCGAGCCATCTCGCCCTTGCCCGTGTCTACCTCCAGCTCGAGCAACTGGACTCTCCTGCGGAGGTAGACAATCCACCGCCAGGTGGTATCCGGGTCGCCATTCCCTGGTGGGTCGTCGGGGTCCCCAGGGGGTCCTCCAGGAGGGCCTCCGCCGGGTCCGCCCGGTCCAGGGGGTCCTCCCCCGCCCGGTGGTCCGCCTCCAGGGGGTCCACTCGGTGGGCGTCCTCCAGGGGGTCCTGATGGTCCTCCGCCAGGGGGTCCCGGTGGGTCTCCGCCGGGTCGCCTCGGTGGGTCTGAGGATGGGCGCTTCCTCGTGATGCCGAAGTCCATGTCGTCATCCTCTTCCATGTCGCCCCACCTGGGCGTCTCGTTCTCGGAAGGCTCCGAGCTCCGGTAGGGAGGAGGGAGATCCTCATCCTCACCTTCCGGTTCCATGGGGACGTCTCCGCCTCCTCCGCCCGTCCAAGCCACCACTTGGCGATGTCGGCGGCCTCGTTCATCCCCGTCACTGGCGGTGAAGAAGGGGTCACTGTCGTGGGGGTGTCCACCCGCTGGCCTCCGCGGCCTCTCGGGGGTCTTCCCCTTGCCCTTCCTCCGTCGACGGGCGGTGGGGCCACTGCTCCCACTGCTGCCCGTGTCGGCCTCGTCCAGCGTCATCCTGGAGGAGGCGTCCCCTTGGAAAAGCTTTCGAAGGGTCTCCACACGTGATCCTCCCGGGGGAGTCTCGTGGCGGAGTTTGGCCTCTGCCTCCTCCATTGCGGCGGCGGTGGCTGCCGCAGCTCGCACTTCGGCTTCCTCCCGAGCACGAGCCGCCTCGGCTTCCCGGGCCTGCTGCAGCTGCGCCTTCTGCGCTTCCAACGCTGCCAGCTCCGCCTCCGTCTTGGCCTTCTCCACAGCGACCTTCCGTCGCGCGGCCTCGATGGCTTCCTTCTTGGCGGCGTCCGCCTGGGCCTTGGCCGTCGCTTCTGCGTGGGCCCTTTCCTCCGCCTCCTTCTTTGCCCTCTCTTGGGCAAGCGACTCTTCCAGCGCCTTCACCTCGGCCTCCTTGCAGGCAATGGCCTCCTGCGTCCGGCGGGCTTCCTCGTCGGTTGCCCTGATCCGGGCAGCCACTGCCTCATGGGTGGCCGCAGCCGTGAGACCGGCCGCGATGGCTGCCACTTTCGAGGCGTGGTAGTCCATGCCTCTGCCCCACTCGGTGGCCTCCTCATGGGCGATGCCGACGGCGCCCTCCACGGCGGCGTTCCGCTGTGTGGCTCGTTGCCGGGCAACCCGAAGGTTGCAGGGCACCGCACAGACGCGCTCACAGGCGCGCGCCACGTCCCTTTGGGCGGGAGCGGCGCTGCTGCTGGAGCTGGCCTGGTCGGCGGGCATCCTCCCGCGGTGGGCCGACTCCACGTCGCTGCTGGGGCCTGCTGGGGCCTGCTGGGGCCTCAGGAGCAGCGGACGGGGCTTGGCCCTGGTCTGCGTGGCGACTGCCATGAAGTCACCAAGGGTGGCGTGGCCGGGGTGGTGACCACCATTGGCCCGTTGGGGACTGGGGGCTGGGGTTCCGCCCTTGGCGCCTTGGGCGGCTTCGGCAGCCAGGGACTCCTGGTACTTCCGCCACTTCCGGTCCCGCTTCTTGTCCCCGGCGGACCGCTTCTCCTTCGCCGGAGACGCGCTGCTGCTGCCCTGCAGCCTGCGCTCGCTCCCCGGCTCCGGGAACTTCCT
Organism: Eutreptiella sp. 'Long Island Sound 2002'; assembly: GCA_964036045.1. Classification (NCBI taxonomy): domain Eukaryota; phylum Euglenozoa; class Euglenophyceae; order Eutreptiales; family Eutreptiaceae; genus Eutreptiella; species Eutreptiella sp. 'Long Island Sound 2002'. The sequence goes on along the minus strand of OZ038392.1, from coordinate 32,525,881 downwards.
CTCGATCAAGTCCCACATGGAGACGTTGATCGAGGCGCCCGACGGGTAGGCGTTGGGGTCCTCGTCCTCCTCAATCCCGTCGGGGCGCAGCCCTTCGCCGGGCCTGTCCGGCCGGGTCCAGGTCCTCCAGCGCCTCTGCTGGTGGCGGTACTCGTACCCCTCCGCCCGCAGCCAGTCCTCCACGGCCTGCAGGAGGTCTGGGGCGATGTCCGTGCGGAGCTCGAAGCTCCTGGGCATGCCGCCTTCGCACTGGGGGTGGCTGTGGCGGTAGTGCTGGTCCCAAACCAACCCACGCAGTAGTTGCGCTGCATGGGGGTGGGGCCGCGGCCACGTCCTACCCGCTTCTTGCCAATTCACCATGGCAGCGGGGGCGTAGTTGGTCTTGAGGTCCTTGGTGTGCACTCGTTCAACTCAACGAACTGGTGGTGGTTGTTGAGGCGGGTGCTGCAGCACTGGATTGGGAGTGCGGCTGGTGCCGGTCAGCCGGTGGTTGTGGAGGTGGTTGACGCGGCCTTGCTGGTCGGCCGGTGGGACTCCGGGTCGGCCGATGGGGCTGATGCAGGACTCCTGGTCTGTGCACCTCTTTCACGGTCGCTGCGCGGTCAGGGCGATGCTCTGGACGGCGCTGCGGGCTCCGTGACGAACTCGGCGCTGTCGCTGGGCGGCGCTGCGAGCCGCTACGCTGCGCTGCGAGCTGCTGCGCTGCGCTGCGAGCTGCGAGCTGCGAGCTGCTGCGACGCGCTGCTCGGGGTTGGTGGCCCCGAGTGGCACGCGAGGGTTGGGTAACCCCGCGGCGGTGAAACGCTTTTGACGCGTTCCCGTGGGGGGCCGGCCACGGGACGCTGCGGGACACGCGCAAGTGAGCAGGCAGGCAAAGCACTACGCTCACAGGGGCATCAATGCGCTCATGTCATGTGACAAAGCGTTTCAGGATCCTTGCCACTCTGCAACAAGGGAACGAAAGTATGTACAGCAACACATCAGGATATGTACACATGGGGTGAAGACTGGACTGGGGTAAGGGCATCACAGGACAATAGACACTCAGTCCTAACTCGTATCCCAATCCCAGGTCCGACCCTCTCAGTGGCTGGTAGGGGCCGGGGCTCAAACACAACCCATGCCCTGCTCAGTCCGGACCCTGAAACCCTGCCAATGGGAGAGGTGTCCCGCCCAGCCACAGGCGAGTTCCTCGGAATCAAGGGGCTCCAAGGCCAACCGACAGTGGCTCCCTATGCTCCCTGAACGGCAGGTCCCAACTCCTCTCTGAGCCAGAGATATGGCCCCGCCATTATCACCCAGGAGTTGGTAGCTGAAAATGGGCTGTTTCAGCCCAAACTGATATTAGCTCCAAAATTCCCAAAATTGACCCCTCGTCCGGACCCGCCAGAGGTAGGGACGAGGCAACTGACCCTATGCCCTTCGAGAACGAACTCCCTGGAGCCCTCACCCAACCTGGTTCCCTCTGAGGTCCCGGCATCAGGGCAACACGGATGAGTCAAGTGGGGTCATGATGCCAAAATCACCACAATTGGCGTCATTCCCACGCGTGGCTCGCCCGGCCAAGGTAAGGCCAATGGCTCACAGCGTAGGAGGCAGGACCTAGGACTTATATCTGAGTGTACAACTTGGATTTAGGTCCGGGCTCCCTATGGGCTTAGAGAAATGGGGCCGCCAATTGACCACACGGAAGGGGGAAATTGGGGTCCCAAAATTGGGTCATTTTGGCTGCTTGAAATGAGCCAAAATTCGGTGTGCTCCCAATAGTATATCTCCACGCCGGCTTGGAGATCGGATCCGCCATTCCATACGCGATCCACCGGGAGTCTAACGGAGACTCCCATGCCTTTGGCTCTCAAAGATCTCCATGCCTCTTGGCGTGGTGACGATCCCAATTGGGTCCACAAATGCGAAAATGGCAAAATTGCCCACACTCACTTTGGGCTAGCGCCTTAACGAAGGTTGCTCCGCTTCACCCACGTGGTGTGTGAACCATGGGGACCAATGTCCATATCACCCATGTCATATATGGTCCATTGGTCCAAGCGTCCGGCGTGCACGAAGGTTAGAACATGGTGCACGGCGGGCAGCAAAAGTGGAAAATTGCTCAAAATGGCCAAAAATGCGCACACTCATGGTTGGGGCAAATGAGGCACATGCCCGACTTGGACCGGAGTGTGCCATAGGATTGGTATCAAGTCATATGTGTCCAACATATCTTTTGGGCGTCGCCCAACTCCTCCGGTATTGGGAATGGCAGGGTCGCCAAGTGAGCCCATGATTTGGGATAGTCCCAAATTGCCAACATGGCGGCCACGGTATGCCAAGCCCACGAGGAGTTATTCGCCGGGTCCAAGATATGTTGGGCACCGAAGTATGTACCCTCATATCATATTTCGGTCATGATGTCAATTGAGCGCAACGTTGAGATACAAGGTCGCCACTTGACATCATGACGGCCCAAAAACGGCAAAATTGGCACAAAGACACACAAAAGTGCATTGAAAGGTGCACAATTATATTATAATATCTTCGGCTTGGGTCGTGCAATTAACTAATCCCTCTAAACACAATGACTTGACACCAATGACCTTCGATCCCACATATGTGCTCCACTTGGGGCGCCTTGAAAGGTTACGAGCGCTAGTTCCCAAGTGGGCACATGAAAATATGGAAAATTGCAAAATACACACCTTGCTCCCAACGCATCGCTTCGGGATCACCACACAAGCTTCCCTTCACGAAGGTTAGGCTTGCAATTGATCGTGGGGAGTATGGAGAAGGCACTTGCACAATATGAGGTCCATTGGCGGGTTCGGCTTGGAGTGATGGACCCGCCAGATGGGCACGCAACCCAACACATGGCACATACCACATATGGCGCAAAAAGGTAGCTCCCCCCACGATATGTCATGCCCCTCCAAGGGCATAACTTTGTGTCAATCGTTCATAGGAACTCAAGGAGAGTTCCTATGCAACACCAACACTTGCGCGCTACACTCGGAGTTTATCTCAACGCACGCAATGTCATGGCCAAAGAGTTATAACGCAAACTCTACCCTCTTGACCATGATCCATTACACTAGCGCGCACGTGTGGAAACGCAAGGCATATAATGCTTCCTAAATTACGTCGGGAGTATTGTGAATACGTCCCACGTTTCCTTATCGTAATTCTTCGCAAGCAACACGAGATATGACCTTCACAAGTGGCCTCACGAATCAACTTTGTTTTGCCCATATCTTTAAGACAAATGGAGGGCAAGAGAAAAGGAAAGTTGATTCGTGCATAGGGAAGCACGTAGGTCCACTCGAAAGAGGTCAAATCAAGTGCGGGGATGTCGAAGTCGAAAATCCGATTTTGACATCCTGAAAAATTCGGATTAAGGTTGCGAGTGTAAGATGTGAAAATTGCGGAAGCGTCCATGCAGTTCCTGAAGGCTTTGGAGCCTTCGTGACGGATTGCGTTAAAATTTCCATTATAAACAGTTAAACTGGCGGTTACGGTAAAGTCGCGATCCAACCGCCAGCAGTCAAAACAGTGAATATCAGAGCGGAAGCGTAAAACTTGACGGAAACAATATGAAAATAAAACCCTGTTGATTCCTGATGTTCTGATATACAAATCTCCGCTGGCGGTGCATCGGTTGCCGATGCGGGGCTTTACGGCACGGAACACGCTCCCGCCGGGCTCGCACCTGGCGTCAACGGGCGCCTTCCGTACATGGGGTTGGTGGACCGGAGACCGGTCTTTCCTTCCGTACATGGGGTTAGTGGACCGGAGGCCGGTTATATGCCCTACCCTAGCCATGGGGTTCTGGGTACCGCTTCACTACAGACTACCTCCATCAGACAAACTAGCTGGGTACTGTTCACCTCACAGTGTGTATTCACCTGAGTCATAATCACCGGTTACCTAAAATTCAGCTAGTAAATCTATATCTGTATCTCCGTCATAGTACGTTACCTCACATGGAGTTCTCATTTACTTAGGACACTGTCTATCTCATGGATCAGGTCATCTCCTCTAAGTATCACTCCTAGGTAAACGTACGCGTAATACACCGTAACTACATCAACCTGGGCCGCAGCGGAGTTTTCTCTAACAACAGTAGCTCACTCCTGAGCTACTATACAGATTGATGGTCGTTGGGTCATCTACCCCCCCGTGGTAATACCGGTTGCTATGGTCACACTCGGTGGCACACACAGTGGCACACAGTCTATGGGCTATGGGACGGACATATGTCGACTTCCTACATAGACATCAAAAAAAAACCTTCGATACTTCCAGTTACCCCAGAAACACCTCCAGTACACTTTCTCAGAACTAGAAAGAAAAATGGGCACCCTGCCTCACGGCCGGTAGCTGATGCGCATCAATGGGCCATGTGAGTGCACCAAGAATGGAAGCTTCTCGAGCACCAGACTGTCTGCACTACTCGCACTGATGTCCATTTCCAAGCAGACCCGAGTGACAGGGCGTACACAGACGAAGGTTGAAAAAGGAATGCAGATACTGGAGCACCAACCCTGCTGAGCAGTGACATACAACCTGGAAATGCATTGATGTAAAGCTTTTAACCTACGGTCCACTCTCTCTACAGGGCTGGGACCAGGACGCCCCATAGCTCTGGCACAAGGATCTGGGGCAGAGAAGTGATACAGAAACAATCAATGACTCAAGGTGCATTCAGCATGCCCACAGCTGCAAAGGAGTTTGACCAAACTAGCGCAAACACGCCGCTCTCCGTCAGACCACACGCTACCCACAGAATTTTCGATGAAGAATCCAGTCTTTATGAAATGAGAGAGGGGAACAGAAGCAGGAGCGAAAGAAGCGCAGGGTTAGAATCAGGCATACTTGATTGATTGGCGCCCAAGCGAAGCGCCCACGCAAGCACCGAGTGTATGAGGGGGGGGGGTCTCCTGGCACAGAAAATGCGTGCCGGAGAGCTGATCTTTCATAACCCCACGCCCCTCTGGCTTGGCGTTATCTATCCTAGGGGAAGGAAATTCCCTTTAACTGGCTTGCCGAATTTGGCAGCACAAAAATGAGGGCAAAGGGCCCCCAAAATTTTAGCCAGAAAATAGGCAGGGTCTGGCAGGGGTGCCTGGGCTAACCCACAGGGGTGTCCGGGTGACGCCCGGTCCCCTGGGATTCTCGTCGGAGTCCATGTTGTCCTCCGGGGGACACACGTGCACTGAGCACCTGATGGTCGGGTCGCCCTCTTGTTGTCCATGGGGCCCCAGACCTTCACGTCCTTCTCGCCTGTGGTGCCAGCCATCGCCCAGCAGGAGGGCAGGACGAAGTGTCAGCAGCCAGACCAGGCTTCCGAACCAAGAAAGACATCACCTGCACCTGCTTGACGGAGTCATAGGCAGCCAATCGGATGCAGCACTGAGGGTAGGCCTTGCAGCCATCGTTGGCCTCGTGCAGCGCCTGGCTGGCCTCACTGCAGCCGATCTTCGTTGGCGTCAGTGCACGCGCCCGTCGCTGGCGTCAGTGCAGGCAAACTTGGGCAGCATCAGTGCAGGCGGACCTGGCTGGCATCAGTGCAGATGGACCTGGCTGGCATCAGTGCAGTTGGACCTGGCTGGCATCAGTGCAGGCAAACATGGGCAGCGTCCACATGGTCCTGTACCGGTCGTCATAATAACCAGCGGCTGCGCCAGGGAACCGCACTGTGTTTTTGGGGGCGCCTGCAGAAACAAGCACCGTGCTCTGTCCAGTGCATAATCAAACACCTGTCAATCGTAAATGGATGGCCAGTGGATCCTCCGAAGGCCAAACCTTTTCGGTGTGCACTGAAAATTGCTGATCGCACTAGGACACAAGCAAACGGTCTCCGATCACCCAACGCTACGCACAGTAAGCTGAATAAGGCGCTCGGCTGAGTTTCCAAGCGAACCCACACCCGGGGGTGGTCTGGACCACAGTAAACAAGAAAGCAAAACGAATAACCAAATGCACCGACACGGCAAACCAAGGTGAGGGCAACCTGGACGGTAGCGACGGTACATAAAGGCAGACGCATAACAAAAAACATATACCAAGTCAATATACACTAGTACACTGATGGGAGTAGGTAAGGAACTTGACTGGTAAGACAGCGTACTCAACGTAGGCAATGTAACTAAACCAAGTACAAACGTAGTACGACTGTGGGCATACATTATTCCTAAAAATCATACAATCCACAAACAGTCCTATACCAGTGAATATGGCGTCTCACAGCCATACAGGTACATCGGGTTGTATCTTACCTTGAGTTCTAGGTATACGGTAGTAAAGCTAACTACATGCGTATCATCGCAAGAACTGTGCATCATCTAATCAAAATACACCTGTGGACTCGAGGTTTGCTCGTACTCACCTACGCAAGAGTGAACGCAAACTCCTCCACACACGAGTGTACTCCTCACGTGCCAGCACATATCCACGCACGCACCGAGAAGTGGCATTCCAGCCCACATTCTCACACCCGTGCCCGTACACACACAAATGAACACCATGCGTCAGTCGCTCAACCATAAAGACGTACGCATGAAGGCAAGCACTCACAACCGGCAAACGCATCATCAAACCTACCATTTCCGCAGCTTGAACACGGCGGTAGCTAAGCCGTACATCAGCGATGACCGCGGCTCTAATGAGACCATGACGCAAGAGAAGGGGTAAATTCATGAGCCCAAGCACGAGTCAAATTTTTGGTGCACGTCCGTGCCTTCTACTCACAGAGTAAGCAACATGATGAGCCGTACCATGCACACACCTACGAATAATCTTCACACGCAAGACAAAGAGCAGGAACTACTGCGGCAAAGGCAAAGCCCCAACAAAGGGATGCCAGAAAAAAAATGAGCAACAGAACGACGGATGCAAACAAAGACACAACAATTAACTACAACGACTTGACAGGAACAACAAACCAACACCAGGGTGGTACTGGAGTTTCCCACCAAGCAAAATGCTTGGGCCCACCGAGAATATCATTACAAAGACCATAAATTTTTCCTAATTGGAAAAATGTCGTTCTCGTAATTTCTCCCTTTGGCCACATGGCCTGAAGAGGCGTCATGCCCAGCAGCAAGGCAAGGGCGATGGCGCGGAGGAGGATGAGTCATCGTTCATATCGGCCTGCTCGTCGGTCTTCGTGAGGGTCTTTGCAACCAAGTCTACAACGCCCACATTGCGAGTAGGAACATGGGGAGCGATACCGTTTAACTCGCCCCCCGACTAAGGCAGCAGGAGAACGAAGGCTTTGGTGACTTCTATGAAGTTGGGCACGATGTTCATAGCTCCAGCACGGTCACGGAGTAAATCAGAGTGACGGCCGTCCAAGATCATCTTGTCTCCATTGTAGGAGTGAATGGTGGTCATGGTACCGTACTCAATGCCGAAGTTCTCACCCAAAAGCTTGCAAACACCGAACGCTCCGTTGGTGAAGCATGAAGCATTGGAGATAGTGGTGTCGAAGACTTCGTTGTCGATGCAGTGATGGAAAACAAGGAAACCAAGACAAGCAAGGACACAACGGAACAAAAAGTTACGCGATAAAATTTTCCCAAAAATGTTTAACATCCTATGGAAAGCCGAGACACAAGAAAACACAACCCATGGGGCTTGGGAATCCCCGGGGCTAGTCACCAAGGGGCCCGGGTGACTCCACCGGTCCTTGGCAACTCTTGGCGATGTCAAAAGGGTCAAAGGGGCATGCTTGCATTTCTTGCAGCACCCAAGCGGAGGTGCGGCTTTTTTTTTTATTTTTAAAGGGCGCCCAAGCGCAAGCGCCCGGTAGTCCGTGAGGAAGAAGGAAAGGGAGGCAAAGCAAGACTCAACAACCCATGGCAAAGCAAGAATCCCTTGCTCAAAAAGAGCATTTCCGGAGTCGGCGCAAGAAAGTCCTAAAATTTGTTGGCTTGCCACAAAATTAGGAAAACCTCTGCTACCACAAAAAAAAAGAGAACTACTTGACTCCGTAGTAAGTTATGACTTGCTATAGAATATCCCCAAAATGCTTATATTTCAACTACTCAATGGTTAGCAAAACCTATAAAACAAAGATTGGAAAATGGGCTCATAAAACTATGTAATTTTTGGGAGGGGTGCACACGAGCAAAATTTTATCTAAAACAATTTATGTGATTGTTTGCATAAAAGTATTTAAATTCAAAATACTCCTAGGGTCATACCCGCAAACACAACAAACAAAACTACAAGCAAGTAAAGGCGAAGCAAGGAAGATACAAAGGAAATCACCACGTGTACGTCCGAGTCATTGTTGACGATGTGGGGCCGCCGTGCCGTTGCCAAGGCCCCACCATTTCTGTTTCTCCACGGCGGCGGGTCGTGGTGGCCAAGGCATTCAAGATCCTTACGGCTCTACCCCCATGGACGGAACCGGGCTCACCACGGCTCCTTGCTAAACAAAGCATGGGAGACGTGTGACACCAAACCCAATATCATGCTTGCATTACCTTTATCCTTGCTCATATATTTACGTATCATGCGAACAGTATGTTGCTACGTGCGACCACTGGAACTAATCAACCAAGAATACCCCCACACATGCATGAATGCAATGAATGCATGCAGAAGTTAGCAATATTGCGGCAATTCAGAAATATGACAAAACAGCCGGAAACTAATCTATAATCTCTTGACCTCGGTAAATCAAATATTATCTTCATACGTCAAATCAGACTGTGGTCGCGACCCGAAAGCGGCGCGACAATCAATGAAGGACAGATTTATCTGTACAAATCAGCACCATACCACAGTCCATCTGTATCTGTATCTGTATCTGCATCTGTATGTACAGTAAAACGCCGTTGCCGTGACCGTAGCGCCCTTTTTCTTACTGGGACAAGCGAGCCCACAGTTAGGACCCCTGACTGGTCCAGATCCGTGGGGTTCTACCCTTCCTTACAGGGTTTATCATACCCCTAAATGTGCTACGTATGTCTGTGTGTGTCTCACTTCTCTCCCGGTCGTGGCTCCCAACTCAATGGGCTTCGCTGATGTCCGACCGAAGGTCCTAGTCAGTTACTAGTACCACTCCTATGGCGCCCAGTTTCTGTGCTGGCGCCTATCCTTGGGGGAAGACGGCAAAAGCCCTACCTACTAGAGGGGAGGGGTGGCCAAGTGTGCTAAGGGCATACAAAACGCCCATTTTTGCTAAGGCCAAAAGCTAACGCACTCCCCTGCCCACGAGGAAAAGCACGCGGGACAGGAGAAACCACTACACTACACTCACTAACGCCAGCACCGGCCTTCGAAGGCAGGGTGAGCACTCATAACTTGCACTGAAATCTTGCCAGGCCTGCTGACCCTAACACCTACACACGCTACTTGGTGTTCCTGTTGAAGGAGTCACGGGTCCTACTGACCCTCCTGTGAGAAAGCAAGAGAACACAGCGCTACTAAGCAGCTGGGGCCTAACAGGGACGCCAGGGCTTGGAGGGAGGGAGTGCCCAGCGTGCGTGCACAGCGTGGATGGCGATGAAGTCGTACTGCACCCACCACTCCTGGTTGAGTTGCAGTTTGTTGTTTGTGATCCGCGCAGCATAGTTTAGCACTGCCCAAGTGGGACTGCAACAATCACCCTAACCTTCCCACCTGAAGAGCAAAGGCGGATGCAGGAGCGTTTGCAGCGGAGGAATCAAGACAGACTCCACGTGTTATACGCTTCTCAGTCTGCCCTATAATACGCTGTCTACAAACGCCCCTATCAAGCAAGCAAGCTTAAGAAGCTCCACCCGTTCTCTTATAGAACGTGGGGTGGAGCCCCCGGGTAACCTAAACAAGGTTTACCGTGCGCACTTCGCGTGGCCTACCCTTTGATGCGTCATATGCATGCACAGGTATGCACAATCTCTCCATTTCCTGTTGTTCTTACCTAATTTAACTCAACATAACCAATCACAAGCGTGACTCAACCAGGAGGTGAGCTCCTCCTGGGCTTACCTACCTTACTCACCACGCATCATGTGAATGCCGAGGAAAACACGAGCGCAAAACAACCCTACGCGCTGAAACAAACCTACGGTGAATTATAAACCACCCTAAGCGATTAATGCACTGTGTGTCATGCACGCTTCCCTTGTCTTGTTTCCTGCAGAAAGAGGAGAGAAAGTGGCGCACTGCACAGCGCAAAACAAGCCTAAGCGTTTTAAGCAACCCTACTTTAGCGCTACGGCTACACACGAGCAAACACGAGCAAGCACTTTCTTTTCTTACCTGTGAAGAGAGAACAAGGGTGAATTGAGGTACAGGGAAAGCGCCACAGCGTGTGAATGCCTCAATTAGGCACATGTATCGCGAGCACAGCGCATATTCTAACCCTACGTGCGCGCTGCACGCTCCATTCGCATCACATACCTTTCATTCCTGTTTTGACCTGTGCAGAGCAAGAGAGAGGAGAACCCGAACCCCCAACGAACACAGCGTTGACAACCCTAATGTTTTGACGAAGCAACCAGCACGAACGCAATGCATGCGTGTGAAATGACACTGGCATACCTGAGAGGTGGGTTGTCCACCTGCTCTGTGGTGTGGGTTGAGTTTGAATACTTTTCCCTACAGTTTATAAAAATTTTCATGCAACTGTGGAAAAATTTCTTTTAGAACTTTAAAACTACGGCTCATACCTTCTTTTTCAAAAGCCGTTTACGCTTGCGCAACCTTGTTTTTGAAGTCCGCTTCCGTTGCGCTTGTCTGCGACTTTGAGTTTTGGTGTAAAAATGACGATTTCTCGCGTGATTTCGTCAATTTTTAGCGATTTGAGAAGTTGAATCGCTACCCCTTTCGCTAAACCGCAGGAATCACTCCCTGTTGGTTACATTTTCTATTTTTTTCAGCTCCTGGAGATTTGTGTCCTCCATTGGGAGTATTGCTCCTCCCTGGCCCTTGGTCAGGACGTTTACTAAAACGCTGTTTATGCAGCGATAGCCGTCCGCATTAGAGCGTTCGACTGTACCCTAGTGGGCAAGCATATGTGCTCTAGGGAGGGAGTCCTGGGTTCAAACCCCACTACCCCCAAAATTTTCCCAAAACGTTTTCGTCGCACGCTGGCGACTTTTGAGGAACGCCCCATAGAAGGGACATCATTCATGGTACATTACACTGTTTTTCAAGGGTACCTACAGTGTGATAGGCCTCTATGAACTGATGAGGATGTTTTTGGTAAGTTTAATGCATTTTCTGAGGTATTTTTGCGAATATTTGAGCCTTTTTCCTTGGTCCTACTAGCTTAGCTAACTAGTACTCCAGGGGGGAGCAAGAAAAAGTCACTGCCATGTCTTTCTTGGAGGGCTTGATCCAGGCCAAGCCCCCCTTAAAACCCTTTTGTTGATGCTAAGACTAACTTAAGTATTTTTATCGCTCTTTTGAAGCCTAAAGTACACTTTCTCAAAGTAACTAGGGTTGTAACCCTAGTCCCCCATGACGTTCACCCCTACCAGTCAACTGAGCGGAGGTATCTTCCTTCATGGAGGATATACCGAAATAAAATAGGCATTTCATGCTTTAGGCCTTGGAGGTTAAGCCTAGTGGTCTCCCACCCCAAGACCCCTATACTCAAATGTTTTTACCACTTATTGTGGTTCTACTTTTTAACTGTTTCTGAATTCAGTTGCTTGGCCAAGTCACATTCTGTGTCTGGCCTGACGCCTATGCCCCACATTCCTAACCAGCACCATTTCACCCAAAAGAGTGCACATGAAGTGTTTGATGCTATCTTGGAGGCTAGAGCCAGTCCAGTTTTCATATAAAATCTTTTGTATTATCCATTTGTGATTGAATCTTTGTGTTTGAACCTGCTTTGTCTATCTGCAGCCCTTCTGTGTTACACTGGATTTCAAACTATTCATTGATTCGATCCACATCCTGTTCTTGCGCTACTTGCTCCTTTGGTTTTGGGATTTCACCATCAAAAACCTGCAGGATTTCATCAAAATCTATAGGGCACTAATCAAGGACATCTTTCTCCTAGTGCCCTGGGCCGTGCTCACCATGAACTCTCAGAGGAGCTCTTCAACAGGTTTCACCCCCCACGAGCTGTTTCATGGAGGACGACCTGCTTGGTTCTTTCCTGAGGACTTCAAGAGCCCCGTTGGGGATTGGCTGGAACACAAGCAGTCTATGGCTAACCAGGCTGGGACTAACCTAAGTAAGGTTTGGAATCGATTTTGGCGATTAATCGATTAATCGATTAATCGCCAATTATCGGCCATCCAAAAAAATTAATTGCAATCGATCGATTATTTTGCTACCTGCCTTGAAATGGAATCCATTATTTTGCATCGCAGCGGCGCCGCACAGGGGAGTCGCTGCTGCAGACGGCAATGTTCGCTGAACGGCGGAAGAAACCAGAAAGTATGATCTGTTGCACCGCGTTTTTTCTTTTCAAAGGAACCAGTGTCATCAGCAACATCTCAATGACGCCGCGGGACGTGGACCCCTCCCACTACACATTGGGGGAGACATGTAGTAGAACCACTTTTCTTTGTGTGTCTTTTGCTGGTCCTTCCCCCTCCGTCTCTTCCAGGTGCCGACTGGAGATGAATGTAGATCAGGACGTCAAGACCTCCGGGAAGCGCAATCAAGATCAACATCAAGGTGAAGATTGAGATCAAAGCACCGTGCAATGAAGGTTCGTTTGTCGTGTTTGCGGTTGTTTCCTATGCTTGTGGTTTTCCTTGTTTACTTTTACTGCCCTCTGCCATGAAGTTGTTTATGCATACACACATACATACACCGCACAACACGACACAGCACAACACAAAACGACAAAACACGACACAAGACAACACAACGCAAAACAACACAGCACAACACGACACAACACGACACAACACGACACGACACGACAACACAGGACACGACACGACACGGCAGGACGGGACACACCCAGGGTTTTTTCGTACGGCGTATATGCAGGCTGCCTCGGACTTCGTTGGCACGGAGGCTCCTAACTTCACTGCAACAGCGGTCTTCAACAAGGAGTTCGTCGACGTGAAGCTGTCTGACTACAGGGGCAACAAGTACGGGTGGTCTTGGGGAGATTTGTTATCCCTTGGTGGCTGACTTGAAGAAGGAGATTTCCGAGTCCTACGGCGTGCTGACTGATGAGGGCATTGCTCTGCGTGGTTTTTTCATCATTGACAAGGAGGGTATCATCTAGCACTGCACCATCAACAACTAGTGCTTCGGCCGCAGCGTCGACGAGACTCTCCGCGTTCTTGAGGCTATGCAATACGTGCAGGTACGGCCTCTTCCCTTGCAACTTGACTCAGCTCTGTTTTGCAAATGCAGCTGCGTGCCTCCTCCTTCCCCTTTCTGTTTTGCTCCTTGCTTTTTGCTGCGCTTCGCAGGCTCACGCTGACGAAGTTTGCCCAGCTGGTTGGAAGAAGGGTGACAAGACCATGAAGCCCGATCCTGATCTATCGGCTGTCAAAACTGGCATATATGTTGCTGAAGGTTGGCCCCGGTGTGCGGCCCTAAGGCCTTTTTCACCTGCTTGAAGCGATTCGAACAGCGCTTGTACACTAATTATTTGTTGCAGCTCACGGCACTGTCACTAATTGCAGTCCATGACTGAACCAATGTGCAGAATTGTGCGTGGTGGAAGGATTTGAATGGGTCTGAATCCAGGTAAAGTAAGCAAAGGTGCAACGAAAGTGGTGCAGACTTGTGGAGTGTAGTTCACAAGACAGCTTGTGCTTTGTGCTTGTTGGTTATGCTTTATTGATTGTTCTTTATTGGCATGGGTGGGGAGCACAATGGGAAGAAAAAACAACTCAAAGGTGCAAGGCTGGAATCACAGAGATGCAAAAATGGATGGGAAATCAAACCACCCTGCAAAAAAGCAACAGCTCAACGGTGCAAGGGTGAAATCAGAGAGATACAAAAATTGATGGAAAATCAAATAAATAATTGGCAATCAATTGGTTATTTTGCGCAAAATAATCGGATTGAATCGGTTATTTTTAGGAAAATAATCGGGAAAACCGATTATTTTTGGTAAAATAATCGTTCAAAACTGGTTATTTTTGGTGCAAGCCAATTCCGAACCTTAAACCTAAGACATATCCGTCAACGTGAACTGAGGCGACGAAATCGCCTACGGCAACCCGCTAGTTTCAAGGTTGGTGACCTTGTTTTGGTTCACCATTCACGCCTACCCTCCTCGCCCCGCAACTGCCTACAAGACCCTTATTTTGGGCCCTATCGTATCATCCGGATAGATGGATCTAGAAACCATGTCAGGTGCAGTCCACATCTAGGTGGTAAACTGCTTTGTGCACCTAAGCAGTTGAGGCACTATCACTCCCCTGATGATTTGTCCTAGGATGAGTGGCGCCTCAGCGACAGTGAGGTCGAGCGTATCGACCTAGAGAATGCTGCCAGCCCTGAGGAGGCAGACAAACTTGAAGAGATGGCTGCCGATGAGATGGCAGTCGATGGCTACTGCGTGGTTGCAGGTATTGCCCGCCACGAGTATAAACAGGGCTCAAAATTCCTAACCCTGTGGGATGGATATGGGCTATCTGAGGCGACCTGGGAACCTATGTCGGCCTTCATACAGCCAGATGGGAGTATCAACCCTATCTTTTGCTCCTACCTCGTTGAGAACAACGAGGGACAGCTACTAATCCGTGCTGAGACTCTGTCCCAACGGAAGAAGGAAAACTAATCTCCTTGTACCTATCTATTTACTGTTTTCTAACCTCCCATGGGCGGTGAGAAGTCTTGTGCTGATAGCTAACCCTACTCAGTGTGTGCCGGGACAGGTTCAGAACTCTTGTAGAGCTTCAGTTACCGTGAATGTACTAACTCCCACCCTGAGTCAGGTTCGGCACTCCAGACACCTACACATCCGCTGCTTGCGGAGCACTGCTCCTGCCGTGGCTGTGCTCTGCAGTCCCATGCCTATGGTTACCAGCGTGAGCCAGATGGCCGCTTATCGGGTTTGCAGCCACCCAGCGAGTGTGTGCCCTTGTTGACCATGTGGTGCATGGGAACTGCGCTGATGTTATGACCTTGGGGAGCCAACGAAGAGCAGTGGCTTTCTACTCCAGGGGGGGAATGACAAGCAAGGTGCTGTGAAGCAAGGTGTGTCCACCCTCCTTGGGGACAAGCGTGCCCACAGTTAGGACACCTGACTTGTCCAGACCCATGGGGTTCTACCCTTCCTTACAGGGTTACCATACCCCTAAATGTGCTACGTATATATGTATGTGGCTCACTTCACTCCCCGGCGTGGCTCCCGGAGACCGGACTTCGCTGACCTCGGACCGAAGGTCTTAATCGGGTACTATTACCACTCCTATGGCGCCCAATTTCTGTGCTGGCGCCTATCCTTGGGGGAAGACGGCAAAAGCCCTACCTACTAGAGGGGAGGGGTGGCCAAGTGTGCTAAGGGCATACAAAACACCCATTTTTCTAAGGGCCAAAAACTAACAAACTCCCCTGCCCAGGAGGAAAAGCACGCGGGACAGGAGACACCACTACACTACATTCACTAATGCCAGCACCAGCCTTGGAAGGCAGGGTGAGTACAACCGCACTCAGCCCCTACCAAGCTTGCTGACCCTAACCCCTACACACGCTACTAGGTGGTCATGGCAAGGAAGTCACGAGCCCTACTGGCTCCCCTGTGAAATTGCAAGAGAAAAACGGCGCTACTAAGCGACTGTGGCCTAACAGGGACGTCACAACACATTTCCCCCTCAGGGCTTAGAGGGAAGGAGTGCTCTGTATGCGTGCACAGCGTGTATGATGATGAGGTCGGACTGTCCTCGCCACTGCTGGCTGAGGTACAGTTTGTTGATTGTGTGATCTGCGCCCTTTTTAGCGTGGGCAGAAAAATGGAAAGTTGCCGAAGGCGACTGCTGCTGCACCAATCACCCTGACCTTGCCCACGTGAGAACAAAGGCAGATGAGACGTGGTTAGCGGCTGAGGAACCTAACCAGCCTTTACCTATTATACGCTTCTTAGGCTGGAAAATAATACGCCGTCCTATAACCAGGCCGCAAGCAAGCAAACTTAAGGACTCCGCCCGTTCTCTTATAGAACGTAGGGCGTAGCCCTGGGTAGGCTAAGCAAGGGTTATACAGTGTGCACTGCGCGTGGCCTATATCTGCCAATGGCACGTGTGGGGGCTTTGCATAGGTAGTGTGTGGGCATTGCATAAACAATATCCCTTTAACGCATTGTATGTATGCAGGGAAGGGAGGCGATTGACTATACTCATTCTCCTACCATTAACCCACAACAACCAATCATCGCGTGACTCAACCAGGAGGTGAGCTCCTCCTGGGCTTACCTACCTTACTCACCACGCACCATGTGAATGCCGAAGGGAACAAGAACGCAAAACAGCCCTAAGCGTTTAAACCACCCTACGGCGAGTTGTAAACAACCCTAAACGATTAATGCATCGTGTGTCATGCATGCCATTCTTACCTTGTTTCATGCAGAAGAAGGAGAGGGAATGGCGCACTGCACAGCGCAAAACGAGCCTAAGTGTTTTAAGCCACCCCATTTTAGCGCTACGGCAAAACGAACACGAGCAAGCACTTTCCTTTCTGACCTGTGAAGAAAAGAGAAGAGTGGATCGGGACACAAGGAAAGCGCCACAACGTGTGAATGCCTAGATTGGGCACATGCATCGCGAGCACAGCGCATACACTAAATCTACGTGCGCGCTGCGTGCTCCATTCGTTTCACATACCTGTCATTTTTGTTTTGACGTGTGCACAGCGAAGGAAGTGAACGCCGAGACCCCCAACGACCGCAACGGTGACAACCCTACCGTTTTATCGAAACAACCACCAGGAACGCAATGCATGCGTGTGACATGACACTAACATACCTGAGAGGTGGGTTGTCCACCTGCTGTGTTGTGTGGGTTGCTGTTCCATACTTTGTCCTAAAGTTTATAAAATTTTTGATGCAACTGTGCAAAAATTTCTTTTAAAAGCTCCAAAACCCACGGCTCATACCTTCTTTTGGAGGAGCCGTTTTCGCTTGCGCCAAACCTTCTTGGGAGGCGTCCCTGTTGCGCTTGCCTTCGACTTTAGGTTTTAGCCTCAAAATGACGATTTCTCACGTCGTTTCGTCAATTTTTAGCCATTTGACTTCTTAAATCGCTAACCCGTTCGCTAAACCACAAGATTCACTTCCTGTTGGCTCCGTTTTCTATTTTTTTCAGCTCCTGGAGTTTTTTGCCGTCCATGGGGAGTATTGCTCCGCCCTGGCCCTTGGTCAGGACATTTACTAAAACGCCGCTTATACAGCGATCGCCGTCCGCATTAGAGCGTTCGATTGTACCCTAGTGGGCAAGCATGTGTGCTCTAGAGAGGGAGTCCTGGGTTCAAACTCCAATACCCCCAAATTTTTACCAAAAGGTTTCACCGCACGCTGGCGCGTTTGAAGGAATGCCCAATCGAAGGAACATCATTCACAGTACATTACACTATTTTTCAAGGGTACCTACAGTGTGATAGGCTTCTATGAACTGATAGGAATGTCTTTGGCTGGTTTAATGCATTTTCTGAGGTAATTGTGGGGAAATTTGAGCCTTTTTCCTTGGTCCTACTAGTTTGATCAACTATTACTCCAAGGGGGAGTAAGAAAAAGTCACTGCCATGTCCTTCTTGGAGGACTTGATCTAGGCCAAGCCCCCCCTAAAAGCCTCTTGTTGATGCTGAGACTTACTTAATCATTTTTTGTCTCTCTTTTGAAGTTCCAAGTACACTTTCTCAAAGTAACTACGGTTATAACCCTAGCCCCCCATGAAGTTCACCCCTACCACTCAACTGAGCGGAGGCATCTTCCTTCATGGAGGTTATACCGAAATGAAATAGGCACTTCATGCCTAAGGCCTTGTAGGTTAAGCCTAGTGGTTCCCCACCCCAAGACCCCTATACACAACTGATTCTACCACTTATTGTGGTTCTACTTTTTAACTGTTTCTGAATTCAGTTCCTTGGCCATGCTGGCCAAGTCATATTATGTGTCTGGCCTCAATCATATGCCCCACATTCCTAACCAACTCCATTTCATCCAAAAGAGGGCACATGAAGTGCATGGTGCTACCTTGGAGGCCTGAGTCATACCAGCTTTCACATAAAAATCATTTGTTTTATCTATTTGTGATTGAATCTTTGTACTTAAGCCTGCTTTGTCTATCTGCAGCCAGTAAGAAAAAGTCACTGCCATGTCTTTCTTGGAGCGCTTGATCCAGGCCAAGCCCCCTTTTCAAACCCTTTTGTTGATGCTAAGACAAACTTAAGTGTTTTTATCTCTCTTTTGTTGCCTAAAGTACACTTTCTCAAAGTAACTAGGGTTGTGACCCTAGCCCCCCATGAAGTTCACCCCTACCACTCAACTGAGCGGAGGTACCTTCCTTCATGGAGGATATACCGAAATAAAATAGGCATTTCATGCTTTAGGCCTTGGAGGTTAAGCCTAGTGGTCTCCCACCCCAAGACCCCTATACTCAATTGTTTCTACCACTTATTGTGGTCCTACTTTGTAACTGTTTCTGAATTCAGTTGCTTGGCCAAGTCATTTTCTGTGTGGTCCTGACATCTATGCCCCACATTCCTAACCAGCACCATTTCACCCAAAAGAGTGCACATGAAGTGCCTAATGCTATCTCTGAGGCAAGACTCAGACCAATTTTCATATAAAATCTTTTGTATTATCCATTTGTGATTGAATCTTTGTGTATAAACCTGCTTTGTCTATCTGCAGCCCTTCTGTGTTACACTGGATTCCAAAACCAATCATTGATTCGATTCACATCCTGTTCTTGCTCTACTTGCTGCTTTGGTTTGGGTTTTCAACTACAAAACCTGCAGGATTTCATCAAAATATCTAGGGCATAAATCAAGGACATCTTTCCGGTAGCAGAGGCAGTCCCTTGTGACCTTTTGAACCGACCCTGAGAAGAAGTGCAGCACACAAAGCTCAACAACAAGTTCATCATGTCCACGCCAAGCGTCAGGACCTGGCCCATCGGAACTGTCCAAGTGCAAATGGGCAGCATGGCCCTGCCTATGAGTGAACCACCTTACCGAGCTCCACAACATCTCAGTGGCGCATCCGGGTCCCAAGGAGATCCAGAACGCAGAAGGGAGGAAGAAAAAAAAGGCCTTACCGCCGAGGCCTTAGCGGCCCACGGTTGAGACAGCTTCAGTCATCTCCACAGACGTGTAGCAGCCTCAGTATCCAGATCCAACTGTCCGGCTTCATCCTCAACAGCGATTGAAGGCCCTGAGGAGTATGAGGAACTGAGGAAGAAAATGTATGAATACATCCTCCATGAGTAGTACTACAAATCCATTCGTGGAGAAGATGGAGAGGAGCCATTGGCAGTACATGGATCCAGACAACGTACAGACCTAGGGTCCTACGCGCACTCTGGCCCGCCGTCCGACAGAGCCGAGACTGCATCCCTGCCAAGACGACCAAGACCTGAGTATCCAAGAGCATGTTGTCCAACCCCAAGGGCTCCCGAAGTGGGCCCGACTCGAGTTGAGGAACAACATCATCCAAGGCCAACCTACGTTGCCCTGGATCATACGGCCGAACTGTTGGCCAAACTCCTGTCTGGATCAGAAGATCCAGATGTGACGGCCCTATCGGAGGCCATTAAGGCTAAACTGGGTATTGCAGAACCCTTACCCAAGCCAGAGTTGCCCTCTCTCTCTCCAGGACTGAGTACCCTGGCCGAAGATCTTAAGAGATCAAGGGTCTCAAGGCTGTTGCCTAAGGTCACCTGCCCCAGCCCCTTTCACCCCCGTGCCAGGACTGTGCCCATGGCTGAACTACAGGACGTGCCTGTCACAGAGATTGAGAAAAGAGGGCTGTCAGCCCTGACACCTCTTGCCGGCGTGTCGCCTTCAGGCCTAACTCCGGGGGGTGGGAAGACGGGCAGACCTATTGCCCAGGCGAACATCCAGCTGGAACTGCCGGAGTTCGAACCCCAAAAATCTGCCCGGATGGGCAGAAGAATTTGCAGAGTTCCTTTTGTTGACTGGCCAATCCCATGTGGATGTGGCCACCAAATGCTCACTGCTGAACCGCTCATGCAAAAAGAAATTTTTGCAAAAACAGGTGAAACAGATTGTGAAAACCTGTTCTACCTGGGCAGAGGTACTCCTGAGGTTTGAGAAAACATTCCCAGTCTATGAGACTGACCTCAGCGTACGCACACAGATTGAGGAGCTACCTATGCTCCCTGAGTTTCCATCCGCTGCGCGAATTTCTGAATATGTGTGCGACTTGGAGTACCTGTTGTCGAGGATGAACGTGGGCTCCTACGGAGCCACTGAGCCCCACCTGTGGCTCATGAGTAAGATCCCCCAATGTACGTGGGATGATTGCCGCTCCACCTCTGAGAGGAAGAGCAGGACCCACTCGTACGATGAACTGGTGGACCTCTTGATTGAGCTAGCTCTTGAGAGAGAGAATGACTCCCACATGGAGAAATTCCTCAAGAAGCATTTGGGTCGAGGTGGTACCCCTACCCCCGAACGTGGCGAAGGGAAAGGGGGTAAAAATCCCACTAACACCAACCAGGGAGGTGGTAAAGGGAGGGGTAACCTACGTGCCATGAATGAGGTCAAACCTGATGCAGGTACACCCTCCCTGTTCTACTGCAAACCTGTCAATGACAAGGGGGGACCTTGTCATGCCTCTGACTGCGATCTCCGCAGTGGCTGTATGCTGCAGATGAAACGTCAGCAGCATACCAAAGATGGGAAAACTGTGACCCATCAGGACCATTTCAGGTGTACCATCACCTGTGGTTACTGTGGCAAACGTCGTCACTACGAGGACGAATGCCACATCAAGAAACGCGAGAGTGACAAACTCAAGCGTCAGGAAGCGGAACGCCAGAAGACCCAAACGCCCGCCAGAAATCCCCTGAATGGGGATAAAGGTGGTGAGGGAGGTGGCAAGGGGGGTGGCAAAGGTGGACCCCCTAACCCCCAGAGGCACTCATCAGCGCCCGTTGCTACACCCCCTCCTGCTGCTACACCCCCTCCTGCCGCAGGTGATCCCAAGAAGCGCCCCCAAGGGGATAACGCTACCCCTGAGGGGAATCATTCCAAGAAGAGGCGCTTGGCCTGGATGGCCAGGTCCCTCATTGCTGCAGGGGTGGATGTCAAGTTCCCTCATGAGGAGTAGGGGGGCGGCTCCGAAGAGGAGGACTTGGTTTTCTGGATCCTCGTGAAAATCGGGGATCAAGTTTTTCGAGCGGTGCTTGACACCGGTGCAACACTTTCCATAGGGGCCCGGCGCCTGCTAAAGACTTTCAAGAAAACTAAGACCGTGGCCATAAGAGTAGGGGATGGGCGTACCATCCATTCCTTGGGGGGGGTCGATGTGACTATATGTCTGGGCGATGAAACCGTGACTCAACACTGCAGAGTGCTGGACACCGACGCCTTTGACATCGTCATTGGCACCGACTTCCTACGAAGAAACCGCCAGGTAAAAATGCTGTCCCTCCAGCGCCCCTTTTCTTTGCACTGCGACTTTGGCAGTGGGCTATTCTCCGTACCTTTGGAGCTGTCAGGACGAAAAGAGTCTGGGCTGCGCTACGCATCCAAGACTAACTATCGTGCTGAAAACTACCAATTGGCCCGTCACGTTCTTGAAAATGGACTGGCGGCCCTTCAGGTAAACCTGGATGAGATCCAGGTGGAATTGTTTGCGAGCCAACAACAGCACATCATGCAGTTGTACTGCTCGAAACAACTGAACAATGCTTTCCGTTTCTTCTGGAAAGCAATGGGCCTAGCGTATGCTAACCCTCCCTTCTCCCTGCTCGCGAAGACTCTAACCAAAATCGCTTATGAGGGAGGAAGGGTTGTTATGTGCACCCCTGACTGGGGCTGCTCTGGTGAACATGCTTACTGGCGCCGTATGCTAGATCGAATGACCGTGGGAAGAGTGCAACTCCCCGACAGCCCCATCTATGTGCCTGAGGACTCAGACACAGCTATGCAGGCCCCTGAGTGGGCCAGTTTCCTGTCCATCGTTGATGGATCTCTCAATCCTGTACCCCTGTGTGACCTAGACCAGGTGCTACTGAAAGAGGTCATGGCCGAAAATCGTGGCCTGACCCTTTATGATCTCAAAAATCGATCTCCTGAGCACCTACCTGCCACACTTACAGGGTGTGAGTCTCCCGAGGACTACCTGGAACCTGCAGCTGTAAAAGAGGATGCTGACGACCAACTGTCTGAGATCGCCAGCACTATTCCTTCTGTTGATCCCAGCTGTGTTGACCTAAAACATAGTGCCTTCCTAGCCCAGCTGTTGCTAGAGGAGGTAGATCTAGAGTCAACCTCTGAGCCCGCTTCCCCTGTTGGGAAGCCAGTGCTACACATGCAGCCTATGCACACCGGTGAACCCGTGGCCCAAAGGTGCTGATGCTCTGGCGTGGCCTGCTGCTAATAACATGCCGTTGTTTGAGCATGACACTCAGGAACTCCGGCGGCTGTTGTACCTGAAGGCCGAAGGTATTGAGCGCCAAGAGCGGCTGCAATACCTCAGACAGACCTGGAAATCCTCCATCTGGTCTAAGGAGGACGATGAGTCCTATACGCTGCCTGATCCTGAGATACCTCTAGTGTATTCTCTGCACTATGGGCATCAATGTCCCCCTGAGTGGGACGATGGTTCTGTGCCTGCCGAAACTGCTGATCGGCAGAAAAAGAAAGAACATGGAAAACGCAACCTCCATGCTGAGGAGGATTTCCTTCAGAAACTCGAGAGTCTTAACCTTGACCCCCGCCTGAAGAAACTGCTGATAACCTATGAGGAGGTGTTCGGCGCCTTGCCGCCTCCCCTTTCTTGTAAAAAAACTGGTCCAGATGGAACTGAAATTGAAACCAGAATTTGAAAAGACGCGAGTGAGGCGTCGTCCCTATCCCGCTCCACAGGAACAGGTTGAAGAAATCGAGCGCCAGATCCAGGAATGTATTGATGCTAGCCTCGTTGAAGAGTATAAGCACGGGGACTATCCCCACCACTGCAGTCCCTGTTTCCTTGTTGCCAAACCAGGGTCGACTGCCCTACGTCTGGTTGTAGACTATGGTGAGGTCAACAAGAAAACCCAGAACCACTCAGGGAGTATTCCTAACATGGAAAACACCCTGGAGCGTATTGCCAAAATGCAGGTATAAGACCAAAATGGACAGACGCTCTGGTTTCTGGCAGGTGGACGCGTTCCCGTGGGGGGCCGGCCACGGGACGCTGCGGTGGACACACGCAAGTGAGCAGGCAGGCAAAGCACTACGCTCACAAGGGCATCAATGCGTTGTCATGTGACAAAGCGTTTCAGAATCCTTGCCACTCTGCAAAGAGGGAACGAAAGTATGTACAGCAACACATCAGGATATGTACACAGGGGGTTAAGACTGGACTGGGGTAAGGGCATCAAGGGACAATAGACACTCAGTCCCGACTCATATCCCAATCCTAGGTCCGACCCTCTCAGTGGCTGATGGGGGCGGGGGCTCAAACACAACCCATGCCCTGCTCAGTCCGGACCCTGAAACCCTGCCAATGGGAGAGGTGTCCCGCCCAGCCACAGGCGAGTTCCTCGGAATCAAGAGACTCCAAGGCCAACCGACAGTGGCTCCCTATGCTCCCTTAACGGCAGGTCCCAACTCCTCTCTGAGCCAGAGATATGGCCCCGCCATTATCACCCAGGAGTTGGTAGCTGAAAATGGGCTGTTTCAGCCCAAACTGAAACTAACTCAAAAATTCCCAAAATTGACCCCTCGTCCGGACCCGCCAGAGGTAGGGACGAGGCAACTGACCCTATGCCCTTCGAGTACGAACTCCCTGGAGCCCTCACCCAACCTGGTTCCCTCTGGGGTCCCGGCATCAGGGCAACACGGATGAGTCAAGTGGGGTCATGATGCCAAAATCACCAAAATTGGCGTCATTCCCACGCGTGGCTCGCCCGGCCAAGGTAAGGCCAATGGCTCACAGGGTAGGAGGCAGGACCTAGGACTTATATCTGAGTGTACAACTTGAATTTAGGTCCGGGCTCCCTATGGGCTTAGAGAAATGGGGCCGCCAATTGACCACACGGAAGGGGGAAATTGGGGTCCCAAAATTGGGTCATTTTGGCTGCTTGAAGTGAGCCAAAATTCAATGTGCTCCCAATAGTGTATCTCCACGCCGGCTTGGAGATCGGATCCGGCATTCCATACGTGATCCACCGGGAGTCCAACGGAGACTCCCATGCCCTTGGCTCTCAAAGATCTCCATGCCACTCGGCGTGGTGACGATCCCAATTGGGTCCACAAATGCAAAAATGGCAAAATTGCCCATACTCAATATGGCCTAGCGCCTTAACGAAGGCGGCTCCGCTTCGCCCACGTGGTGTGTGGACCATGGGGACCATTACCCATAACACCCATGTCATATATGGTCCATTGGTCCATGCGTCCGGCGTGCACGAAGGTTAGAACATAGTGCACGGCGGGCAGCAAAAGTGGAAAAATGCTCAAAATGGCCAAAATTGCGCACACTCATGGTTAGGGCAAATGAGGCACATGCCCGACTCGGACCGGAGTGTGCCATAGGATTGGTATCAAGTCATATATGTCCAACATATCTTTGGGGCGTCGCCCAACTCCTCCGGTATTGGGAATGGCAGGGTCGCCAAGTGAGCCCATGATTTGGGATAGTCCCAAATCAACAAAATGGCGGCCACGGTATGCCAAGCTCAAGAGGAGTTATTCGCCGGGTCCAAGATATGTTGGCGACCGAAGTATGTACCCTCATAACATACTTGGGTCATGATGTCAATTGAGCGCAACGTTGAGATATACGTTCGCCACTTGACATCATGACGAGCCAAAAATGGCAAAATTGGCACAAAGACACACAAAAGTGCATTGAAAGATGCACAATTATATTATAATATCTTTGGCTTGGTTCGTGCAATCAACTAATCCTTCTAAACACAATGACTTGACACCAATGACCTTCGATTCCACATATGTGCTCCACTTGGGGCGCCTTGAAAGGTTACGAGCGCTGCTTCCCAAGTGGGCACATGAAAATATGGAAAATTGTAAAACACACACCTTGATCCCAACGCATCGCTTCGGGATCACCACACAAGCTTCCCTTCACGAAGGTTAGGCTTGCAATTGACCGTAGGGAGTATGGAGAAGGGGCTTGCACAATATGAGGTCCATTGGCGGGCTCGGCTTGGAGTAATGGACCCGCCAAATGGGCACGCAACACAACACAAGGCACATACTCCATATTGCCCAAAAAGGTGGCTCCCACCATGATATGTCATGCCCCTCCAAGGGCACAACTTTGTGTCAATCGCTCATAGGAACTCAAGGAGAGTTCCTATGCAACACCAACACTTGCGCGCTACACTCGAAAGTTAACTTAACGCACGCAATATCATGGCCAAAGAGTTATAACGCAAACTCTACCCTATTGACCATGATCCATTACACTAGCGCGCACGTGTGGAAACGCAAGGCATATAATGCTTCCTAAATTACGTCGGGAGTATTGTGAATACATCCCACGTTTCCTTATCGTAATTCTTCGCAAGCAACACGAGATATGACCTTCACAAGTGGCCTCACGAATCAACTTTATTTTGCCCATATCTTTAAGACAAATGGAGGGCAGGATAAAAGGGAAGTTGATTCGTGCATACGGAAGCACGTAGGTCCACTCGAAAGAGGTCAAATCAAGTGCGGGGATGTCGAAGTCGAAAATCCGATTTCGACATCCTGAAAAATTCGGATTAAGGTTGCGAGTATTAATTATGAAAATTGCGGAAGCATCCATGCAGTTCCTGGCGACTTTGGAGCCTTCGTCGCGGATAGCGTTAAAATTTCCATTATAAACAGTTAAACTGGCGGTTACGGTAAAGTCGCGAACCAACCGCCAGCAGTCAAAACAGTGAGTATCGGAACGGAAGCATAAAAATTGACGGAAACAATATGAAAATAAAACCCTGTTGATTCCTGATATTCTGATACACAAATCTCCGCTGGCGGTGCATCGGTTGCCGATGCGGGGCTTCACGGCACGGAACCCGCCGTACATGGGGTTAGTGGACCGGAGACCGGTTGTATGCCGTAACCTGGCCATGGGGTTCTGGGTACCGCTTCACCCCCCTCCTTAGAGCAAACCCTGGGGGGGCTCGATAACACTCATGCATGGCAGCGGGTACCCAGGACCACTTCCTGAAGGGGGGGGGGTGTCACATCCTCACTCCAGTAAGTCACAGTAAAATAGGTACCCCACAGTGGGATAGGTATGCTGCTGTAACAGCTCGTAGCACATGTATAGTATCAAGTATCAAGTCCCGGGTCCTGGCGGTGATTGTTCGGCATCCAAAGGACCCGTTAACCCATACCAGGCGCTCCGGGTGCCGGCTGCTACGGTCACCACCACAGTGGCAGTGGCATACACGGCCAACATAGGCGTCACACGACGGCCGAGGTGGCCCCACAAGTCGAGAGCGACCACAAAGATCCATCAGGCTACCCCAAGCTTCCCAAGGCCCGCCGACTGGGGAGAGTCCCCACGGGTCCTTCCTCGGGCGCACCATGTCCATATCCATACGACGCGAGTCCAGAGTGCCATAGTCGAACTCCTTACGAACCCCAAATCGTAAGGGAACTCCTCCTGAAGGGATCGGGCATCAAGGCCGTCTTTTCCCTCGCCCTACTACCACGAAGCGTGGCCATACATGAGGGAGTCCTCATGCAGTGTGGGCGGAGGCGTCGACTCCTCAAACCACCAGTTTCCCAGGCAGACTGACCGAGGTCAGGAGCACCGGAGGCCGCCATCCGAATGCAAGTGCGTCTGCAAATCGGTAGGCTCACACTGGGACTGACAGTGGCGGACCGCTGGGAGTGTAGTCAGGCAACTGGGCTTCCCGCCTGGCGCCATCAGGATCTCCACACATCACAGCGAATAGGGCAACACGGTATCACGGGCACTCAAATAGTAGAATCTGTAATCAAGTACTGGTCCAGGCTGGACCAGGCTGTAAGGATATGTACACGGCGACTCAAGGCGCCTCTGTATCCCGATTCGTGGTGAAAAACAGTCCATCCCTCAGCGATGGGCTGATGACACTTAACATACAGATGCACATATCCTGGAGGGCAGAAAAACAAGCAACAATTTGGGTAAATAGGCGTGTAAACACACTCAGAACAGAGTGCCAAACCACGCCACGTTCAGGATAAGGCAAATGCAGGAGGATGGACAGGATAACGCCTGAGTTCAGGCATATATAGTCTCGAGACACACGTCGACTGGTCTGGATTCCGCAAATGCCATGGAACCAGACCACACACCAAAAAATCGCAATGCCGATGACAGCAGCATCCGTTGCGCAACGTCGTATGGGCTTCAAGGCCCCAAGAGCTCAGAAAAATGAAGGTCAGTCGCCCTACCTGGTTTCCCATGGGTTCAGCAGGGGGGGTGAGTGACGAATAAAAGAAGAGAGGGGCCATCCTCCTCTGGACTCAGCAGGGGGGGGTATATGGCCACTCTGTCACCGAAAGATGGAAGAGAGCAAGCAAGTAAGGGACGATTCGTCGGCCTCACAAGCGCTCATCACACATCAGGGGAGAGCTCAGGGCGCTGATCAGGCACCCCTGGCTGCAATCGCCCGGGTGAGTGCTGCCAAGTCCGAGACATGGATCTTGGTCTTGTGCTTGCGGATGTACTCCATGAAGGGAGTATTGACCCGCGGCACGAACGAGGAGACGGGTTCCCAGGTGTCGTGGGACGGCCCATAGCCTCGCCAACGAACCTTGAACTCCAGACCTCCGGGTGCCGAGGCCTTCGGACGCTGAGCCAGGATCCTCTCGACAGTGTAGTCGTCCTGCTCAGCATAGTCGTCGTCCGAATCGGCCTCATGTTTGGCGTAGTCCAGGGACACATGTCGGCCACGGAGGTCGGGTTCCCGCACACGGAGTTGACTCTCGTGGCGCTCCCGGAACTGTCCGTGACCCACCTTGACGCGGTAGGTGTCCTCACCAATCCTGCGGACCACCTCGCCGGGTGTGAACCAGGTTTTGGTGCGGTGGGTGCCCATGGGGCGGGGTCTGATCACCCACACCGGGTCTCCCACCCTGAACTTCTGCGCTGTCGAGCTCGGGGCGGACTTCTGACGCTCAGCATGCTCCTTCTCAAGCTGCTGGCGGATGTCCCGCGCCGTTTGCTCTTGCCGCGCGAAGAACTCCTTGGCATCCATAGCCATGCCATCACCAGACAAGGGAAGTCCCCTACCCAGGGGGTCCCTGCCGAACAGAATCTGGTGAGAGGACAAACCGCCCGGAGTGGGGGTGTCATGATGGGCCTTGAGAGCAGGCCACATCTCCTCGAACCAGTTCCGCCGTGGATTGGTGATGTGGATCTTGCGCAGCTTCTCGAACAGCTGCCGTCCAGCCACTTCAGCACGGCCGTTAGACCGGCTGAGATAGGCGACACTCTTGGCATGACGTATCCCCATGAGGGAACACATAGCCTTGAACCAGCCACCAGTAAACTGGGGCCCTCGGTCACTGCAAATGGTGCGGGGGATGTCAAAGACGGTCAGCCAATGACGAATCATCATGACTGCCACTTCCTTGGCAAGCAACCCCTTTTTGCGTGCCGGAACGGCTACCACGTAGCCGCTGTGGCGGTCCACACAGAGAACCACACAGTCAAAGGCCTCCTTGCCAATGTGCACTTCGGGCATGGAGAAGACGTCCATGGCCACGCTCTCCATGGGCTGGTCAGGAACCGGGGTCCATTGGGGTTCCCCCTTGACGTTCCGGTTATCGGGATTGCAGGCCTGACAGACCGAGCAACCCTTCCTGACCTTCTTGATGGCGGTGTAGAGAACGATATGGTCGATCTCGAACCGACGCTGCATGTCAAGAGCTTGCTTCTTGACCCCTGGGTGCAGCATGTGGTGGTGCCAAGCTTCACACAGCTCGAGCACCCGGGACTCTGGGACTAGCAGCTTACCATTCCGGTAGAGCTTGCCATCTTCCTCAGTCAGCCCCTTTGGCCACTTCTGTCCGTCGTCAGGGTCGGTCACAGCCCTATACTCGGCCGCAAAGGCCTCAGACTTGGCGTAATCGTCGGTCCAGTCGTCCTGGAGGCAAGACTCCGGGAAGAGGTGCTTGTCGGACTCAGTTCCCACAGGGGGTGCCGGACCGGGCCTTCCGCCCGCGGCACCCACAGGGGCGAGTACACTGACCGTTCTGCTCACCCTCGAAGCGAGGGGGGCGTCTGCGGCCATGACGACGAAGCATTTAACATCCTCCTCCTCCATCAGGCGCTCCATTTCAATGATCCTCTTGGCTTCAGCGGTCTCAGCCTCATCGCCATGGGCAGAGATATCCTGCATGCCCTTGCTGGCGGGATAGGCCCACCTACTGAGACAGTCCGCCACGGTGTTATCCTTTCCAGGAATATACACAACCGTAAGGTCGAACTTGGCCAAGGTCTCGTGCCATCTTGCCCGTCGGGAGGCGGGACCTGAGGGGGTGTCCACGTGCTCCTTGTGCCACGACTGCAGACTCTGATGGTCGGTGCAGACGGTGACGGGATGGAGGGCTATGTACCCAGCCCATTTCCTGAGAGCCATGACGATGGCATACGCCTCCTTTTCACGGGGCGTCCACGTCCGTCTCTGGCCTTCCGCCAGGACTCGGCTCCAGAAGGCCACGGGCACGTGCCTCCCATCGTCAAGCACTTGCTCCAACACAGCGCCAATGGCGTAGTCGGAAGCGTCGGTGCGCAGGACGAACCCTCGGTCGGGATCCACGAGGTGCAGACCCACTGCGGATAGCAGCGTCTGCTTCATCCCCTCAAAGGCACGGTCAGACTCTTCAGTCCAGACCAAAGCCTTCTTGGACCCCTTCTTGGTCTCCTCTCGGTTGCCCTTGAGCATGGTCGTCATGGGGGCTGCATACTCGGCATACATCTTGATATACCCCGAGTAGTAGTTGCAGAACCCCAGATACGCCCGTAGCTCAGAGACCGTTTTGGGCTTTTCCCAGTGCTCAATCGCAGCCACCTTGCCAGGTATGGGCTTTCGCTGCCCGTTCCCGACTACATGGCCAGCGAAGACCACCTCGCTTACCGCAATGGTGGCCTTGTCACTGCTGCCCGTGAGTTTGTGCCGAACCAGAAGGTCCAGCACTCGAGTGACGTCCCTCTCGTGTGCCTCCAGGAGCTCCTCGTAGCTCATGCTGGGGTCCCCGGACGCGATGATCACGTCGTCCACGAAGGGGTCCGCACAGTCGCGCACCGGCTCAAGCAGGTTCTCCAGCATCCGCTGAAAAGCCGCATTGCCGTTGGTAACGCCCATAGGCATCACCTTCCACTGGAGAGGTCCAAGTGGGGTGCTCATGGCTGTGCAGGCACGGGACTCTTCGGCGAGAGGCATCTGATGATAACCATGTTTCAGGTCAATCACCGTGAAGATCCTCCGCCGGTGTTGCTTTTGCAGCATGTCCTCAATGAGGGGCAGCGTATAGCTGTCGTGCTGCGTTTGGGCGTTCAGGCCGCGGTAGTCGACCACGAGCCGCCACTCACCGGCAACCTTCTTGGGGACGACGAAGCAGGGAGAGGCCCACTCGGAGTGGCACGGCTCAAGCCAGCCTCTCTGGATGAAGTCACGGAGGATCTTCTCCATGGCCTCTTTCCTCTCGCCCCTCAGGGCAAACTCCCGGTGACGATACACACGGGGGTCCTGCTTCAGTCGTATCTTGGCCTCGCCATACGGTCCACGCACCGGTGGGGGGAACACAGGCTTTCCGCTGAAGAAGGTCTCGCCATACTTCTGCTTCAGCCTGGCCCTCAACGCCTGGATCTTGGGGCAGTCATCGGCCTCCGCCTTGGCTTTTCCGGGCACTTGAACCACGGAGCTTACTTGAGGGGTAGCTACTCCGCTCGCTTTCGGCTCAGGTGGTCTTCCCAGGTGGCCCAAAGGGCCATCTCTGGTTTTGCCTCGGAACAGATCGCCGTAGGTGGATGGGTTACCGCCAGGCGGCTCGTCTTGGCTGGACATGTGATCCAGCACCCTCTGTACGAAGGTATCCCCGTCATAGGAACCAGAGACGATTGAGTCCACTTCCCACCAGGCTTTGTCCTGGCCTTTGCCCTCACGCTGGTTTCCCCAGTCGTGAAAGGGCTGATCCATATACCCCTGAACCAGATCCCACTCCTCTTCAGTGAGGGGGTCTTCGGAGTCCGATTCTTCGATGTCAACAGGGGGAACCGCAAAGCATTGCCGCCAGGGCTCTGCTATGATGCGGTTGACACACACGAAGTCCGTGGTGTCGGCCTGATCAAGGCCCCCATCCACATAGTGGAATTCTGTTGGCCATCTCTGGGGTGGCATGGGCTGTCCCTTAGCGTCCTGATAGACACTCTCTCCAGCCGGTAGGACGACCTTGTTCAAGGTCATGTTGGTCAATGAGGCTACCCAATGTCGGGTACTTTCCTCCTCGGTGCATCCCATAGGAACAACCAGCACTGCCTTGGAGCGGTCCTTGCGAATCTTCGCTATCGCTCTTGGAATGTCCCAACGGGGGCAATGGATCCACATCAATCCCTGATGCGGACCCCAGTGTTTCTTCCACGCGGAGTCCTGTGCGCTCCAGTACTTCTCACACACCCGCAGATGGGCGGAGGTTCCTGAAGAGAACGCATCCAGGGCCAGATCCGACGCTCCCAGGTCCGCGACCACTCGGTTCGCCACTTCCGGCCTTACGCCGTACTCCTGGTTTGCTGGCCCAGTGGGCTCAGTGTCCAGCGCGGCCACTTCGAGCTGATTGCGTTCGGGGTGGATCCATTGGCATTCCACATGGTGCTCAGGTGACGAGAGCCACGAGAGTTGGTCGTCCTGGTACAGGGTCATGGAGGCCTGGGCCGGGAGGACGCCGGAGTCCGTCTCCATCATGAAGTCGTACCCGACGATCATGTCCCAGTCCATCTCGGCTTCGTAGAAGCTACCGTGCAGGAGGATTTCCTTGCCGAGGTCTGGGCGGCTCAGTTCACGATGGTTCACGAACTGCAGCCCAATGGCCGCTTCCTTCGTGCCTCCCACCATGTACTGGCCGTTCGCCACCTTCAGCCTGACAGGTTTCCGACTGTCGGTCAGACACTCTGGTGGAAGTAGGCCAGCCTTGACCAAGCTGACTTGAGCTCCCGTGTCGACCAGCACGTCGAAAACCTTTTCCACTTCCCCGCATAGGGCACGGACCTTAAGATGCAACTGCCGCTCGCGACCGACACGGCGCACGGCGTGCAAACTCAGGATCTCCGGCCGTTCCAGAAGCTCAACAAGCGACTGGTGCAGGTCGTGGACAATGGGCTCAGGCTGCCCATCTGCAGCATCCAGCTGCGGTCCGGGTGATCCTCCGATACTCTCGGATAGATCCTGTAGTACATCAAACACGTTCTTGGTCGCGAAGGACGGACGGGTGCAAGGGTTCGTGCCTTCACTTGCCCTCACCCCGCCTCCGCGACTGGGCGCCAGACCGGGCCTTCCGCCCGCGGCAGTCCCCTTGTGCTTACCGACTCCCGACAGGGATGGTTCGGCGCTTCCCACGTCACCATCCTGCGACCGCCCTAGCTGGGGCCCTTGGCTGCAGGGGCTCCGCTAGGGGGCGTCGGTTGTGGAAGAGGGGGTGTGCTCCTCGGCCTCAACGTCGTTGACGCCTTTCTTTCTTCCCCCTTTACCTCCTCCTTTACCCTTCTTGTCCTTGTCCTTGTTCTGGTCATTCTGGTTGTTCTCCTTGTTCTTGTTGTCCGACCTGGGGACCCAGTTCCGCTTGATCTCCTGGATCTCCTTGGCCAACTCGGTCCCCACCGACGACATCAGCTTGGCCAGCTCGTCCTTGTCGACCTCCATCTTGGCTTCCCGGATACCCGCGGGCGCACGCTTCTTCGACCCATGCGCCTTCTTGTAAGCCTCCGTGTCGGCCTTGTGGACGGGGCATGTTCGGTGGTCATGGTTGAAGCCTTTCTTCCTCCCATAACACACGAAACAGCCCTGAGGGTGAGCTCGTATGAACTCCCCAAAGGAAAGCGGAGGGTCGCCAATACGGCGAGGGTCCCTCTTCTCCTGCTTCTTCCAACCTTGCTGCAGGGGCTTCCAGTTTGCTGGCTTGGTCCCCGCGCTCAGGTTCTTGGCCACAAAGGCACACACGGCCATTTCGGCGG
Organism: Eutreptiella sp. 'Long Island Sound 2002'; assembly: GCA_964036045.1. Classification (NCBI taxonomy): domain Eukaryota; phylum Euglenozoa; class Euglenophyceae; order Eutreptiales; family Eutreptiaceae; genus Eutreptiella; species Eutreptiella sp. 'Long Island Sound 2002'. The sequence continues at coordinate 32,492,610 of OZ038392.1, read as the reverse complement.
GCTCATCGTCGTCGTCATCGTCGACGAGAGTCTCATCGCCGCCGGCTCCCGCTGGGTCCATGGCATCTTCCCCGCCAGGTCCCTCGCCAACGTAGTTGACGTCGCGGTCGCCGGGCCTCAACCCGCGGGTGTGGTGGAGGTTTCGGTACTCCTTGAGTACTTCCTCGCCAACCCACTCCAGGATCTCGTCGCAGCTCATCCGCGCCGGGATGGGCTGCAGACGGATGGTCTGGCCGCTCAACTCACAATCGTCAAGGCGCCACATCGCGGTCTTCTCGCGATCGCCCGAGACGGTGATGAGAAGAGCGTTCCGCAGGGAGTGCCGTTTGACATCCCGGGCCACGTTCTTCTTCGCCCAACTCACCACGTTCGTATGATACTCCTTGGGGAGCATCATCTTGACCGTGTGGTTGGACTTGGCCCTCTTGGATTCCTCCTTGGTGACCCTCTTGATCCATGCTTCCGGTAGCATGGAGAGCAGGCGAGCCTGCTCGTCACCCTCGTTCCAATCCTCCACGTTGCGGCGGAAGAGGGTGTATTTCCCTCGGAAGTCCCGCCAATCTCGTAGGCGGATCTCCCGTCCATCATGCTCAAGCTTGATGGACTTCCAGCGCTTGGCAGCCACCTGCGGAGCGTCCACCCGCTCCTGCTCGTTGAGCCACTTCTTGGCGTCCTTGAGGGTCTTGATTTTCCCCTCCTTGGTCGCCACGAAGTATAGCTCGCCGAGCACTTCCGGCAGGCGGTACCTGAACCGTTTGAAGACATATCTCTCCGCATCCGCGGGAGGTAGGTCTTCAGTGACGGTCAGCCCCCAATCGTCCAGCTTCTCCAAGAAGCGGTCGAGGTTGAGGGGGTTGCCGTCGTACATGGGGGGCTTGATGTCCTTCAAGTCTTCCCACACGGCGGCGTCCGCGGCCTTAGAGACCATGAACGCCGGCCGCGAGGTCGACCGAGGTTCCCATCGGCCTCGCCCACGGGCTTCCACGGCCGCCACGTCCATCTCCTCCATGGAGTCCCTGTGGCTACGCCGCGGTTCCTCCACGTACGCTGAACCAAAATGTTCACGCCGTACTGCATCCATGTACGCATCCTCATCACGGCGCCGGCGGCTGCGTTCAGCGGCCTCCCGTCGTACACCACGCGGCGGGCTGATGTCGAACTCCTCCAGGTCCAGGTCCAGGTCCAGGTCCTCACCTTCGCCGACATCCCACTCCACGTCTCCTCTGGGGACCTCATCCCTGAGTCCACCATAACGTCCTCCAGCCCTGGGGATTGGCGCCGGGGTTGGTGCCGGGCGTCGGGGGCGTACAGGCGTCCGCGGTGGGGCACGGCGGTTGTGGTAGTCCGCGCTGAGCCACTCATCGCGCCATTCCTCACTGCCACTGCCGGGCGGCACGCGATCGTTGCGGCGGCCCGCGCTGTGGTGAGAGGGGGCGGTGAGAGAGGGGGCACTGGCGCTGGGGCGACTCCTGGGGGCTCCGCCGGGGGCGTGGGGTCTGCCTGGACCTGGTCCGGGTCCCCAGCCGTCGTCCGACGAGCCAGACTCCAGGGGTGGGTGGTCGCTGCCGACCCTCCTACGGGCTTCCAGCGCATCCAGCCTCTCCTGCAGGCCGCTGACGACGTTGGTCAGCGACTTGGTCTCGGCCCTGGCGATGTCCAGGTCCTTCTGCGCGCGCGCGGCGACCCCGGAGATGCGAGCCATCTCGACCTTGCCCGTGTCTACCTCGCACTCGAGGGCAAAGACCCTCCTGCGGAGGTAGACAATCCACCACCAGGTGGTGTCCGGGTCGCCGTTCCCTGGTGGGTCGTCAGGGGCCCCAGGGGGTCCTCCAGGAGGGCCTCCGCCGGGTCCGCCCGGTCCAGGGGGTCCTCCCCCGCCCGGTGGTCCGCCTCCAGGGGGTCCATTCGGTGGGCGTCCTCCAGGGGGTCCTGATGGTCCTCCGCCAGGGGGTCCCGGTGGGTCTCCGCCGGGTCGCCTCGGTGGGTCCGAGGATGGGCGCTTCCTCGTGATGCCGAACTCCATGTCGTCATCCTCGTCCATGTCGCCCCACCTGGGCGTCTCGGTCACGGAGGACTCGGAGCTCCGGTAGGGAGGAGGGGGATCCTCATCCTCACCTTCCATGGGGACGTCTCCGCCACCTTCGCCCGTCCAAGCCACCACTTGGCGATGTCGACGGCCTCGTTCATCCCCGTCACTGGCGGTGAAGAAGGGGTCACTGTCGTGGGGGTGCCCACCCGCTGGCCTCCGCGGCCTCTCGGGGGTCTTCCCCTTGCCCTTCCTCCGTCCACGGGCGGTGGCGCTACCGCTCCCGCTGCTGCCCGTGTCCGCCTCATCCAGCTTCATCCTGGAGGAGGCGTCCCCTTCGAAAAGCCTTCGAAGGGTCTCCACTCGCGATCCTCCCGGGGGAGTCTCGTGGCGGAGTTTGGCCTCTGCCTCCTCCATTGCGGCGGCGGTGGCTGCGGCAGCTCGCGCTTCGGCTTCTTCCCAAGCACGAGCCGCCTCGGCTTCCCGGGCCTGCAGCAGCTGCGCCTTCTGCGCCTCCAACGCCGCCAGCTCCGCCTCCGTCTTGGCCTTCTCCTCAGCGACCTTCCGTCGCGCGGCCTCGATGGCTTCCTTCTTGGCGGCGTCCTCCTGGGCCTTAGCCGTCGCGTCGGCGTGGGCCCTTTCCTCCGCCTCCTTCTTTGCCCTCCCTTGGGCAAGCGCCTCTTCCAGCGCCTTCACCTCGGCCTCCTTGCAGGCAATGGCCTCCTGCGTCAGGCGGGCTTCCTCGTCGGCTGCCGCCAACTCACCGTTGACCCAGGCGGTCGCTGCCCCATGGGCGGCTGCGGCCGTGAGTCCGGCCGCAATGGCCGCCACGGTCTGGGCGTGGATGGCCATGCCATGCGCCCACTGCGCAGCCTCCTCCTGGGCGATGCCGGTGGCGCCCTCCACGGCAGCGCTGTACTGCCGGGCCCGTTGCCGGGCAACCCGACGGTTGCAGGGCACCCCACAGGCGCGCTCACAGGCGCGCGCCACGTCCCTTTCGGGAGCGACGCTGCTGCTGGAGCTGGCCTGGTCGGCCGGCGTCCTCCCGCGGTGGGCCGACTCGATGTCGCTGCTGTGGCCTGCTGAGGCCTGCCGGGCCTTCAGGAGCAGCGAACGGGGCTTGGCCTGGGTCTGCTTGGCGACTTGGATGTAGTCGCCAAGGGTGGTGGAGCCGGGGTGGTGTCCACCATTGGGCCGTTGGGGACTGGGGGCTGGGGTTCCGCCCTTGGCGCCTTGGGCGGCTTCGGCAGCCAGGGACTCCTGGTACTCCCGCCACCTCCGGTCCCTCTTCTTGTCCCCGGCGGACCTCTTCTCCGTCCCCGGAGACGCGCTGCTGCTGCCCTGCAGCCTGCGCTCGCTTCCCGGTTCCGGGAACTTCTTCTCGATCACGTCCCACAGGGAGACGTTGATCGAGGCGCCCGACGGGTAGGCGTTGGGGTCCTCGTCCTCCTCGATCCCGTCGGGGCGCAGCCCTTCGCCGGGCCTGTCCGGCCGGGTCCACGCCCTCCAGCGCCTCTGCTGGTGGCGGTACTCGTACCCCTCCGCCCGCAGCCAGTCCTCCACGGCCTGCAGGCGGTCGGGGGCGATGTCCGTGCGGAGCTCGAAGCTCCTGGGCATGCCCCCTTCGCTCTGGGGGTTGCTGTGGCGGTAATGCTGGTCCCAAACCAACCCACGCAGCAGGCGTGCTGCATGGGGGTGGGGCCGCGGCCACGTCCTGCCCGCTTCCTGCCAATTCACCATGGCAGCGGGGGCGTAGATGGTCTTGAAGTCCTTGATGTGCACTCGTTCACCTCAACGAACTGGTTGTGGTTGTTGGGGAGGGTGCCGCAGCACTGGATTGGAAGTGCGGCTGGTGCTGGTCAGCCGGTGGTTGTGGAGGTGGTTGACGCGGCCTTGCTGGTCGGCCGATGGGACTCCGGGTCGGCCGATGGGGCTGATGCAGGAGTCCTGGTCTGTGCACCTCTTTCACGGCTGCTGCGCGGTCCGGGCGGTGCTCTTGACGGCGCTGCGGGCTCCGTGACGAACTCGGCGCTGTCGCTGAGTGGCGCTGCGAGCTGCTGCGCTGCGCTGCGAGACGCTGCGCTGCGCTGCGAGCTACGAGCTGCGCCGCGCTGCTGCGACGCGCGGCTCGGGGTTGTTGGCCCCGAGTGGCACGCGAGGGCTGGGTAACCCCGCGGCGGTGAAACGCTTTTGACGCGTTCCCGTGGGGGGCCGGCCACGGGACGCTGCGGTGGACACACGCAAGTGAGCAGGCAGGCAAAGCACTACGCTCACAAGGGCATCAATGCGTTGTCATGTGACAAAGCGTTTCAGAATCCTTGCCACTCTGCAAAGAGGGAACGAAAGTATGTACAGCAACACATCAGGATATGTACACAGGGGGTTAAGACTGGACTGGGGTAAGGGCATCAAGGGACAATAGACACTCAGTCCCGACTCATATCCCAATCCTAGGTCCGACCCTCTCAGTGGCTGATGGGGGCGGGGGCTCAAACACAACCCATGCCCTGCTCAGTCCGGACCCTGAAACCCTGCCAATGGGAGAGGTGTCCCGCCCAGCCACAGGCGAGTTCCTGGGAACCAAGAGGCTCCAAGGCCAACCGACAGTGGCTCCCTATGCTCCCTTAACGGCAGGTCCCAACTCCTCTCTGAGCCAGAGATATGGCCCCGCCATTATCACCCAGGAGTTGGTAGCTGAAAATGGGCTGTTTCAGCCCAAACTGAAACTAACTCAAAAATTCCCAAAATTGACCCCTCGTCCGGACCCGCCAGAGGTAGGGACGAGGCAACTGACCCTATGCCCTTCGAGTACGAACTCCCTGGAGCCCTCACCCAACCTGGTTCCCTCTGGGGTCCCGGCATCAGGGCAACACGGATGAGTCAAGTGGGGTCATGATGCCAAAATCACCAAAATTGGCGTCATTCCCACGCGTGGCTCGCCCGGCCAAGGTAAGGCCAATGGCTCACAGGGTAGGAGGCAGGACCTAGGACTTATATCTGAGTGTACAACTTGGATTTAGGTCCGGGCTCCCTATGGGCTTAGAGAAATGGGGCCGCCAATTGACCACACGGAAGGGGGAAATTGGGGTCCCAAAATTGGGTCATTTTGGCTGCTTGAAGTGAGCCAAAATTCAATGTGCTCCCAATAGTGTATCTCCACGCCGGCTTGGAGATCGGATCCGGCATTCCATACGTGATCCACCGGGAGTCCAACGGAGACTCCCATGCCCTTGGCTCTCAAAGATCTCCATGCCACTCGGCGTGGTGACGATCCCAATTGGGTCCACAAATGCAAAAATGGCAAAATTGCCCATACTCAATATGGCCTAGCGCCTTAACGAAGGCGGCTCCGCTTCGCCCACGTGGTGTGTGGACCATGGGGACCATTACCCATAACACCCATGTCATATATGGTCCATTGGTCCATGCGTCCGGCGTGCACGAAGGTTAGAACATAGTGCACGGCGGGCAGCAAAAGTGGAAAAATGCTCAAAATGGCCAAAATTGCGCACACTCATGGTTAGGGCAAATGAGGCACATGCCCGACTCGGACCGGAGTGTGCCATAGGATTGGTATCAAGTCATATATGTCCAACATATCTTTGGGGCGTCGCCCAACTCCTCCGGTATTGGGAATGGCAGGGTCGCCAAGTGAGCCCATGATTTGGGATAGTCCCAAATCGCCAACATGGCGGCCACGGTATGCCAAGCTCAAGAGGAGTTATTCGCCGGGTCCAAGATATGTTGGCGACCGAAGTATGTACCCTCATAACATACTTAGGTCATGATGTCAATTGAGCGCAACGTTGAGATATACGTTCGCCACTTGACATCATGACGAGCCAAAAATGGCAAAATTGGCACAAAGACACACAAAAGTGCATTGAAAGATGCACAATTATATTATAATATCTTTGGCTTGGTTCGTGCAATCAACTAATCCTTCTAAACACAATGACTTGACACCAATGACCTTCGATTCCACATATGTGCTCCACTTGGGGCGCCTTGAAAGGTTACGAGCGCTGCTTCCCAAGTGGGCACATGAAAATATGGAAAATTGTAAAACACACACCTTGATCCCAACGCATCGCTTCGGGATCACCACACAAGCTTCCCTTCACGAAGGTTAGGCTTGCAATTGACCGTAGGGAGTATGGAGAAGGGGCTTGCACAATATGAGGTCCATTGGCGGGCTCGGCTTGGAGTAATGGACCCGCCAAATGGGCACGCAACACAACACAAGGCACATACTCCATATTGCCCAAAAAGGTGGCTCCCACCATGATATGTCATGCCCCTCCAAGGGCACAACTTTGTGTCAATCGCTCATAGGAACTCAAGGAGAGTTCCTATGCAACACCAACACTTGCGCGCTACACTCGAAAGTTAACTTAACGCACGCAATATCATGGCCAAAGAGTTATAACGCAAACTCTACCCTATTGACCATGATCCATTACACTAGCGCGCACGTGTGGAAACGCAAGGCATATAATGCTTCCTAAATTACGTCGGGAGTATTGTGAATACATCCCACGTTTCCTTATCGTAAATCCTCGCAAGCAACACGAGATATGACCTTCACAAGTGGCCTCACGAATCAACTTTATTTTGCCCATATCTTTAAGACAAATGGAGGGCAGGATAAAAGGGAAGTTGATTCGTGCATACGGAAGCACGTAGGTCCACTCGAAAGAGGTCAAATCAAGTGCGGGGATGTCGAAGTCGAAAATCCGATTTCGACATCCTGAAAAATTCGGATTAAGGTTGCGAGTATTAATTATGAAAATTGCGGAAGCATCCATGCAGTTCCTGGCGACTTTGGAGCCTTCGTCGCGGATAGCGTTAAAATTTCCATTATAAACAGTTAAACTGGCGGTTACGGTAAAGTCGCGAACCAACCGCCAGCAGTCAAAACAGTGAGTATCGGAACGGAAGCATAAAAATTGACGGAAACAATATGAAAATAAAACCCTGTTGATTCCTGATATTCTGATACACAAATCTCCGCTGGCGGTGCATCGGTTGCCGATGCGGGGCTTCACGGCACGGAACCCGCCGTACATGGGGTTAGTGGACCGGAGACCGGTTGTATGCCGTAACCTGGCCATGGGGTTCTGGGTACCGCTTCAGACCTAACCGCCGCAGCTAAGGAGCTGTTGGCCTTTATAACCTCTAAGGGTCGTGTCTTCAAGTGGAAGGTTATGCCTTTCGGGGTGGCTAATGCCCCAGCGCTCTTCCAGGAGCTTATGAACAAAATTTTGTACATACTGAGGCGCAGGCCTCTAGTACAAGAGTTGATTTCTCGGGGTGCAGAAATGGAGGCTCACATCGACGACGTGAGTTTGGGTACTAATACCAAAGAGGACCATGTCCTTCTCCTCCGTGAATTTTTCATTGTCTGTCAAGAAAACCATCTCCGAATCAAACTCGAAAAATGTGAGTTTATGAAAGAGGAGATGGAGTATTTGGGTTTCGACGTGGGTGAAACAGTGGGGTATCGCTGGTGGAAACCAGCCGCGTCTAAGATGCAGCCCCTACAGGACATGCAGATTCGCGATGACCCTAAGAAGGGCCTACACGATGTGAGGAGTTTTGTGGGCGCCTGTAATTTCTATCGGCGTCACATCCACAATTTTACTTACTCCTCTGCACCCCTCACTGACCTAATCAAGAAAACTACTCCCTGGAGGTGGACCGCCAGAGAGGAAGAGTGTTTCCAGGAGTTGAAGAAGAAGATTGCCTCCTCCAACTGCCTGGGAGTACCCCGCCCTGAGGGCGAGATAGTCCTGATCACTGATGCCAGTGATGTAGGAGGGGGTGGTACGATCTACCAATGGCAGGAGCTTAACCCCGCTGAACTAACCCACTGCCATTATCGTACTACTGGACTGAACCGTGATGGTTCGTTGAAACATGACTATCCTACCAGTGAGTGGCGACTGGTGCCACTGGGACACTGGAATTGGAAATGGAACCAAGCGCGTTCCAATTACAGCACCTATGACCAGGAACTCCTGGCCGGTATGTTGGTACTATCGTCACAATCCCGACTCCTGGGATCTAACCCTATTGTCTGGCTGTGTGACCAGGAGCCTGTGAAGTCTTTTCAGAAGGGCCCACCACCAGAGAAAGCAAAGCTAAAACGGTGGTGGACTTACCTGAGCCAGTCCAGGCTGACAGTGCATCATATCCCAGGGATAAAGAATGAACTGTCTGACTATATATCGCGCAACAACTTCGATGCGCTTATTGGTGAGAGCTCTGAGGCGCTCGCCAGAGAGGCTTTCCAGCGTATGGATGTCCAGGTTGACCTGTCCATGCGCACTGCTGGAATCCTGGAGGGTTGGAGTCTAACCGACTATCAGTCAGAGTATGAAGAAATTCTCCAAACCCTCAGCACTGGTCTCGAACCACATGTCATTGACGGGCACCAGTTGTATAAAAACAATCAGTACCTCTTCTACGAGGACCGAATTGTGGTGCCTGAGGCACGACTGGATGGGTGCCTACAGTGGTCCCATCTCAGTTCTGGTCACACTGGCGCTAATCGCTCAGTGGACTTCTTCCGTGAGTGTTTCTACTCTAGTCTAACCCTGACTGAACTAAGGTCGCGTATGCAGACCATTGTGGATGCTTGTGGCTGTCATGCCAGCAAGCAGAGCGACAGTAGGGATAGGGGCTTGATCTCCAGCTTACCCATACCCTATTGTGCTAACTCTCTTCTCTACGTGGATTTCATCCACGGCTTACCACGCTTTGGTGGCTATGATAGTTGCCTCGTGGTCACCTGTGGTCTATCTCGCTTCACCCGTGTGTTCCCTTGCAATAAGAAAATCACAGGTGAGCAGACTGTGAAAATGCTGGTCGAACAATGGTTCGAACCCTATGGAGCACCTAAGCAGGTGCACTCTGATGAGGATGTACGCATCCGCAGTGACACTGGGTGGTACAAACAAGTGCTAAATGCCCTCAACGTGGAGGTAACCACAGGTGTGCCCTATATCCACACATCTGACCCTCTCTGTGAGAGACAGAACCGTGTGGTGGAGCAAAACTTAAGAATCCTGATGGAGCAGGAGCGCACCAAGGACTGGGTACGCCTAGTGCCCCGGGCAGTGCTGACCATTAACTCACAGCGGAGCTCTTCTACGGGTTTCACCCCCCACGAACTGTTCCATGGAGGACGACCTGCTTGGTTCTTCAAAACCCCCTTTCCTGAGGACTTCAAGAGCCCTGTGGGACACTGGCTGGAACACAAGCAGTCTCTGGCTAACCAGGCTGGTACTAACCTGAGACACATTCGTGACCGTGAACTGACCCGACGGAACCGCCTACGGCGACCTGCTAGCTTCAAGGTTGGTGACTTTGTTTTGGTACACCATTCACGCCTACCCTCCTGGCCACATAGCTGCCTACAGGACCCTTACTTTGGACTCCATCGTATCATCAGGATAGATGGATCCAGGATCCTTGTTAGGTGCAGTCCACGTCTAGGTGGTGAACTGCTGTGTACACCTAAGCAGCTGAGGCACTATCACTCCCCCGAGGACTTGTCTTGGGATGAGTGGCGCCTCAGAGACAGTGAGGTCGAGCGTATAGACCTAGAGAACGCTGCCAGTCCAGAGGAGGCAAACGAACTCGAAGAGATGACTGCCGATGAAATGGCAGTCGATGGTTACTACGTGGTTGCAGGTATTGCTCGCCACGAGTATAAATAGGGCTGGAAATTCCTAACCCTGTGGGATGGCTATGGGTTATCTGAGGCGACCTGGGAACCTATGTCAGCCTTCATACAACCATATGGGAATATCAACCCCATCTTCCGCACTTACCTCGTTGAGAACAACGAGGGGCAGCTCCTAACCCGTGCTGAGACTATGTCCGAGCGTAAGAAGCGAAACTAATTGCCCTGTGTCAGTCTACTGACAGGTGCAGTGAGCACTCTTCTGCAGAGGTAGCTGTGTATGGGTGTAAGAGCAGTTGTCACAGTTGCCCCGCATTGCATCGCAGGACAAGACCGTTAGCCCCCCGTGACAACCACTTCCTGGCCGAAGGCCATTGTTTTTTTCACAGACTACTGCTTACTCAGCACTGCACTGACCCTGTCTGTGCCCTGCAGACCCATGCCTATGGTTTCCAGCGTGGGCCAGGTGGCCGCTTATCAGGATTGAAGCCACCCAGCGAGTGTATGCCTTGTTGACCATGTGTTGCATGCGGACTGCCCTGATGTAATGACCTTGGGGAGCCAACGAAGAACGGTGGCTTACTACACCAGGGGGGAATGACAAGCAAGGTGTTATGAGGCAAGGTGTGTCTTCCCTCCTTGGGGACAAGCGAGCCCACAGTTAGGACCCCTGACTGGTCCAGACCCATGGGTTCTACCCTTCCTTACAGGGTTTACCATACCCCTATGTGTGCCACGTATGTCTGTGTGTGTCTCACTTCTCTCCCCGGCGTGGCTCCCCGAGACCGGGCTTCGCTGACGTCGCACCGAAGGTCCTAATCGGGTACTATTACCACTCCTATGGCGCCCAATTTCTGTGCTGGCGCCTATCCTTGGGGGAAGACGGCAAAAGCCCTACCTACTAGAGGGGAGGGGTGGCCAAGTGTGCTAAGGGCATACAAAACGCCCATTTTTGCTACAGGCCAAAAGCTAACGCACTCCCCTGCCCACGAGGAAAAGCACGCGGGACAAGAGACACCACTACACTACACTCACTAACGCTAGCACCGGCCTTCGAAGGCAGGGTGAGCACTCATCACTTGCACTCAACTCGTGCCAGGCCTGCTGACCCTAACCCCTACACACGCTACTGGGTGCTGCTGTGCAAGATGTCTCGTGTCCTAATGACCCCCCTGTGAAGAAAACAAGAGAACACAGCGCTGCTAAGCAACTGTGGCCTAACAGGGGACGCCACAACGCGTTTCCCCTGCTAGGGCTTGGAGGGAAGGGGTGCTCTTGTTGTGTGCACAGCGCGGAAATGTCGATAAAGTCGAACTGCCCTCGCCACTCCTGGCTGAGGCACAGTCAATTGATTTGTGATCAGCGCCCCTGTTTTGCTCGGGCAGAAAAATAGGTAGCCGCCGAAGGCAGCTGCTGCGTGCACCAATCACCCTGAACCTCTCCCACCTGTACAACAGAGGCAAATGAAGGGGTGATTGCGGCGGAGGAACCAAGCCACACTCCACGTATTATACGCTTCTCAGTGTGACCTATAATACACTGTCGGCAAACACACCCTATCAAGCAAGCAAGCGTTAAGAGACTCCTCAGGTTCTCTTACAGAATGTACCGAGGAGCCCCTGGGTAACCTAAACAAAGTTTACCGTGCGCAATTCGCGTGGCCTACCCTTTAATGCATCATGTGCACGCAGGGAAGGGAGGCGAACCATAACCACAATGACTCTACGAGGAGGTGAGCTCCTCCTGGGCTAACCTACGTTACTCACCATGCATCGTGTGAGTGCCGAAATGAAGCGAACACAAAACAAGCCTGAGCGTTTTAAGCAACCCTACTTTAACGCTACGGCTGCACACGAACAAACACTTTCTTTTTTTTTAACCTGTAAAGAAATAACAAGGATGAATTGGGGTAGAGGGAAAGCGCCACAGCGTGTGAATGCCTCGATTAGGCACATGCATCGCGACCACAGCGCATATTCTAACCCTACGTGCGCGCTGCACACTCCATTCGCATCACATACCTTTGATTCCTCTTTTGACATGTGCAGAGCACGAGAGAGGAACACCCGAACCCCCAATGAACACAGGGTTGACAACCTTAACGTTTTGACGAAGCAACCAACACGAACGCCATGCATGCGTGTGAGATGACACTGACATACCTGAGAGGTGGGTTGTTGACCTGCTCTGTGGTGTGGGTTGAATTTGAATACTTTTCTCTCAAGTTTATAAAAAAATTTATGCAACTGTGCAAAAATTTCCTTTAGAACTTTAAAAACTACGGCTCATACCTTCTTTTCCAAAAGCCGTTTACGCTTGCGCAACCTTGTTTTTGAAGTCCGCTTCCGTTGCGCTTGTCTGCGACTTTGAGTTATGTGTAAAAATGACGATTTCCCGCGTGATTTCGTCAATTTTTAACGATTTCACTTGCTAAATCGCAACCCCTTCCGCTAAACCGCAGGAATCACTCCCTGTTGAGATTTGTGTCCTCCTTTGGGAGTATTGCTCCGCCCTAGCCTTTGGTCAGGACGTTTACTAAAACGCTGTTTATACAGCGATAGTCATCCGCATTAGAGCGTTCGACTGTACCCTAGTGGGCAAGCATATGTGCTATAGGGAGGGAGTCCTGGGTTCAAACCCCACTACCCCCAAACTTTTTCCAGAAGTTTTTGTCGCACGCCGGCGACTTTTGAGGAATGCCCCATCGAAGGGACATCATTCCCGGTACATTACACTTTTTTTCAAGGGTACCTACAGTGTGATAGGCATCTATGAACTGATGAGGATGTTTTTGGTAAGTTTAATGCATTTTCTGAGGTAATTTTGGGAATATTTGAGCCTTTTTCCTTGGTCCTACTAACTTAGCTAACTAGTACTCCAGGGGGGAGTAAGAAAAAGTCACTGCCATGTCTTTCTTGGAGCGCTTGATCCAGGCCAAGCCCTCTTTAAAACCCTTTTGTTGATGCTAAGACAAACTTAAGTGTTTTTATCTCTCTTTTGTTGCCTAAAGTACACTTTCTCAAAGTAACTAGGGTTGTGACCCTAGCCCCCCATGAAGTTCACCCCTACCACTCAACTGAGCGGAGGTACCTTCCTTCATGGAGGATATACCGAAATAAAATACGCATTTCATGCTTTAGGCCTTGGAGGTTAAGCCTAGTGGTCTCCCACCCCAAGACCCCTATACTCAATTGTTTCTACCACTTATTGTGGTCCTACTTTGTAACTGTTTCTGAATTCAGTTGCTTGGCCAAGTCATTTTCTGTGTGGTCCTGACATCTATGCCCCACATTCCGAACCAGCACCATTTCACCCAAAAGAGTGCACATGAAGTGCTTGATGCTATCTTGGAGGCTACAGTCAGTCCAGTTTTCATATAAAATCTTTTGTATTATCCATTTGTGATTGAATCATTGTGTATAAACCTGCTTTGTCTATCTGCAGCCCTTCTGTGTTACACTGGATTCCAAAACCAATCATTGATTCGATCCACATCCTGTTCTTGCTCTACTTGCTGCTTTGGTTTGGGTTTTCAACTACAAAACCTGCAGGATTTCATCAAAATATCTAGGGCATAAATCAAGGACATCTTTCTGAGCCCTTCTGTGATACACTGGATTTCAAAACTATTCATTGATTCGATCAACATCCTGTTCTTGCTCGACTTGCTGCTTTGGTCTTGTTTTTCAACACCAAAACTTGCAAGATTTCATCAAAACTATTAGGGCATTAATTCAGGATATCTTTCTATCTCTAAAGAAGACAACTCGAAAAGTTCGACAATCGGATAAATGTTCAATCCTCGGACAATGTGTCGGAACTCTCCTCGTCGTGGCGCTTTCTCACAAATCCTCTCACGATGAAAATGTCCACTACGTTTCAAGAGACGCTGTGCCGGATACAGAATCACCAACAACAATAAGTATAAGACACAAGTCTACATAACACCAATGTGTAGTGAGTGTTTCGATCCCGATGGGTTCCTCCTCAACCATATAACAAACGTAGGGCCATAGAGTTGGCAATTCACTAACCTCCCTACAAAAAACAAAAGAATCCAAAATTTGATCTCTTTAAGATTGAGGTACGCAACAAGACAGCGCCGATCCGGCCTGGTGAAGTAGGTTAATCCGTGCTATGGCCATATGCGGCCGCGATGTGCCTATGTTGTGTGTGTGCGCCTTGAAGGAATCCCAGCACGGCGCTCGGGCGCAACAAGAAAAGAAAAGACAAAACCAATGCATAGAGCGTGAAAAATGGCATTTAGTAGTGCCACATATATCAGCATGCTTAAGATTCCGCAAACTCATCACGCGCTCACAAAGGGTTCAATGCACCACGAAGTAAACGCATCCGCCGCGAATGGAACAACAATGGCAAATTACTAGACGGCTTTAACGTTACGCATACCCGAAGATTAAGACTTCTTCGGAAATCAGCTACGAAAAGAAGAACACTGAGCTGCCTAAGGAATTGGCATGGATGCATGGAATGGCACGGGTACTACGTGCACCACACTGGCATGGGGCGCTATCGGTTTCTAATGCCCTACACTAACTGCGTGCGGGCACATGATTAACAAATGCAGCACGCAAGCGGCGCCATCACATCCAATAATGCTCCTCATGTGAGCATAGCCGCAAAGACTTCACGCCCTGTCGTACAATCTCAGCCACCTTCGCATAGCGTGGGGTATTGGAGTTCCATGTGATGCAGTAGCATGTGTGTGTGGGCTTGAAATATACACTCGTGCGAAGTGGGCGCAGCTATACAATCGAGGGGTGCATGAACGGTAAATTATCTTCCTGGTTGACACATTCAATGCCAACACACAACTGAGAAAGGTGACATGCTTGTACTCATGCAGACAATGCATCTTGTGCTTCCTACTATCCAAGTAACAAAACACCATCATCAATAAATCGGAACATGAAGACATCCGACACGGGGTGCATGCATTCGTACTAACGGAGTACCAAGTTTGCCTCAATGGGCGCACACTTCGTACCCATCAAAAAACCAATGAGTTAAAAAAATATTCCCAATCCGGGGGTCCTAAATATGAAAAAACATAATGTTTAAGAAGCATTTTCCGAGCATCCAGGTGGGCGAGTGGTACACCGAGAAGAAAACAAACCAGAAATTAGCTTTTCTGTCGCACATCAAGCAATATGCATCTTTTGGATCCTACAAGCATCAACGCGAATGGGGGAACCATAACAAAATGCAGGAGGCCCCACGCAGGTGGCTGGGAGCCACCAAGCAAAGACCAAAAAAAAAAAACTCGGACAAATGATGTATCAATGGAAACTCTAGCTGCAACATTGGGCTTGCTGTGCCTGTATGTTTGTGGCAGTGGTTCAACTATGTCTCGCAATATTTCATTGGTTGATCTTGTCGTTAATGGGGACAATTTGTGGCCATTTATAGACACCTCCCTCCCTTCTGTGTTACATGAAACTCAATAGGTGAAGTGTACATCTGCAAAACCTTTCTTTGAAAAATTCCAAATCATGACGAATCCATGTCATACACCTAGGGATGGTAGGCAACGATTACGTTCAGTTCATCCCGGTACATTATGCACCATTTCTTTTGGCCATTTCAACCTTCCCCCTTATTGCAGCGCACTGAATTGTATTTTGTCTGTAAACCGTTTGTCTCTTGCAGGCTTGACCCAATCTCTAGATTCATTTACCTTCATGTAGGTTTCTGTTTTATGCCTCCAATCCTTACATAACGGTGCCGATCAATTTCAAAGTGCCTGAATGGCCATCTCAATCAAAAAAATGAGCAGCAAAACAAAACTGAAACCCCCTCCCGTGAGCCTCCCCAATGCCACACAATTCCTCAGTACAAAAGAAACCATTTCACGAAAAGCAACTCTTCAAACTGGTGATCTTTGCACATGAAGCACAAATCACATCACTGCAGAAAACTAAAGCCTCAAGCCTCCTTCAGCTGTTGACCAAAACTACCAGAAATACTGTGTTTGGCCTGGCACTGTACCGTAACATCTACCCTGACACAAAAACCAAACTGGAACGTTGTAACACCTTTAAAGATATTTTTCCAAGAAACAACTGTATGAATGAGATGCACTGAAAATTGCCATACTTGAACAGACTTGCCACAAGCAAAATGGTTTCAGAGAGGGGGGGGGGGGGACGGCTCCCATTTTTGTGCAAATTGCTTCACACTTTACACACCAACTCGTTCCACAGCTGAAATCCCCAAAAGCAGCCGTCTTCACAGAAAATCAGTAATACCTGGTGCAGTGATATGATAATTCTTAACAGAGTACCTCCCCCAGTTTTACACCCACCCACCTGACCCTAAAGCACATAAAGAAAGCATGCACATCAACAGCAATGTGCAATGCAAGCAACAGATGTAAACTGAAAGTACAAACCATACCCCTTTGATACAGGAGCCACTTGAGACCATGGAAGCAACAAGGCCAGAGCCTGGCATCAGACGCGCACACGCGGTGTGCTGGGAGGGTTCTCTGGAGCACACGCAGCAAATTGGGGCAGCTAGCACTGCTCCATCCCACCAGAGGTTATAAACTTGCGTGTGTTGCAACATCTCCTATTCCCCCAGGGCTACTAATGGCCTCCATTTATGATCCCGTCCTGTCTCAATTGTTGCCTATGGAATTTCCACAAGTGGCCTTAACCAGTGTGTTTATGAGGGCGACTGTGTGGGGGAAGGGGGGGGTTATGACGTATGCCAGGGATGTCATCACAGTGGCCCAGGCATGTGCATGTCAAAGCTTGGTCTGATGCATCACCGAGACACCACAAGATAGCACAATCCTGGGTGGAATTTGGTTAAATCATTTTCAGCCTGCAGAGAGTGTATGTGTGCGTGAAATCAGGAAATAGCTGGCTGTGTGAATGGAAAACCGGAAAATAGCTGGCGTGACTGTGTGTGTGTGTGTGTGTGTGTGTGTGTGATGAATCGGAATTAGCATATTAAGGGAGGAATCAGTATGGTTCAACAGTTGGAGCAATCTTGGGGAAGCCGAAAAGACAGAAGATAGTAAGAGGATTGGGCCTTGCTGCAAAAAATCCGCATCCCCCGACAACCATGGCCTGTCAAATCTCTTCTACCCTGTGTGTATAAGCATTAATTGGTGCTCATGTGCGTGCTTGTGTGCACATGGATGCATATCCTGCTGTCTGCAATTGAAAAGAAAAAAGGTACATTATAGAACGCAACCAAGCTTGCATGGGGTACCTCAAACCCCATGGAAAGCCAATGATTTGAGGTGAAGGGGGCTGTGCTTAGGGGCACCTGATTAATTCCCAGCCCGTAAAATCCAGTGCATTACCCTGATATAGCTGTTCCCTGCTAATTTACTACAATGCATTCTGTGTGCATCCCGTCCCAAGCATTTCAAGCGTCGTGTTTCAGGTGCAAGGGGGGATCCCCTGGTATGGATACAAAAATGGTATCCATACCAACAGCAAACTTACAAAGCAAAACCCAATCTTGTCATCATACAGCAGACAGCAGGGGGCATGAAGAAGAAGACTGAATGGTGAGATAATTTTTTTGTCACTGGCTACACATCACTGCTGTTGTGCATTATAAGAAAACTGAAACTCGCTGTGGATCTGCTGCTTGTGCTCATCCTCTCCGCCCCCTGCTTCCTCATCTTCATCTGCTAATGAAGTAATAACCTTCTTCACTTCAGGGTGGAACTTGGCGAACTGGCGCAACAGAGCATGTTCAGCTGCGCCCTCACTGTCGTCAAAATCCCAGGTGAACTCTCCCTTCGTACAATCTGGTTCGTCATCGGGGTCTGCAGACGGTGCACAGCACATGGCAGAACGTGCAGACAGAATTCACGGGTTCCACTAGGCGTCTGAGCAAGCTGATGATGACCGTATTCGGTTGCCAACAGCAATCGGTCATGGAGGGGTTCCGATGCACATGCAAACTCCGAACTCGGTAAGAACCGTATCAAAGGGATTGGGATACATTGTTCTTTTTGGGGAGGATACATTGTGGATGTTTTGTGGATGCATTCAGGAGACATTTAGTTACCTACATGTGTGGTGTGGCGCAGTGTGGTAATTTGAGAGAGGTACACACACCAACATCAACAAAGATAAAAAAATTTTCTGCAATCGGTAACAACCGTGTTTGCGTTTGGTCGGCACAATCACAAGAGGCCGATGTTTCATGCATCGAGGCAAAGCAAGTTGAAGCATTGTAATGTAAAATGTAATCAATCAGTGCAGTACTGATTCAAATTGGGTGGCCGTGCGGCGGGGCGCTGTGCTGCGCGGTGGGGGGTCGGTCCTCATGGTGGGCTGCCGTTGTGCACGGTGGGGTGCTGGTCCGCGCAGTGAGATCATCATGAGATGGAGCACCCTGCACCGGCACCCCGCATTGCGAACCCGCATCCCGCGCGCAGCCTGACACTGCGCCAGACTTACCAAATCAGGCGTGACCAGGAGGAGCTGGGTCCTCCTCAGTTGGGGATGGATCGAAGATGATTCTTACCAGTCTCCCATGTGAGATGTATTTGCTGTTTGGTGCTTGGCTGTATCCACTGCCTCCCAATTATTTTTTTCGGTTTCTCAGCAATGTATCCGAAAAACATGAACAATGTATCCACAAAGTACCCTGTGCATTGAGATTACCTGGTCGTCATTGAAGGTTTCCTCCGGGTGTTTGGGGTATGTCGAGAGGGTGAGTAATTAGGGTGAGCTGTTGATGAAACCTTTGGTTAAGGTTAAGTGACCGGCCACTCAGTCTACACCGCGGTAAAACCGCCTAGACTGGACCCTGTGAGCTCCGCCCCAGCTGTAGGTTCTGTGGGCCGGTTGTGGCAAATCGGACGTTGCTCCCGTTGCTCCCGGGTCTTAAAAATTTGTCAAATATCCCCCACTCACCCGCCCACGGGAGTGAGCCCTGGAGAGAGGGGCGGGGGGGGGGGGCACTACTTTGTGAGGAAAGCCAGCATACCATGCCACTCCTCCAGATGCGGGTGCTGAAGAGCCTGAAGGACGCTCGCCCGCTTTTTCCTGTCAATCTGGCACATCTTGCTGACAAGATCAATCTCATTCTCCTGATGCAGCAGCAGGCAAGTGAATGGGGGGCGCAAGCGTGTATCAGAAGAAGGGAGGGGGGGGTCCGGAACCCAAATGTTTGTATACCAAAAATGGCCCAAACCAAGTTTTCCTTCCGTAACTAACTTCTCCTAACTACTCCTTTTTCTCCACTATAAAATCTGGTTCAAGCGGGGTCCAGGGGGGGCAGGGGGGGGGGTCCCTCCTCCTACTGTTGTTAGCCATTCTACTCATCATAGCGTCCGGAAGGCCGGCGCCACAAACAGGGCACCCATCCCATTTGCAAAAGGCGCAGGGTGGGAAGGGGCAAGACACAACGTCAATCGTTCTGCCGCATTGTGTCGCACAGTGCGGAGCTGTAGCCAGGAGGGAGGCGAGAGATTCCCCATAAAACGGGTATCCATGCAGACCCCTCTCTGGAGGATTGTGAAAGGGCAGTGGCAGTGGGGAGGCAGTGGGGGGGGCCTAGCTATTTGAGAAGGAGGTAAAATCTGGAAAAACCTGGGGGGGGGGGGGATCTCGGAAGAGGTTTGGGTGTCAGTAGCGGATGGCGGACAGCAAACTTCTGCATTGGAGTCCCTCTTGAAAGATTGTGGAAGAGGCGTGAAACCCAAGTAGGCGGGAGAATGAGCGATACAAAGACACGACGAACTCTGGACATGCCGCAACGACAGCGCACCCCACAGTCCGGAGCGCACGAATATCTCAGTTCAAAGCATGGTCGAGTCTTCAGGGAAATGATCACGAAAACACGCACTCAAACACTCCAAATCCGTACGTGTCTGTGAGCGCACACGCGTGTGAAAACCATGAAATGATAAAACGCCAAGCACAAGGCCAGTGGATCCGTCGCCCTGTGTGGCCCGACCAAGGGCCCAGCACAGTCGTCGGTCATGAAGGTCACCCCACCAGAAGCTCAAGCACTCGCTGTGCTTTTCCCCAATTGGATCCGTATTGCATGTCCTGCGCGCTCTTGCGTCTTCCGCCTGGTGTGTCTCCATTGCATCCGGTGTGGCCTGCGGGGCAGGGCCACGACATTTTCACAAAAGGCCCTTCAAGAAAGCCGCGGGCGGTAAACGACCGGCGGCCGTTGGTTGCTAGCCAACGGCGCTCAATGGCTCCCTGAGGGCACTTGGTGCCAAATCGACGGAAATTGGCGATCAAGTGACATCAGTTGGTGGTGGACTGGTGGACTGATGACGGTAGTTGGCTGGTGGTAAAACAACGGCAGTGAACTGATGAGTGGCATCACGATCCCGGACGCTGGGGGCTGTTCCCTCGGGGGAGAGGATCCCAGCCAGGCCACAGCACGCAGCAGATACGCCGCACTGCAACACTGCATCACAGCACGTACGTACCTCAGGCAAGGGAGACCACGCAAATCAATACACACAAAAACAAGACCAGACACACAACCGGACCGTTCCCCGGCTTTGGCAGCCGCGCGGATTCAGCGCGTTCGCGGCATCGTGGAGGTGGTGGTGGAAGACCACCGGCGCGGTAGCATGGCAGCACGGAAGGCTCGAGTCGCAGCCGCGGCATCGCAGTGGAAAATTTAATCGCATCGAGGCACAGGACCATTCAAGTGCAGGCCCTTCAAGGTCGCGAATGCGAGAGAACGCTGTACCGTTGCCGCAGCTGGGACTCGATGTGCCACGTCCATTGCGAACCATTCCACCGCGATGTGAAGCAGACAGGCAGCATTAAGCGTATGATGCAACACGTGCAAAGGGAGCGCAAAGCTTCATACATCAAATTCATCTCCGGCGAAGACTTCTTTCCAAGGTCTGCCTGGCCATTTCCTGCCAGCCCATACATCGTCCGCACCAGCCGGGGGGCCTCCACAGACTGCGAAAATTTCTTCAAGCTGAAGGCGAGACGATGCAAGGGATACCACGAGACCACTGAGGCTCGAAGAATGGAAGACTGGCACTGAAAAACAAACGAGCATGCGGTCGGAGGGCCCCTGCAACCCGCTCGGCAATGAGAGCGCATAGACAGCAACGTGTCCCAAAAGGTGTCAACTCTTTACAATCTGCAACCGTTGACATGACGTGGTGCAGCATCAATTTGGCACGAGAAACATTCAGCACATCCCAGACAAATGGGTAGATTGTATCTGAAAAGCCTTGCCGAAGCACAACGATGATAGAGGTTGCCGTCTGCGGTGGTGTGCCGGGACACAGCCACTGTGGGGAGAGCGCCTTGGCACACGGCGGGTGCGGAGTGCAACGCTTTTGTTTGGTGATGGAATTTCGAGATTTCGGCGAGAAACAACTTTTTTTTTCAGACCGCCACAATATCAAAATCCATTTCAGAAACTTCGATTGATTCAGGGTTATTCCTGACCTGGGTTGACGGCACCCTTGCCAACCACGTTGACAATTCCTCGCCCACTCGCAGCACGTCGTCTTGGCTCTAGAGCCCACCTCCGCACTAGCACCATTCCTATAGAAAATACCTGTTTATTGGGATTTTTGCCCATGAAAAGAGGTTTCAGCTGCATCAGCTCGGCCATGATGCAACCTGTACTCCAAATGTCCACCCCTTGATCGTATTCGGACTCTTCTTCTCCAGCAAACAGAAGCTCAGGTGCTAAGACAACGAAGGCAATGATAATCTGCTTGCGCTAGAAAGCTCGATGGGCCTCCATTTGCAACGGGAGCATCCAAGACTAAACTTGCAAAGAAAATTTGCACGCACAAATGCGTCTTTGAGCTCTAGTTCTGGTCGATAGTTTGTCTTTCAGTTTCACGTGTGTGCAATTGATGCATTGGAACGCGCAACCTGCCCTTTGTCCTGCCCACAGTGCCCGGAGTGCCCGGTGGTGGATTGCCTATTGGGGCTTTGATTGTAACCTCACCAAATCCAGAGACGCGAGCAGGTTTGAGACGACACTCCAAAAGCACCCTACGGCTTCGACCGTCGGGCAGCTGGATTTGGCGGGCGTTGACGACTCACATAGTCACATACTCACATGCATGCTCAACGATTGCAAGGTACAACCGGTGAACACACACATTACACCACCCAGGCAGTTCAGCCGCCACGCAACGAATCAATGAATAACGCAAATTTTTTTCGAATTCTGAATTGTTGGCATCTCAACAAGGGAACCTTGGGGCGCGCGGGAAACGGGCTATCAACGACTTCGTCGCATGACAGAAATACGTCATTCCATCGTCATGGGGGCCCCACGGGCGGGTGGGTCCCTAATTGGCGGAATTCAATCAACTGGTGCAACATTGTCAGACCCTTTGCACCAACTGATTGAATTCCGCCTATTAGGGACCCATTGTCACTATCGTGCGCGGCTCGATTCCACTACCCCACACCAACAATGCGTTAGTGTGTGAGCTTGGGTAGCATTGTACCACAACACGACCTAGTTGACTGCAACTCATCGAATGTGATCGATTTGGTTGTACAATGGCATCGTGACGCAAAATCATTGAATGGTCATTGAATTTGCATGCCATCAAAATTCGGGATCAAGCGGTGAGGGGAAATTTCTGCACCACAACGACCGTAGGTTAAAGAATCTTGAGCAAATCGTCACGGATTCACGTCCGTAGGAAGCACTTGACGAGCCTCTTGATAATTTTCCAGTTTGTGTTCCTACATTCCACGCATTCACATCTATAGGAAGCGCTTAAAGATCTTCCTACAGTGTTCTTGTATTCTACATCATGGCGGGAAACAAAACGAACGCGTCCATTGCACGGTGTAGTATATCACGTCAAAAAAAACTACAAGCTCTTTCACATCCATTTCCATGTCGGCAAAATCCAAATTTGACAAAAAAAGCACGGAGTGCACGAATTTGATAGCACAACATCGACCACCTTGTTACGTTTTGCTTCATGTCAATTCCCTTGTGCTTTGCTTCATGACACACTTGGCAATCACGAAAATGATAATCGTGCAGTTGCTCGTGTAAATACGAAAACGTTAAAAGCTTTGAGAGATTAAATGGTTACGAACATTGATTGGTAAACATCCGGATCAAATTTGAACACACCTCGGATCTATTGTAACGTATCGTGCGAAAGCATGTTCCAAACTCCATGCGAAAAGGCAATTCTCAACATGAGGTTATTTCGGAAAATTTTTAGTTTAGACAATACATACCTCGATACCATAGCGTGGTTACAAACGTAGTCATCAAACCACCACCACCAGCAGCAGCACCCGCCGAGGAAGCAACTCCACGGGCCATGCCGAAATCGCAAATCTTGATTTCACACAGTGAGTTGACCAAGATATTTCCGGGCTTCAGATCTCGATGGAGGACATTTGCAGAATGAATGCACTTGAGGCCTCGTAAGATTTGGTAGAGGAAGAACCTGTGGCGCAGAGAACCATAGTTGTAGAGTTTCGTGGATCACTACAGCGAATGAATTTGTTCGTCGAATTGGCGAGTGTTTCAACCCACGGGATTGAAATTCGTAACAACGCGTCTATCGACGAACACCCGCGACATTTGCTTGATGCGTTCCACCGAAAACCGACCTCACAAAACCGAAAAAAATATTGTTTTGCTCGTTTACACTTCGGAAGAACCCTTTATCTCGGTTGTAAAGGAAAAATGACATCAAAAGATGAAACGCGGAAAGTGGCAAATATTATTGCACTCTTGGGTTGCAATGCGCCACAGCAACTGTGTCATGAGTCATGTCTTGTAATGTTTGCCATGTCTCGGTGTAAATGTCATTAACTCATGGATTACAGCAGAACGGGCACAGCAAAACGAGCACAACTTGCGTCAAAACAATCCGTTTTGCGCCGTGCAATAAATTGAAAATCAATCACGATCAAAATGTGTGATTTGCGCCACTTGTGACTAATCGATGAATGGCCGCGCCATGTACTCATGTTTGCGGTTCTTCGAGCAACACAACAAAATTATCATCACCAACAACCAAATCCGAAATTCCCAATGACAAATGAACCATGGCGCTGTCGAGGGCAAGCGAGTGCATAAAATTGTTCACAAACACGCGTTGTTTTTGGTGTTCGTTCACCAACGTCCGCAAAAAAACGGAGCAGCCAAGCGGCCCTTTCGCCATAAAAACAATATTGGACGCAAATTCGAAGGATTTTTGAAGAAAAATCGCATGGCACTAAAACGGACAACCCTTTAAGGCGTAAATTCGCACACCGTCTTTGGTGGATATCCATGTCGAACTCACCCCGGGCGCTCATTTTCAAAACGTCACCCAAATCATAGTCCATCTTATCCAACACGACGTACACGTCCGCCAAGTCCAAATCAATCGCCACCTGTATTCAAATGGTTTGGCGATTCATACTATCCGCGAGATTGCGTTGCGAACATGCACGGCTCTCTTGCGAGCGCTCTTGACATTTGACTGTGGTGGGGTCGTTCTACAATGCTAGAGCTATCCAATACGCCGCTTTATTCACTAAATAGGTTGGCAACGTCTTTGATGAATCAAGAAAGCATGCATACCTTGCCCTCCCGTTCCATGAGAGGAACAATTACGTCTATGACGCCCAAAATATTGGGATGGTCGAATTGTTGCAACACCAAGATTTCTCTTAATGCGCTCTTTGTTTGGGCTGGGTGACAAAATATCCGAGGCAACTTTTTGATCGCCACCGATGGTTTCTTTCCTCCAGGGTCCTCCTCTCCTTCTAAGTCTTCGGCCTCCACAACCATACCGTATGCACCCTGCAAGAAAGTCACCAAGAGATACAAATTCCACGAATATTGTGGTCCGTCTCTAGGTTCCACAGGAATGAGCACGCGGTTCAGAAAGAAAGACTTCGTAGGACAAAAGGCGAAAAGAATAGGCACCCATAAGGCAAGCCTCAAGGACGACAATCGAACAACATTGTGCTAGAATCGCCAAGGTTCATAAATTACCTTGGGAAGTAGAAGGTAATGATTAGTTGTCGTCGTCGCTTAAGGTTTGGGGATTCGTTTCCGGAATCTCGTTATCGCGTCACAAGCACCATTCTTGACAGTGGATAAACAAGTAGCGAAAGGAAGTACAACATATTACGAACATACCGAACCCAACGCTTGACGAATGTCATATCTCGTGTAGACTTCAAAACGCTCGTTACACTCCGTGAACTGGACGTCCACCGCAGTTGTGCGGAGTTTCTCGTTTAGATATTGCATCCTGAGGAGAAATGTGTAGAGCTTGTTTCTCCTGTTCATCGTGCTTTCTAAAAATTTCACCCTGAACCCCTCTTCCAATGTGGCAACACCCCGTGGTATAATGTGTGCCATGGACAGCGTTCGAGACACGGGATTGCACAGGTTGTGCTGACTATCAACGTGATGTTTCACCGCGTCGCTAATCTGCTGTTATCACGTGCGCGTTCTGTATGCGTGTACATGTCGTGATCGAGAACTACAACTATGCTGTGCTTGCCGGATACGTGAGTGGGGATGCGGCATGGCAGCTAGAACAAGCGTGCCTGAGTCTGTGCAAACTGCGACCAGATGCACTGAGGAAAAGGTGCAATATACAACAGGGTCCGAAGACTTGCCGGGTATGTGGGATGACATAAATTTGAATCTGATGCAAAAATCTGTAACTCATCAGCAGCTAATTCCTGCATTTTTACTGTTTTGGACTCAGCAACGGTCGATCAGTGTGGTGCGAACGGCCAGACACAGTGCGCCTGCACGCGGACAGTGTGCGAAGGCATTTGGATTTGGTCCGAGTGCTCGAATTAGATTAACAGTAGAAATCTGAAAATGATCGGTTTTACTATTTACATTCGTATTCACCAAATTCGTTCACACTTTGTACTGTGTGCAGCTCAACCACCCTTTCGAACAGTAACATTTATTGTTGCGGTGAAATTTTTCAACGGTGCAGACACGACCACGGGCCATCAGCCAAGCTGGACAAGTCATCCGCAGCGATTTCTAGCGCTAAGCTGGACATATTTGCGAAGTTTTATAACACTTATCAAAGACTTCAGCAAGTGCTCCCCTCTGGGAAGGATGGATACGACTTGGAATATGAAACTCTCACGCGACACGACTTGACGCTGAAAGAGACACCTGGGGAGTTTTACACTGCAAGGCTACCACACAACATTAACAAAAATCGCTACGACGATGTCTTGGCAAGTATGATGAGCTTATTCGTGGTTTCAAGGGTGATGAAATGCAGAGCCGTTTTCTCAACCACTGCGTCCCATTTTCGACAGATGAAAGCACAAGGTGCCAAGTTGTCGGAGTCCGAGGCGATGACGACTATATTAATGCGAATTTCGTTGACGTATGTTGTTGGGACGGGTTCAAAGGTTGAGGCGTTCAACTTGAACGTCAAATTGATTCTAGTTCCAAACATTGAGTCTTGACCCTTCCTCGCCCGTTGGAAAGCAGGGGAGCAGGGGAAAGCAGGAGGGCAGGGGTTGCACTTTATAGTGCCACGTGCATTCAGGAGCCCAGGTAAGGTGTTCGAAGACCCGCCAAAACCCGACTTTCCAATCAGCATTTGAATGTGAGCCCAATCTGGGATGTTCATGGTGAGTGCTTAGTTCTTGTGCCTGCGCGGTCTCGTGCCTGGCTCGGTTACCTCATCGTGTCGTTTGCGTTGCTCGCACGAAGCTTGCCCAAACTTTCTCTTCCAGCCCATTGGAACGCCGACATGCTACATTTGTAGCCAAGCTCCACTACCCAACACCTTTGCTGATTTTTGGAACGTGGTTTGGTATTACGGGTCCCGAATTATTCTGATGCTATGCTGCGAGACTGAAAACGGAAGGGTGTGACTGTGACCATTGCGTGGTCGCTGTGCCCCTGCTGTGGCCTTTACCCCTGGTGTAGCCTGTGTGCGTGTATATCCCTGGTGTGGCCTGTGTGCCCCTGGTGTCACCTGTGTGACTCCTTTGGTGGCGTGTGGGCCCCTTATGCGGTTTGCGTACCCCTGGCCTGGGTGTCCAAGTATAGTCTGTGTGCCCCTGTGTATGTGCTTCTGGTGTGGCATTGTGTGCCCGAGTGTGGCTTGTGTTCCATTGTGTGGGCGGGGGTGCACCAGAGAGAATAAGGGCAGGGAGCAAATTGTGGTGTAAAGAGTGTGCCTTTGGTGTGGTCTGTGTCTGGGCCTGTGTCTGTGTCGCCTGTTTGCCTCTGATATGGCCTGCATGCACCTGGTGAGTCATGACGGCTGCCCCTTGTGGCATGCCAGCTGCATCCGTGTGGTCGTGTTTATTGCTAAGGGGCGCCCACAGCGGACAAGCCCGACCACGCACATCTCCCGAGTAAGGATCACGCTACAGCTTGTCCGCGTCACGGACGCCAAGATGCACACACTGCACCAGGTCGGAGTGCACCACGCACCGGTGTAAACACACCGGTGTAAGTTGCCCTACAGCCCTTCTTCGAGCGAGCGGGCGGGCCACGCAGCCACCACACCACCCACGGAAAACACAGCGGTGCACCGCCAGCTTCGCGACGATCACCCCCAGGCAATAGAAAAACATCCACGAAAAACCCAATCCAGGTGTGCCACAAGCGGCCAAGGAGACAGACTCGGCAGAAGGACACTTCCCGTCAGCCTTGCTCCTCACAGAAACCAACATACGTCGAAAAAATGTGAGCAAAAAATTTTTTTGGAGTGGCAGCGATCCTCTGCCTGGCAACAGTTGTACCAACTTTTTTCTCCACCTCCCGTAGTCGAAGTGTGATCGCTACTGGCCTCTTGGTGTCGGTGCTGTGGAGAGGCATGGAGATTTCAAAATCGTTGTGAGCAACGAGCAACCGTGTGGCGAGTATATGGTGCGCACCTTGGACGTGACCAATTCCCTCAACAACGAATCCCGCAAGGTGATCCAATACCACTATATCGGTGTGGCCGTGCTTCGAAGGGTCAAGCCGCGCTTGTGGGCGTTGGGTGCGGTCAGTCTCATGGACACCACCTGGTTGATATGTGCACGGGAGGGGTGTTGCTCGAGGTCTCTGTCTCTGTCTCTGTGTCTTGTTCTCTGTTTTTGTCTCGGGGTCTGTCTCTTTGTCTTCGTTGTCTGTGTCTCTGGTGTATTCTTTTCTGTGTCTCTGCAGACTGGCCGGATTTTGGGGTGCCCGCCAATGCCTTGGCGCTTGTTGATATGCTGAAGTCTGTGGACAATCTGAATTGTTTGTTTCCTCAAGAGGACGATCGTTTTCCCCCAGTGGTCTGCCACTGCAGGTGCTGCTCCAATCACAATGCCCAAGCGCCGCAATCGAATGTCCCTTGCATTTGTGGCAGGGCGCGTACCCTTTGTGCGAAACGGATGCGTTTGAGTTGGGTGGTGGCTGATACTGCATTTGTTGCCGGGACGTCCCGCGGAAACACTTGGCAGGACCCCTGGTGCGTCCTGGGCCGTTTCAGTTGCATTGGTCGCTCATGAAGGACTCCGACAATTAAACAAGCGACGCGCAATGCTGCGCAATCTGTACTGCGGGCGAGTACAAATGCGTTTGTCGAACACAGCAGTGAAGGGCCCCTATCAGTTTTTTCCCATGGACATTTGTGACAGGTGTATTGGGTAGGATATATTTTGCAGACACAAAATGGATAGATGTATTTGTGCACCCGTATCCCCGTTGTTGAAAGCAACGCAGAAAACGGTCACAATCTCAAGATCCGTGATACTGGCTGTCTGATCCGTGCCAACGGTAAGGTGCCTGTTTCCTCTGCAAACGGCCACACCTGCCAAAGGGAGAGGCAACACTCCGATTGGCAGGCCCATCTCCCTTCGGCAGGCCGAAGGGTGCATTGTACACATTGATGGGTCATCAGAGAACAATAAACAGAGCAGTAAACAGAACAATAAAGAGAGCAATGAACAGACCTGCCTGATGGATGAAGGGGGGTGCAAACCTCCACTGCTCAAAAGCTGCATCTAACTGAAGAGCCCAGAGGAAACCGACCATTTGCGACCCCCGTAGAGTCATCAAATCGTCTCACTAAGAAGCATTTGGCCTGCAGAAACCGGGATTCACCCTTGGGTGCCGCGACCCAGAATAATAAAGAAGCGGAAAGCACAGATTGTATGCAGTGACTACTCTTTCGCTAGTGACTCAGATTTTCCTTTTGGGCAAGGAAATTAACCTGCAGTCATGGCACATTTTGTGTCATCCACACGCATTTTCTCAAATGTTTGCCCACCCTCGGCGCGATCAACAACGACTCTGCCCTACAACCGCAGCACATAGAAGCAGGACCCCACCTGAAAACAAACGTATCAGTCGGTGGAATCGGTCAAGGAAATGAACAAACAAAATGATGTGGATCAAAGGGAGGAGACCAAGACAAAAATTCGCATGCCCGGTACACGGGAAGGCATTGAATGCTATCCCCGCCGCAGTGCCCAGGAGCAATAACTCAACAGCCACTCGCCAACAGCTACACCAAACGAAAGGGGCAAGGGCCCGTAGGCTTCTGCATGAGGCACGAACGCCTCCATGGGCAGGGACACCAGAAGAAAACCCACATGGCCGAGTGCATACACGACACAATACGACACACGAAGCCGAACCAAGCTGCTGGAAGGGGGGGCGGGGGGGCAGGCCAGCCTCATCGCATTGATTAGGGCAGAAAGAGGACCACGAGACCATGGGTGTGGGCGGGCGGGTTAAAATAAATTCAACAAAGCTTGTGGAGGGAACAATCTGTGGGGTAGTGAACGACTGTCCGCCTAGCAAACATGGAAGGTGGCAAACAGGAGTTCACAAGCAAGGGCGTTAGGGCCACAATCAACGGCAATGTGCCTCTATTTCATGCTTTGTCGCCATTTTTTAGTGCTGGGATTGGCCGAACAGGGACTCTGATTGCAGTGCAAACAGCGCTCAGCCGTTTCAATTGTGGGCAAGAGTTCAGTATATTTGACATTGTCAAGCAGTTGAAGGAGGAACGCTCCGGAATGGTTCAGCGGAAGGTGCCCCGTTGCATGAAAGTGGACGTCACGCATTATGTGCAACTGCGCCTGTGCGTTTGCCAGATGGGGTGAATGATGTGCTTGTGCAAACGAGTTGTGCGTCTTTTTCAAGTTGGAAGGTTAATAACGGGCACCGCATATGCAGGCAGACCATGCCTGCGTATCCCTGTCTGCGTGCCACTGTTGTGTTCGCCGTCGAGCAACTGTCTGTGTTTGTGGGTGATGCAGTTGGCGTATTTCACACAAATACCACCCTAGAGGCCTGTCCTGAAGCAAGTCTATAAGTCCATGGCAAACCAATGCGGAACCAACGCGGAAAAAAGCAATGTGAGATTTTACTGTCTGAAACGGCTGTGCAGTGAAATGCCTTGAGGTGGAGCATCTGGCGCTGCCAGTATAGCATGCAGTGCTGTCGTGTATGTGCACATGAGCGAACGTGAAGCGAACATGCCTGAGAGTGTTTGTATGTTCTTGTGTGAATGGTGCCATGGTGGCTGGTGGGTTATCGTGTCAACGTGTGGATGGACATGGATGGACCCTGTGCGGTTGTACAAATGGACAACAGACTTGCGGAACCGATTGAAACCTCCTGTTCCTTGCACCCAATGTGGCACAGACGCGTGCACCTCATGTCTCCCAGCCGTAGGCATGTTACCAAATGCACAAGCATGCAAGAAACCACACAGGGGGAGGAATTGTTCGGCGCAACACCATCGCGTAATGTGCAGTACAATGTACACATAGTGCCCACGAGGAGCCGCTTCTTCAAATTTGATTTTCCTCCGCCAAAAGGTCAACTAATGAAGAGCCCACCCACCCTCTTGGATAAAAAGGTCTGCTGGACATGTGATTGTTTTTTGTTGTGCGGTCTTTTTCTTCTTGTTGCAGGAGCAATACGTGTTCGTCTACACAACGGTACTGCAAGAATTGCAGCGCCTCGTGGGAAAATCTTTCCAGGGCGACCAGGCTTCCCACAATGATGCTCGTGGCTACTCTCAGAGAGGGGGCCAAGGACAGTACGGTGCGCAAGCCTCGGGGGTGGCCCCAATGCAAAAAGCACCGGCAGCAGCGGCGACAATCGTTCAGTCGCCGGCGCCGCAGCAGCCCCAACAGCAACAACAGGTCCAGCAGCACTATCAGCAGCAGCAACAGCAGCAGCACCAACACTATCAGCAGCAGCAGCAGCAGCAGCAGCACTATCAGCAGCAGCAGCAGCACTATCAGCAGCAGCAGCAGCAGCAGCAGCAGCAGCAGCAGCAGCAGCAGCAGCAGCAGCAGCAACAGCAACACTATCAGCAGCAGCACCAGCAGCACCAGCAGCACCAGCAGCAGCACTACCCCCAGCAGCAGCATTATCCCCAGCAGCAGCAGCAGCAGCAGCAGCAGCAGCAGAACCAGGTATTTATTTGCTCAATTGTTGCACTTTTCGCCTCGGTTGCTCTCTGGTTTCGAGTCGGTAGCCGATGATGTTTCAGGCAAACCAGCGAGGGAGGACAAATTGGCGCCTGGACCAAGGAAACCAGCCATTGGGTGGGGTGGGAGGTTCAAAATGCGTGCAAAGTGCCGACGGTAACCATCGCCTCGTCTCGGCGGCCGACGTCTGTTCAGACTGAGCTTGTTCTGAGCTCAATCACTTTCCAACTTCCAACTGAGTTTTGAGGAGTGCTGCAGTTTGGATACTGCTGAGGCAGTGGCTGCGGCTTTCACTTCAAAACCCACCACTCCACCACCATTTGATCCGCAAAAAAATAGTGAACATCTGAACATCTTTTGGCGAGTTGCTCATAGACAAGGACTGCAAACCGCAGTCCTGGAGAACTGGGGAAGTGTGCTTTGGGCGTTTTGGGAAGGGCCGTGTTTTTTGCTGTCATCGGTGTAAAGGGGGGGGGGACACCATGCGAGCCATCGCGAGACCGGGGAAGGAGGCAGAACAGCGGAGCAGGGGGCGGGAAGGGAAGGGGGAGAACCGAGCAGACAGTTGCTAAAAGTGGTTGGCCGTCCGCAGAGGGATCAACCCTTAGTCGTCCGCAAAGGGGGCCAGCAGGACCCACCCACACGGTTTCTCCGGTCAAGCCAAGTCATCGCGGTGGTACACGGACAAGGGAACAGTGCAGTGCTGCGCTGTGCACGTCCATTACCGGGTATTACTGCAGGCGGTCCCAGTGGGGCGAGCAGGCATGGGGAAGGAGGTTCAGGTGCAACAGAGGCCACGGCGGGAGGGGTGCTCGGTGGGTGAGCAGGTGAGGGTGAGAAACAGCAACGAGAGTTCAAAGCAAACATGAAGGCAAGTAGAGCCCGGCAGGGAACGCCGAGGACCAAAAGGAGAAAAATGATGTGGTGCCTGGGGGGAGGGGCCAGACCGTAGGCGGCGGTGCAGGGGCACACAGGGGCAGAGTGATGCTGCGACTCCTTTTGAATGGGGTCCAGGGCCCCTGCCGACGTGTCGATTTGGATCCGCGTGGCGCCTGAAAGATACACTGGAGTGTTTCCACGCTGCCACCCATCGCGGCCCGTGTTTACCGCTCGAGCAAAGGGGGCGGCCCTGAGCTGCACCCAAACACTCCGGAGGAGTGCAGACATGTCTGTTTCGTAAAAATGGTTTGGTGCGGATTTTGATGGAGTTGGCTGCCGGATGTAGACGGCGTTGCACCGCGCAGGCGTTGGTGCGTCTCAGAGCAACTCCGACGCCATTGTGTCTTTGGCAGGTACCACCAGTTCCACCGGGTGGCACCGCAGGACCGGACTTCCCGAGTCTTATTCTGGACGGCCGGACTGCCCCCCCGCCACCTCTGGAACCAGCAGGACTGGCTGGTTGGCAGTGTTGTGCGACATTTTGTGGGGTCTGCAGGGCTTTGGGTTGGGGAAGAGCTGCACGTGATGTTGCACGCTTTTTGGAGACATCGCAGGCACGTGCACGTGGTCCGTGCGCAACCGTGTCTCGAGTGTGTCCGTGGGTTCACAGACCCCATTCCAGTGAAATGCTGCACGTTCGACCCTGTCCGCCTTCTGCTCCCTCACAGACCCGCAGCAACTCTACCGGTTTCGCCAGCAGTGTCCCCCTCAATGGCTCCCCGAGCCTGTACCAACGATCCGCGGCCCAAGCACAGTCCCCAGGACGGGGTGCATACAACACCGGGGCATCGCCCAGCCCCATGCAACCTCCTAACAGTGCCCATGGCTACTCGCAGTCGCTGCCCGTGATGGGGCATTATGGGCAGCAACTGCCGCCACCCCGTAATGTCCCGCACTCGGCCCCGACCTACACCGCACCGCCCGGGGCTGCGACCTACACGAACAACGCCGCCACCTACCCCCCGGCACCAGTGCAGCAGGTTCCTGCTATCTTGCCCCCTTCCGCCTCAGGGCAGATGTCGTCCTATGCAGCTGGCCACAAGGGGGGCGGACCGTCGCAGGTGCGTCCTTTCCTTGCTTAGGACAGGGTGTCTTGGCTTTTCGGGGTCAACCCTCCCTCACATCTTTTGCAAAGTCGCACACCACAATCACAGGCGGGATGGCATCACCTTCCCCATTACCCAACTCCAACGTCAACCAGCAGGGACAGCCCCAGCCTCACCCAAAAATCGAGGATTTCTGGAGGCAGCTTTTCAAAAATGTGGGTCATTGTTCTTTCTGGTCCTGCTAGGAGCAGCACAACATGCGCTATGTACTTTTGTTCCTCTTTGTGCACATTCATCGCACACACGACCAGTGCTAAGCCACTCATTTTTTGCCTCAAAAGGCAAAATGCCAATAATTGCTGCAGCCCACTGATGTGCAATATTTGGTGATCCGGAATCCCCTGTCCCTGTGTTACAATTTCCAAATCACTGGTGGTGAGGACCCTCCAAACTTCACCGTCATGGGAATGACTAAGTGTGAACCATGCTAATGGTGGCATGGGAGGGACGCCAGAAGGTGCAGAGGCAGCACTTGTAAGCAGGAGGACAGCTGTCCCACGCTCACCTACCGCAAATAGTTCTTCCCCAGTGGCCTGGGACAAGCAATGTAGACAATTTCCTGGAAACCCAAACCAGTGCGTACACTGGGAAGTACCAAACGGCATACATCCTCAGCTGCCGACCCATGCTCGGTGGTATTGTAAGGTGCGTGCAAGGCTCATGCAGCAACAGCTGTAGCACAGCTGGTGACCTTGCTTGCGTGATTCATTCTGGTTTCGTTTCTTTGCTTGACTTCCCCTTGCTAACACTTGTCTCTCAGCTCCCATGCAGCTGGTATTGGGTATTATGCTTCAACATGGTGTGCCATGGTTTGGTGCTGACTAGTCGCCACCTGCACATGGGTGGTTCTTACATTTCTGCTGCTCCCAGGGAAACACAATGTCCAGGACATCCCTGGGTTTCTGCTCTTGTCACCCTTGGGTCACCTTGTCAAGGGCACCCCGGGTAGTATGAATGTCTGTACGTGGAAAGGATCTTCGTTGGAAATTTCTTGTATTCATCGCCCCTTACCCCGAGCAATGTTCTGAGGAGGGGGGAAGTGGGATCATACCTCCATGTCCAATTTGCGGCTGTACATAATATCCCTAGGGCTTGCTCTCCTTGAGGGCAAGCAGGTGCAGCTGCAATGGAAAAAGGCGCGTCGATGCGTTTTTCCGCTTTTTCGTCGCACTGGCTTACTTGGCCTTTACGGCAACATCCACTGATCCCTTTGGGCAACATTGCAAGCCACTGCCAGAGGGCTGGACGGAATGAACCGGCGGTACCCTCGGCAGTGGTCCGGCTCGGCCGGTGAGGTTCCGGCGGTTTTGGCTCGGTGGCGGTGTCGGCCAGCCAATTCGGCTGGCCGAACCGCCGGGCCGTTCCGACCCCCCCCCCCCCCCCCAAGCATCCCCAGGTTAGGCACCCTTTTTTTTCACCCACCTTCACCCATTGGGGACCCCCGAGAATGCAAAGGTCCTAGGAGCATCATCGTGACCCTTAGCGTACGTTTTGACTTCTGATTTTGTCCCCTTTGTTGGGGACCCCCGAGAATGCAGGGGTGACGTAGCATTTCCGCCCTCTGAGCTCTGAGCTCTGCCAGAGTGGTGCTTGACAACCTCACAAGCCACTGCTCTTTGGTAGTATGGAAGTGACCTGCCTCATCCAACAATGAGGGGTATTTTGGAGGCAGCTGTACAAAAATTCGGGTGATTCATTGGTGCATTGACCACATGCATGAGGAGAGATGTTGTACAGATTCAAGGCAGGGAAGAACAAACTCTCCGTTGATTCTTGTCTTCGCTCTGCATGGTAGTGGGGAAGTAGGGAATTCCCACTGGTTTCCCGTGCCAGCACTTGCCCTTCTCATTGGAGGAAAAAATAACAGAAAAATAAGAGCTGCAACATGTGCCTCTGAGTTAAACAGTTGAACAAGCAGCGTTCAGAGGCTCTATCTACGGTAAATGTTCATCTGCTATGTGTCTTTTCTGCACACCCAAACATTTGTTAATTTTGCTCAGTGCCGGGTTCCTGAGCAATTGTGGCCATCATCTCCTCCCAGCGCTTTGGGCTTCATTATGGCAAATTGCACCATGCGCAGCAAGCCTTTGTAGAAGATGACCCTTGGTTCCTGTGACAACTGTCCTGAGGGGGGCTACAGAGGCCAGTGCGGTTCAAAATAACCCAGGTTGACTAAAATTTGTCCAGATCTGCAGGATACCTTCTCCTACGTGATTGTTGTTTTTTTGGCGAAAAATCGTGGATTTGGAAAGGCCACGTGCGAATGCACAAGATCACCATGATCTGTGTAATTTTGCCAAAACAGCAGGAAACCAAGCTTTGGCACAGCAGCACCAGGAGCACATGCCATGTACGGCCTGACCTGCAGCAGCACGTTGCATGGCACGTGTAGCAGCATCCCCTGCGCAGCCTGCCCTGCAGCAGGAGTTGGCCTGCACAGCATGAACGTGGAGTTGCATTGCCATCAGCCGCTGGCAGTGGAGGGGTGTTAACAGCAGCTGAGTGGCTGTTGGCTGGTTAACCGACAGCAGATCATGGGTGGTCCACGTCTACTTGAGATTTAGGCGCCATGGAGTCAAGCAGCCTATCCTCCCTTCACCCTCTGCGGCGCCCTGCTGCCCCATCCTCGTTGTATTCTTGCACAGCGCTACCGTGACGCGATGTCCCCGTCGCACCCCGCTCCACTTCAACCGCAGCCGGCCTCAGACATCGGGTATTATGATGGCTACGATCGCCTGGACGATTGGGCTCAACCCCCGCGGAAAGGACGGCAAGGGCCCCTAACACCTCGCTCCCGGTCCATGTCAGGTAGCCGGGAGCGCCCTTCACGAAGGGCCCAGTCCGCAGGCCGCGACCGGGGCTCACACATGGTGTGTTCCGGGGGCACCCTTTTCTTCCCTGTCTCCGTCCTGCCCTTTCCTTCCCTCACTGGCTCACCCCAGAAGCCTCTCCTCACCTCCCCCCCCCCCCCCGATTTGTTTGATTCCCCTCCTGAATGTGTCTGTCTCGTGTGTTGTTTTCTGTCTGGTTGTGATAATGTTTGTTTCAATGCTTCTACTGAGGCGCGTCATGCGCTGTGCACGTGCTGTACAAAAAACAGGCTGTTTTGGACCCTTTTTCGCCATTGGCCACGGTAACCACTGTGTTCCTACTTAGTCCAACAGCTCAGATAACAAGCTAAACAAACTATGTTTCACACTGAAAATGAAAATGCGGTCAGTTTTCCATATAAATCTGCTGGTTTTGCCCTGTGGACGTATGCTTCCCAGTGGTGGGTGGTCATGGGGCAGCTATTTTGCTGTTGGGCGCTGTGTGCGCCCTGTGCAGAAACGACCCCTGAGGTTAAACCAGGCCGATATTGGAGAATAAAATTGTACTGAATGCAGGTTGAGGAGTTTGATGCCTCAATTGTTCCTTTTGTTCTTTTGCTTTCTGTTTGGCATCTCTATGGCTCTTTCAATCGTCTAAATTAGGTCCCCCCGCCCTCCGTCACCTCCCTCCCTCTAGGGACAGGAGGATGGGAAGGAGGGAGAGAGGGCAGGGCGCCATGACATGGTTGCCTCCTTGTTGCTTTTTGTGCTGGTGCATTTCCATTGAAAAACCTATTTGGCTTACAAAAGGGCAGGGCTGGGACAGGTGGGCAGGTTGTGGTTGGGTTTTGGAGGCTGCTATTTCTGCTCCAGCAATGTTTTTCATTCCTACCATGCCCACCATTCCCACAGGGCCCTGGGGCAGAGCGCAGGTTGAGTTCCACAGATTGGGCGGATTCGCTGACCCATTCAAAGGGCCGCGCACATGAGCGAAGTATGTGAATGCGTGCCACCAACCCCCATTCCTACTGCTTTCCGTGTGAATCTGTGCCCGCAACCACCATCCCAACTGGGTGCTTGGCTGAGTGGTAGGTTTCCAGAACCAGAATTTTTCTACACTGGTTGTTGAGATCAACAACACCAAATCACTGGGTCAGGGCCGGCTGGTGTCCCCCCCCAGCAGGCCTTCTCTCTTTGCAGCTGCCCCTTTTTTTCCTGTGGAGCCTGTATGAAGACTGTGGATTAACGACTGCATGCATGGTGCGCACCCTGCGTAGAAGATTTTGGATACTTGCAGTACATTAACCCACTGGGCAAACCCCTAACAAAAGGCCCTGCAAAGCAGCGGAAAATTCACACCAACAGTTACCGTCCAGATGTTAGCAGCCCATTTTGGAGTGGAAAAAAAACATCACTCAGTGCCCCTCCCCCTCCGAGTTGATGCAGCTGAGATAGAAAAAGGAAAATGAGGACTAACCCATTCAACCTGCAACTCTGCTGAATTTCTCAGCCTCAATTTCACTCCGTAGGTACACAGTGCGTCCTGTTCCCAAGGAGGCAGAAGCAAGCCTCAAGGATCTGTTCGACACAAATCTATGTAGGTGCCTGTAGTTCATAGAGATAATGCACTGGTTTTGGGTTACACCAAGGACTCAAATCCTAAGGGGATGAAGTGATGTCCATATTTTTGCATCTTGTTTTTTTCAATTTTTTTTACATATTTTGTCATGTTCTGCGTCAATGATAGCAGTGAGCCGCAGAGAGAACGTTTGGGTGCTATACGCGCGGTGCATTTTTGGTTGGGTAACAACAAATCCGGGCAATTGTGGGCAAAACTGCAGAATTCTGTAGAAAATCTGGAAACCTGGGGATGCGCAAATTGTTCTTCATCGTCCCCGGCCTTCTCAAATGCACGCTTTGAAGAATTTTGACGTCCAGCTAGTTGCATGGTGAACTGCATCACTGTGAGTACAGTGGTCATGGTCCAGCTACTCTTGACAGCAGGACTCTGCAATGTAGCTGAACTGAGGCGCCTGCCACACTTGTGGGGGCTTTGTTTCATATTTATCCTTGTGGACCGCCCCTGTTGAGCTTTGTGTGAGGAGTGTATCTCGCTGCTGTGGTGGCACTTGAAAAATTTTGGAATTTTGCGTTGTTCCAAAAATCGTTTTACAGCTTTGGGATTGGTTTGTGTCATCATTTGGTGACAATACGGGTACTCCAGTGCCCATGGAGACCCACGTAGCGGCTGCTAGGCCCATGTAGCCAAGGCCACCCAACCCATGAAATTGCTGTTCAGCTGTTCAGGCTGATCAGTGGCCGTTGAGATTTTTTGAAACTTCCATTTTTTCTGAAAACCTGCCAATCTCTTTGGAATGGGTTTGGGTCATTGTTCAGTGATAATGCGGCTACTGTAGCACGCATAGGGACCAACGTAGCGGCTGCTAGGCCATGTAGCCAGGGCCATGGCCCCCAAAACCCACAAAATTGCTGTTTGCAGGTTGATCAGTGCGTGGACACCTCACTTGCGTGTTGTTTCTGCTTGCCTGGGGGCAGCTGGTATGCTATGGTCACCGAGCTGGGTCTCCCAGGGGAGGTTTTACAACTCTTCTTAGGGTCCAAGGTGAGAAATGTATTTTTGTAGCAACCAGCAGCAAGTAGCAAGCAACAAATAGTAGCGGCAGCAGCAGAAGGCAGTTAAAAGAGTCTTTTTTGGGGATGTGGTGGTTCGAAACCGGCATGGAAGTCGCTCAAAACGACCGCAAAGCAAATGCGCATCACCTGAAACAAGTTTCATGTGATATGCAGCCGTCTGGCTTGTTCTATGGCCAATTTAGTTTCCAAAAAAGGACAGGTGTCACGACAATCATCCTGAAGGCTCAGGATGATCGCCAGTGTGTCATGTAGGCATCTCAATTGAGGGGTTTCGTTTTTCCGCAACGATTGGGCTAACCAATGATGACAAATAGGTTTTCAATGAGGCGTCTCTCATGCGATGGCACCATGTGGTGGTCCATTTTGAGATGAAAAAGAGCCGTTTTTCAACCTGTTCTCAGCCCGATCATCTTGAAAGTTCAGGACGATAGCCAGTGTGTCATGTAGGCGTCTCCAATGAGGGCTGTTCTTCTTCCACAGCAATTTTGTATGCAATGAGCAAGACTAGAAGTCTTCATAGTTAGATAAATGGGAATGGCACCCATGCCTGCTTGGGTTCCGGACTGGGCTAGGGTGTGTTACCCTATTGACAGAGGACGGAGTGGGCGATGATGTGGGATGTGGGTGTGCCATTGGCATTGGCCAAAGCTCCCAGTTCAGTGTGTCCTGGATGAGTACTACCTGCTCTCCACGGAGCGACTGGAAGCAGGGGCAGGAAACCCTCTCTCCCGCCCGCCAAATTCGGAGTTCCGCTGAGGGTTACACCATGAAACCCATATTTTGCGTGCGCCCAGACGCATGTTCCACAAATGATTGTGTTCTACTCCTTTGGTTGTCCCGACTACATGGTCTTGGGGTTAAGGGGTCACAATGCAATGGCTTTGGAGGGTGGATGGAGGGCTAAGATTGCTACCGCTTGTCCATGTGGGACAGGGGCTCAGATGGGGACGGGAATGCATTGGGAGGGTATGGATAGGGTGACAGTGGGGGACTCCTTGGGAGGGCTGCGCAAGCACAAACAGTTAGGGGACAAGAAGTGGTCTACGTGCAATCTTAGCACATATTGCAGCTCACGTCACAGGCAAATATGGACAGCATACCAAGCAACTCTAATGTCATTTGGTGAACTGACAAGGCAGCATACAAATGGCATCTGGTGCTCATGGCCCCTGCTCTTCTCCCATTACTGGAGGGTAGTGATGCAGATTGTTGTCCAATCGAATCATTTGCATCCCAGATTCATCAGAGAGCAGAATGAACCGTGGCCCAGCCCCACGAAGCCCGTATGATTACGACGACAAGCCTCCATACAATTATGGGTCGTTTTGAGAGCTTGATACAGTCCACTTAGTGGTATGTCTGTATATCTCTCTACCTTCATCCCTCATTCTCCCCACTTCAACCCACCCCTTTGCTGGACAAAATGGGTTTGTATAAGTATGGACTTGGAACACACACCATGGGGCATAATGTTGCACTGGGGCTCTGTATATTGCTATGCTATGTATATTGCCGCTATGAGAGGGCGGGCAGTGTGGATGGTATAGCTAATTG
The DNA here is from genome assembly GCA_964036045.1 of Eutreptiella sp. 'Long Island Sound 2002'. Lineage (NCBI taxonomy): Eukaryota > Euglenozoa > Euglenophyceae > Eutreptiales > Eutreptiaceae > Eutreptiella > Eutreptiella sp. 'Long Island Sound 2002'. The sequence goes on along the minus strand of OZ038392.1, from coordinate 32,452,420 downwards.
ACCAGTTGCTAAGCATCAAGAAAAGTGTGGGAGGATTTTCCAGGGCCAAGGTTTGAGTACGTGGAATCCAGACTTAGAATGAGTCGACGGAAGACTAAAGGAGACTGTCATATCTTTGCTGAACCATCTTGGCTAACCAGGCGATTGCGATTCAAATTTACTGGTCACAGTATTTTGTGCATCTCCTGCATGCATGGAGTTGTATTTACTTTGCTCCCTCGTCTTGTGTTGCCAGTCAGGCGCTTGGCAAGCAGCCAGCCCCCCCCCCCCCCCCACTGCCATTGAACATCCAGCTGTAGGCGGGGACCTGGGAGGTACACTGGCGGGATGATGAGTGCAGCAGTTGGCAGGGAAAATCAGAGGCCCTGGGCTTCCCTACCCGCCCGCACCTCACCTTTGTGGCAACCCCCGTTATGCCTTGCGCACCCTCAGGAAGGCAGCATGGGGCATCGTGGAAATTTCAAAGACCAGGGAACGTAGGTAACAAACTGTGCACGTCTCAGTGTCCTTTGTGTCTTGGACATGACACTGGAGCAAAAACAGTGTCCAGTGTAACCCGCATACTTTGCCTTTTTTTTTTAGCTACAACCTGTGTGCATGTTTTTTGTATGTGACCCACGTAAAAGCAAAAGGCTTAAACTGTGCATCATGTACACTGCTGGCAGCAAGAGAAGAAGTATGCAGGTTACACTTTTTTTTGGCATGTTTGTTTCACATCAAACTTTTGTACGCCAGTTATGGGGAAAACAAGTACACGTGTAACTTTTTTTTGTATGTGGCTTCACAGAAAAAAACGTACACGGGTTTCGGCAACAAGGGTTATGTAAGCTTTTTTGATTCTTCCCCACTTGATGGATCCCGAGATGGCAGGTGTTATGTAGCCTCTTTGGTTCCTCCCCACTCTGGGATCCCAAGACGGCAAGGATTATGAAGGTTTTTTGATTCCTTCCTGCTCAGGGACCCGAGAAGGGTTATGCAACGTTTTGCATTCCTCTCCACTTTCAGGACCCTGAGATGGCAGGGATTACGGGGGCTTTTTGGTTCCTCTCTAGTTTCTAGACCCCCGGACGTTTTTGATTCTTTTGTGCATTGGGGACCCTGAGATGGTCCATGGTCGTGGTTCTGTCAGGGGAGCCTAGGATTTGGGGGGGGGGGATGCTATGAGGGTATTTGCATCCCCCCCCCCCCCCTTTCAGCCACCATATTTTTATGCTGGGTTTTTTAGGTTGTTTGACTTTTTCCAGAGATGGCACAGGTTATGTAGCCATTTCATTTCTGCCCAAGGTGGCAGCAGTTGCGTAAAAATTTCGCTACTCCCTGGGACTGCAGGGGTTATGCAACCATCTCCCCTCTCTCCGAGACGGCAAGGGTAAGATAGCCATTTTATTTACCCCTGAGATGGTAGGGTTCCCTGAGACAGTTACCCAGCCATTTCACATCCCTTAAAGACGGCAGGGTTTATGTCGTGATTTCAATTCACCCCAAGGTGGTATTTACATAGTCAGATGGAACAGGTTGTGCTGCCATCCCTCTTTTCGTTTGTGCTCGGGGCCAGTGGTGTGCCCTACTGTCTCACAAGATTACATTTGAGAATGTACCTCTGCCACAGACCACCCAGTTGATGCATTGGTGTGATCAAACAGGGGATTATTTGAGTATGTGCCAGCAATGTTCGCGTTGGGTGTTCTAGTGCAGAATCATTGATAGAGCAATGTTTAACCTGTGGTACATGTCCGCTTTAGGTGCAGGTGAAGCAAGCCGAGCTCCATCAGCTGAGAGGCAGTGGGTCTGTCTTGATGGTCACCTTGGGATATGGTCCCACTCCATCGTCCAAGTTTCAAGAAAATGGGTCAGTGTGCAGCAGAGACAGGGTCATTTGCTGGAGGGTACGAGTGGCAGGGGACTGGCTGAGGAGCTACGTTGCGCTGGCTGTCATTTTTGCCCTCTGCTACCACTGCAGGTTCTGAAATCTGAGTTTTTTTGGACTCATCTGCGTGCGTTTGGGACGACTGTAGTGACATTCATGGAAAGCCCTCCAGTAAATTTGGGCACAATGAGCAAATGCAGTGGGTTGTGGGCAGGGCTTGGCCGTCAGCCCTGGGACCTCTGTCCTTCAAGACCCGAAGCACAACTATGAGATGCTCATTGAACCGGACAAAAGGCGATGAAGAATATGGGCCGGAGTTTTGGTGGGGTACCTGGTCAATCTGAGGCGTTGTCGTGAGTGAGCTTGTCTTCCTTGTGTCCAAGCCCACCATCCCCCCTGGGCGGGTTCCAGGGAGTCAGCTTATCCGTTTATTTTTGTTCATGTTGAAGAGCCACAGCAGTTGGTTTTGTGCCCGGAGTCACTGCACACTTGCAGTCTTGTCACCTGTTTCACGTCCGTGTTGTTATGACACCGTTTCCATTCCTGGTGGTCTGAAGTGAGGCCAGTATCGCGGGTTTACGGTGTTCGCTGAGTTTTGGGGACTGTGCAGAAAACCCAAATGATGAGCTTTGTGGTGGGGAACTGCTGCAGGTCGTGGCGGTATGTCCCTCCATTCCGGAATTAGCCAACACAGGCCATGCAGCCCAGTTGAAGTGAAAGGCACAGACTTTTCCCCCTTTTGGTTCAGCCTCACCTTTGGGACGCCCCTGCACCCAGAGCGCACGCAGTGTGCACCGAGGGTTTGTACTACCGGAAGTACCAGGATCCCATTTCAAGCCTCACTCTACTCTGGGTAGGAACCAGTGGGGGCGCACCGTGCGCTGTGCGAAAAGCCGGCTGTTTTTCACCACCGGTAGCCACGGGTCCCAGGGTCCTGAATTCTGCACCCTACAGCCTCTGCTGGTACACCAGGGATTTTTTGTTTTAGTCTGATGCTTCTCACGGGTCCCAGGGTCATGAATTCTGCACCCCTGATGCTGTTTTGAATGGATCATGCACGCTTCTGTAGGTGGGTGGCTTTCAGGGGTGTTCCCGGGATAAACAACGTAATAATTGGCCCTGTGCCCGCGCTGTGCGAAAACGCCCCCAGTGTCATGGGTGATGGGCAAGGAGGACCCTTGGAAGAATTGTGTTTTGCATTTTTTTTTGTGCTCCCGAGGTCATGGTTGGTCCAGGTACACGATATGGGTTTCAGCAGCAAATGTGCAAGCAGTGTGCCCAGGCGGCGCACAATGCATAAATAATTGTTCCTTGTGTATCCCGTGCAAATATCCCATGGAAGTCCTGTACAAAGCTGCACACGGTGCTGCACATGGTGCGATGACCCCCAAGAACCTCCTGCCCCCTTCATGGGTGGTAAAGGTTTGGGTCTGTTAGTTGGTCCAGACCGGATGCCGTGCCCCTCCTTCTTTGCAATGCAGTGGAGTGAAGCTGTGGCTGGCTCGCATGTCTTGCTGCCCTGAGTGTGGACTCTGGGCACACATGGGCATCGATGCCTTGGGCACAGTTTCTCTGCCGTGTTGCCATTGCGCCTGCTCACCAGATATACACTGCAACCCCCTCGTCCTGCCAATCCTTCCACTCCAGTAGGCACTAGGTCTTGTTTGTCTCAGACACCAATGCGACATGCACCGGCTGAACGCGCTCTACGCCATACAATGATTCAGGCAGCATCCAAAACGCAAACTCCCCGCCCCCAAAGGCAGACTTGTGCATTTGAGTTCGGGAGGGGGGCTTTGGGGTCTTCAATCTTCGGCCACGGGTGAATGCCATGGCTGGGCTCATGGCCCAGTGGTTCTTGCGTACCACCAGTTGTTTGCCACCAGTTCACCATGCCAAGGCTTTTCCCCCTCACGTTATATGGGTGTGGGGTGTTGCATGCGGCTGTTGGGGCGTGGAGTGCAACCGTGTCTACAGTGCATGGTAGTTCTGCAGTGAGAGCTCACAGACAGCTGCGACAGCTGATTGTCTCTCTGCCCCCCTGTCCTGTGTGTCTTCTCCATGTTTGAATGCACCGTCATAGCACAGAGGTTATAGGCCTGACAGGGCTGCGTCACACCCCGGTCACATGCCTTCTCAAGTCTGACATGCAGGCGAAATGCTACTTATGTGAGCTTGCCAGAGCGAGCGTACCCTGTGTCTCGCATGCTTTGCCCGCGCTGTGCAGCCATTCGGCTGTTTCTCAGACCCCTAAAATCATGAGAAGTTGAGCTCGGAGGGGATTCGCACTATGGGTTTGGATGACTGCAAGGGCTCAACTCTGGGGGTACGCTGTGGTGGGTGCAGTCTCGGAGTGATTCCGAGACTTATTACGGGGACACCCCCGTCTCGCATGTGTCGGTTTTGGTGTTGCAAAGTTGGATTACTGCCGCAGTGCGTGTTCTGGTGCGATAGCGCCCTCAATCGGCAGAGGTTGCGTTGCAGGGGGAAGGCCTCATTTGTCGACCGAGTGACCCGATTTGTTTGAGTTTGCAGTGCAGGCCACAGCGTAGTGGGCAAGATAAGGGGGATGGGTGGGTGCCGTTGGGGAGGGGGGTTCAGAGGCCAAAGAGCAGTTTGTGTACCCAAAATCGACCTCAAATTTCCGCCCCCCCCCCCCCCTTAATAAATTTCCTTTTTTCCCTGAGGAAATTTGTCTGAGTTGATTTGTGGGTGGCGAGTCGGCTGGGGCTGGGGCAGTCGGACTTTCGCTTTTTGGTGGGGCGTCACGGAAGCCCCCTAGCTGGACCTCCCCCCCCCTCCCAAGAAAAACCAGGGCTCCTGTGATGGGACTCGGCAAACCAACCCAGGACTATCCCAGGTTTCAATGGAGGTTGGAGACAGGGGGGCTGTCCCAGGGTGCAGAATGGGGGAAGGGTGGGGTGCAGGGGATTGGAAGGGGAGGGGGGCACTTACTTGCGGTGAGAGTACACATAGGTCCAACCCTAACCCTAATTGACTGAATATTCTGAACATTGGGACTGAAATGGGGGACGGAACATCAGGTACACTAGTCAAATAAACACGCATGTTGGGGAACACGCAGAATGACTCAGCCCCCCCCCCCCTCCCCCCCCATGAACCCTCCAAAACCCTTCCTCGCTTGCTTCGCTCACGCGAGAGATATGCCCCCCCCAGCACTCCCGCCAGCACCCCCCGCCCTCCTTATAAACCTTCCTCGCTTGCTTTGCTCGCTCGAAAGACAAAGCACCCCCTCACATTCCCCCTGGACCCCCCTTTACGCAACGTCGGTCCTAAAATTGCCCATTTCAAGGATTTTTCGGAACTTGCATGGGCAAATATGGGTTAAGGAGGGGGCCGGCCGAGTATCAGATGGTCTGGCTGTTGTGCTCAATCATTACCCATTCTGAGCAAGTTGGTCTTTTTTTTTAATGGGTGGGGCTCGCAATCGTGCCATTCAAAGGGGAGAAGGGGCTGACACTTGGAATCATATTCTTGTTGCTCCCCTCTCACTGGCACAGGGACCTGCAAAGCACTGGGTGTGGGGTCTGTGTCTCACAAAGCTGCCACCGCTTTCTGAGCCTTTCTAGCTGCGATCTATGCAATTTTCAAGTTATGCTATTTTCTCACCGATTCAGACTTTCAGATTGCTGCAGATTATTACGCACACCCACCATCTTCCAAGTCCCACACAATCCTCTTTTGTCAAGTTGCTGAAATCCAGGCATTCAAAGAATGGTGAATGTTTGTGACTGCAAACCCACTCTAGTCCACTGAGATGAGAACAAGAAGAGGACCAGCATGACACACCAGGGGACCGACAACCCGCAGTGGTCGGCCGGCGCTCGCTGAAAGTTCAGGTGTCACAGCGTCCAGGGGTTCTTTGTAGTTTTTCTTTCCCCACAAACAACAGCCCTGTTGATCTTGATGTCAGCATGTTGGTGCCATGCCTCGATGCCTCTAACCCCAACTATGGTATCAGTCATGATGTTAGCACCCAACAGGAGCCATGATGAAGCTGCTTTCTGGTGCATGCAGAATGGCTGGAACCCACCGATGTGTTTCTGCTGTGATTTGCATTTCCAGGCATACACTCGGGATGGATCAGTTGGAGGCTCGCTTCCATTTGAGCAAGGGAGGGTCAGAATTGTGTCATGGTCGCTGCTGTGTTCATGGTTGGGATGGGATCAGGCTGCGAGCAAGACGCTGTTCGATGAGTCTGTATCAGGAGGCCAGCGGGCCAGCCCCGTCAGTGACACTGTGTCTATTTAACGGTTGCAGATCAGTGGGTGAACGTGACAGCCTTATACCATACCTGATCATGATTCCGACCTTGTACATCCCTGTGACCTGCGCTACGCAGCAGCACTTCCGTGTCATGGTCCATGCAAATGGTTGATGTTGTCAGTGACAAGTAACGGGAGCAGCAAGAAGACAGCCCAGTGATGATTTCAGTGTTGAGGCATCCTGATGAGGACGACCCTTTGGCTGGCCTAAGCACAACTGTTCACACAGAACTGAACGGTGTACATACGGTGTGTCTACACTTCAGCTTGGGAGAAGGTTTGACTCAGGCTATTTCTGTCCCCAACAGCCTTCTTGCCATCTGCCCAGTACTGTGAAGGCTGGCAGGTGCTTTTGCTTGGCAGACATGCATTCCGAAGTGCGTGAACGCCCACCCATTCCCTGCCCAACACCCATTTTCCTGCTTTAGGGGCCACCACCTCATGGTTTTTTTTTATTGGCCACCATGCCCCCGCAGTGGCCCAGGGAGTTTGTGTTGCCATGGCATGTGCCTCCAGGGGGCACTTGCCTGTACATCGGAAAAAGTGAACACATTTTGGGACGGGAGGTCCTACTTCTACAGTTTTTACTCTTTGTGAATCTTTGTTTGCACACTTATCTGAGAGGGGGGGGGGGTGCATGTCTTTTGTGCCAAATCTGTCCAACATTTTTGTCTGCAAAATGTAGCAAGACTTCCCCTAATCAGTGGTGCAGAATATACCCCCCCCCCTTTGTACCGCAAAACCCCCTGTTTCGTACTGAAAACCTCCCCCTATTTGTACCAAAAAAAAACAAAATGTCCCAAAAAACCCCCAAACTGTACAACCCCCCCCCCGTCTGTGCCAAAAAGCCCCCTGTACTGAAACAATACCCCCACCCCCCTCCAGAATGGACCCCCCCAAACCCCCACATGCACCACCAAAACCCCTCCCTTTTTTCCGCCAAAAAAATCCCTTGCTTGCCCACCTATGCCACACCTATGCCAGCCCCCCCCCCCCCTCTCCTCATATTGTCACAACTGAAGTTCCAGTTCTCCTCACCAAAATATGCTTTCATTCACAGCAGCTTTCTTTGCAGCCCTCCATTGGTAAGCCTCCCCCTCCACTTGGGGCGCACCAAAAAGTCATTTTTATGTTCTGACTCCTCGCCGAACTAGGCCCACATGCACCAACAAAACACCCTTTTGTACCTAAAGGACCCCATGTTTGCCTGCTTCCCCCTCTCCCCCTGCCCCACCCTTTCCTACCATCAATTTCAACGTTTTTCTCCTCAACAAACCACATTTTTTGGCAGCTCTCCTGTTACTGTGCTAAGACATGGGCTGTGAAACAAATTGTTTTCCAATTCATAGACACGGGCTGTGAAACACATTGTTTTCGAATTCAGATACAGGCACTAGGTCAAACATTATACAGCGGCAATATGGTTTTGGACCCAATCCATCATCGAGCGAATCAAATCAGTGCAGCATAAGTACACAAGATGGTTCCCGAATAGCTGCTACAGGCGGGTTTATGGCCATTTGAGATCTTTTAAACCGTCATGAACACAAATCCAAATGTAGATGTGTAGCGCACATCCTAATTGAAACCAGCTGCATCCAAATCTGAAAAAGAACTTCTTTGTTGAATTCATTAAGCGAGTTCATCAATTATGGACCAATTTCTTCATTTTCATGATTTGCATGCCGTAAAGATACAAAAGATATCAAATGTCATGCAGCTGCCAATTCTTGTAGCAGGGAAATTCATCGACTATAAGTGTCATTTGGCACTGTCACCAGTATTAACAATAACAAAGCTGCTGAAAATAGGATCACAGCTCAAGTCATGCACACGTATGATGCAAACCTAATTGAACATGATAAGGCATGGTACCATTGTCAAAGTTTGAAAATTTCTTACTTTTTTGCGAAGGAGGAACGAGATTCTCTCCATAGGTTTATGAAAGAAATCGCTTGAAAACCAAAAGGGTTATTCTTTTTCAAAGGAGGTGAGTTTTTTAAAATCTCGTATTTCCAAAACTTGTACCATGCTCAAGAATACGAATACCGCTCAAATCTTATGTAAATGGAGCAACACACAATGCCAAATTTGTAGGAGAATCGCAAAGCCACAATGCATGCTGCAACTACCAACGGACAGTGTTTATGACACATGTTGGCCAAGAACACACAAAAAGATCAATCCATGTTTGCTTTGCTTAGGTTTGGTATTGTTAGCCTTTTCCCCATTTTTGGTTGTGGGAATTTCGAAGAAAGGTTTCTCCAGGCAAGTTACAACTAGGTATATCATCACGTGTCTTCATCAAAGTTGACCTCTCCGGCGTATGCAGAGAATATCAAAAGCTGCTCATTACCAATGCAGACAATGGGTCTCGGCTGAATCTATTGAAATGCATTGCACGCTGATTTCTTTTTGAGACAACACAATAGCATCATCAAAAAAACACGGAGCACATTGTTTCTTTGGCAGGCGAAAGCGGTACAGTTTTGTTTGGCAGATGGCGGCCGGGTTCGTAGGTCATTCTAGTCAATTACTTGAGGATGTGAAGCGGGCGAAATGGAGTAGTAAGTTCTTTGACCTAGTTACCCTCTTTTTTGCATGTTTGTAGACCAAAAAAGGATAGGGAAGCATCGGTCCTGTAATTATTTTGGATGCGTATTTTTTTTAGAGGTCATATTTTTTCTTAGCTAAAAAATATTCCGCACCAAAAAAAATATTCTGTGCTAAAAAATATTCCGCGCTAAAAACAATCCTCAGACATTTTTTTTGCGCGCAGTATTTTTTTTTTTTAGCGCAAATGCCGCTTCTACCTTTTGCGCATTCCCACCACATCCACTCTTTTTCTGGGTTGATTGCTCCCCACCCACAGGGGACGCTGACTTGTGAGGCTTCACACCAACTCCCCGCCCACCCCTGTGGACCCCCTCTGGAGCGCCAAATTAGCAAGACGAGGCGCTATACAAATGTTGTTTGTTGCCCAGACATGTTAAATGCAATCGTCAGCCCACGGACAAAGGGCCCGTGGCGCGGGGCGCTGCCACCCACATTGAGCATTGCGTACCGGTCCATCTACTCTCCAAGCGGAGCCGTGTAGTGGGTTTAGGGAGATCTGAGGGATGCCCAGATGCAGAGGTAGCACACGCACATGACAATACGAAATAGATAATCAAAAGGATGGTAGGTATCTTGCGTGTGAGTATTAAAACTAGTCAATTTTTATTGTTATACAGAGAACGGGATGACATTATGTTTTGGAAACGTCTTACGTTGTGTTCACTGAGTGATATTTAGAGGATCCGAAAGAGTTCAATAATCATAGTGATTTTGAAAAAGCACTGCAGGATAGCGCAAATTAATACCAGAGGATTGGTACCATTACAATCTGGTTCCTGAAAATTTTTTTGGGGTGTGTGTTTGATATTCTTTTGTTTGACACTGTATTCTGGGCTGTTAACAGCACCTCAACACCCCCCCCCCCCCTTCCAATGTAGATATCTGAGTGTGTATTTTTTGAGTCAGCCATTTGTTGAAGTAGCCCTCAGCAAATAGCTTGGAACGGGAGCGTAATGGGTTCAGGTAGATTTGAAGTAGGCGCCGATGCAGAGGCAGTGCGCGCACATAACAATACAAAATAGATAATCAGAAGGACTATAGGTATCTTGCATGTGCCTATTTAAATTTTATTTGTTATACAGAGAACGGTGAGACATTGTGTTTTGGGAATGTCTTATGTTGTGTTCACTGAGAGATATTTAGAGGATTCGAAAGAGTTCAATAATTTTACTGATTTTGAAAAAGCACCGCAGGATAGCGCAAATCAATGCGAGGATTGGTACCATTACAATCCCGTTCTTGAAAAGTTTTTTTTGGGTGTGTGTTTCATATTCTTATTGTTTGACACCGTGTTCTAGGCTGTTCACAGCACCTCAGCCCCCCCCCCTTCCAATGTAGATATCTGAGTGTGTATTTTTTGAGTCAGCCATTTGCTGAAGTAGCCCCCAGCACATAGCTTGGAACGGGAGCGTAATGGGTTTAGGTAGATCGGAAGTAGGCGCCGATGCAGAGGCAGTGCGCGCAAATAACAATACAAAATAGATAATCAGAAGGACTATTGGTATCTTGCATGTGCCTATTTAAATTTCATTGTTATACAGAGAACGGTATGACATTATGTTTTGGGAACGTCTTCACTAAGAGGTATTTAGAGGATCCCAAAGAGTTCATCAATTTGACTGACTTTGAAAAAGCACCGCAGGATATCGCAAATTGATAGCAGAGGATTAGTACCATTACAGCCGCTAGCCTTGCTACGTTAGCGGTGCCCCACTCATCGACGAGTGTGGGCGAAGCGTGGGACCGCTCGGCCACCAGCGTTTGGTGGCCGTGTGGAAACCCGGGAGTGGAATTGCGGTACACAATGTGAAATGTGGGCTGTTCCATTTGTTTGTTTGTTTGCTTCACAACCCCATATTGGTCAGTATTGTTGCACCCTTTGAGTTGGGGTTAGGGATTCAGAATCCACGCTTTGTTACAGGGCCCTTTGAGGTGGGGTTAGGGACTCGCAATCCACGCTTTGTTGCGTAGCCCCTGGAGTTAGGGTTAGGGACTCGTAGTCCACGCTTTGTTGCGTGGCCCCTTGAATCGAGGTTAGGGACTCGCAATGCACGTAGTACCATGATCAACCGTAGTACCGTTTTTGCGTTGCATTGCTTCGTGTTGCCATGTTGTGTGCCGAATAAGATGCAAGGGGTTGGTTTCCCTGGACTTTACTTTAGGCTACTCAACCATAGGGTCAGTACCTTTGTTAACTTGTTACTTTCCTATTTCTCACTCTACCCTACCCCGTTTTGACATACAACTCATAAAACCAAAAAATGTCTAACAAGTGTGTTTGTGGGGCAGTTGGCGAGCTACCTATTGCTAGCTATTGGGAACCCGCTTGGACGTTTGCTGTCATCTCACCCAACACTACAACGGCATGCATGGGCTGTTTCAAGCTTGCCGTCTCCAACGCAGCGGCCCTACAGAGCCTCTATGTTGCTACCCCGTCCCCGCAACCTACCGCGGCAGCAACTGAACCTATGCCCGAGGCGCCAAGTGATGAGGACACTGGGTTCGGAGCTTTGGACAAGCAAGCCTTGGGTACCGCAAAACTTGCAAGCACCCCGGCTAGAACTAATGGTCGTTTCGTGTCCAAACCAGGTCACAACCGTTGTTATGATTGTGCACATGAAGGTTGCAAAACCAAGTGATGGGTCTACCACGACAACGATGCTGGCTATTGGAGGGTTAAAGAAGTCGGGTTCTGCGAGCACACAACCCGTTTAGCATACATGCAAGGCACAGCATTGCACTTGCCGCTAGCTATGACCCTGAAGCTGCAAGACTTGCTAGTTGGTAATTGTCCCCAAGGCATTGGTTCTAATGCGGGAGGCATTTCCGGGTGACCCATTGGTGAGCGAAATGACCGCCCGATGGATAACGAATTGGTCCCAGCGTCGTAGGCCACCGCCCCCTAGTACCAACGCGGCATTGGAGAAGTGGATCAACGATTTGGCCCCCGAGACGCACGACAGGCATGACCAATATTGCTTCATGCACACCGTCAAGGAGGATGGGTCATGCTTTGTTGCGGGCTTTACTACTCCAAACCTCATCCGTAACGCGAGGTGAGGTCGAGGAAAGGATTACCTGTCCATTGATGGGCAATTTTTTATTAACATAGAAGGCTCTTCACGTAGCATGTCCCGCTTCCTTTGTTGATGCACAGCCGTTGATGGCAACCGATGCACCTGACGAACTCTTGCGATCACGCGTTTGTAGAAAGAACCGAGCATTGGAGCCTTATCCCGGACTTTCTTGGCGACGTGGAAGAAGCAGTCTACGACCTGCATGCCGGAGAACTCCGCAACGAGCTCGTCTCGGAGGGCGTCCGCACGATCGGCCATGCCCTTTGTCGGCGCCCAGGGCATACCGTCCTTCTCAACTTCGTCACGAAGGGCTGCTAAAAACGGACGCACGGCTTCCTTGCGTTCCGCAGTGGCCACACACACAGCCAAGGGCAACAAGTGATGTGCCCGGTCACATGTGCCTACAATTTGCATTGGTGTGTCAGAGCAATTCCTCCGTGCATTTGAAAAGGAGTACGTTGGTACTTCGTGGTGGGTGGCCACTCTTCCGGCTGGGTACCCCACCACAAACGATGCGCAAGAGGGAATGAATTCTGCTGTGAAGCGTGTTTGGACGAGGCACGAGTGGCGTCGGCTGCTGCAATTTTTAGACACGGTGAGGCGGATGCTCCGCAATCGGTCACATGACCGGTGTGAGGCCGTGCCCGGTCTGTATCTCAACAAGGCGCAACTTGCGCGGATAGCAGCTGCGTGTGACGAGCACATGGTGTATCGCGGAAGATATTGGTGGTCAAAAGTGTTTGCAAATGGTGTACCGTGTGCGATCACCGAACAAGAGGCCACCACGCTGCAGCAAGCATTGCAAGCGGGGCCGCCGGACGAGGAGGCTTGCAACTTGCTTGAAGAGTACCGACACTTCAATGCGGAACGTTGCCTATGCACTGAGTTTTGGAAGTATGCGTCGTGTTGGCATGTATTTTTGGTGCAACAAAAAGTGGATGGGGTGTGGGGCGTAGTCCGCATCCGCAATGCACGACGGATGGGTTACGAACAACATCCTCCTACAAAGAAACATAAGACAACAAAGCAAAAGGCTGACGAGGAACCGGCGGTCCATTTGGCGGAAGTCCCGAAGGCAGAACACCCCGAACGTGCTCAAAAACAGAAAACGAAACGTGGCACCAAACGGCCCCCAGAGGAAGACTACCACCCGGAGGTGCCCGGTGTCCAAGTTCGGACAATGCATCAAAGGCCCCTTTGTATCCGAAGCTACTGACCCAAAAACGTCCCTACGCCAGAATACCCAGACGAAGCTCTAGCCAAACTTTTTCTCCTCATTTTTTCTGAAGTACCATGTGCCACCAACGTGGCTGTGCCTCAGTGTCTAACAGCCATAGTTATCAACTCCTTACAACCGTGCATCCTAACACAACAGTTCGTGCATTTCTGCGGCTTTCGCAATCTGCCCAGTTAGTCCCAAATTCCAGATTCCTTGCTCAGACTTTCGGTGCACAAAGACGAGTGGTTTTCCCTCTTGAGAGGTGGTTTTCAAGCACTACTCAGTCGGTGCACAATTTTGCCCATAATTTCATGCTCAAGTGTTGCTCTTTCCAAATGTCTTCATATGGTGGGTCAACATAGGCCGACCAGGGTGCACACAGGGAGGGATGCTGGTTTTGTATTTGTTTGGGTCATGTCCAAAATTCCATGGCACTCCAGCCCTTGTCCACAACGAAGGCGTCTTGTGCATCAGTTGAACACTGACAGGTTCCTACGCCATCAAGTGGGTTGCATTATCCATCATCCTCACGTAATCTAAAGTGGTGCAACAGCACGTTCGGAAAGTGCATCCGCTATCAAGCAATCTTGTTGTCAGTGGTGTCATGCTGGGCGTCATGTTGTCCCTAGGTGCAACGAACAGTGTGAATCAGTGGTTTCTATTGCATGTTGCCTGTTGGGGCAAGGCAAAGATGTGGGGGCAGCGTTATCCGTTATATTTTTTTTTTAGATGCGGATTATTTTTTTAGAGGTTGTAGGTTTTCTTAGATCCCAAAGTCTGTTCTTGAAACGTTCTTTTATTTTTGTTTTAGATTTGCAGCGGATTAGTTTTTGGACAGCCATCTAAAATGTTAGTCACTTGATAATTTTTTTAGATGATTTGTATTTTTTTTTAAGAGGATCTATTCTTTTTTAGTGCATCTAAAACAAATATTTTCACATCTAAAAAAATATTTTCTCAATAGCATCACCCAACCGTTGTGGTCAGTGCCCACTGCCCACTTTGAAACAATCTTTAGTATTACCATCATTTGTGTGCGCAGTGGGGTGATGTTGCGCCATGCGGGGGGCAACCTCACCCTCACCCTCACAAGCATGCATCATCCACACAGGGGTGTTCATGGCATATTGGGCATACCCAAAACAGTACATAACGCTAAAACCACCTATTTTGTGAAGAACCACTGGAACTGGCTGGTAAAACACAAATACAAGCCAGGACAAGCCAGCAAATATGCCTCAGTGAATATGTTCCCACCAGCTACAGATGAATCTGTTTGCGGAGGGGGGGGGGGGGACAAACAGAATGCATACTTGCGGCATGAATGGATGCAGCAATATCCTGTCAATACTGTTACTGTGTTGGAGGACACTCAGCTTTGCTCCCACTGCTGTACTCACAAAATGAATTCGGTCTATCCATGTGACACCAAATATGTATGCTGGATCTTTATTTGCTCGGGGGTCCGAATGCTGATGACGAGCTCGTGCCACCAAATGCACCTTTGAGACTTGGATCCTTTGAGTAAGGAAACATGGCGTTCAGCATAAATTCCACACATAGCCTTTTTACCGCATGAAACCGACCCAATGGGCAGGCATCTTGCTGTGGTACATCAATGAGTCAATGAGATACCCTCCCCCGTGTCGTTCCCCACCCCAGGGAAGACGGTCCCCCACCACCCCCTGGGGGATGGTCACCAAGTGACGGTCCCCCGGCCCCCCCACTGGGGGACCACACCCCAACCGTACACGCACATTTGCAGGCACAGAAATTGCAGCATAAAACGAAAGAACTCAGCATAGGATGCGTTCAAAGGGCTGCCAATGTACGGAGACCTACTCCTTGACCGGCTCGGTGTAAAATTTCTTGGTCCTGCTCCACTTCACCTTGAACTCTTGCACATGCTCACCACTTTCCACTGGAATGCTTTGGGCAGCACTCTTGGGTGGTGGTTTTGCCTTCTTGGTAGGAGGCTTGGCAGGCGCAAGCACAATGAGCCGCAACGAAAAATTTTGGGTTGACCAAGTGACGGTCCCCCACCCCCCCGCGGGGAACGACAAGGGGTGGGGAACGACACAGGGGGGGGAGGGTAGAAACAGCTGGCAGTTGGTTGGTTTTCAAAGCGCCTCACAATAGGAGGCCAGAGCCCGGAAAACTAAAATCCTGAGTCAGCATCACTGGTTGTGATAAGGATCACAGAAAAGCTCTGCCAGGCCAGTCTTGAGCCATTGCTTGTGTCCACTCTCCACTGTTGGTGCTGTATCAGCGCCTACCACAAGCAAGACCAGTACCTAGAAAATTTTGAAAGGAAAGCCTTACACTGAAACATTAACCACCATGCTGAATGTCCAGCCCAAGAGGCCGCAAAGGGCCATGTCCTGCAACCACAAGAGTCTATGCCAAAGCATGACAGGGGAAGCAGTTGGGCCAACTGCAGCATATTGGAAACGACTAGTTTGGTCGTGCAGTGTAAGAAGCCATGGCTGATTGATTGGGCACAAATGGATTGTCCTCATCAACCCCTCCCACAGCCTCTTGATTCCTTCCGTTGTACCTGTTTCTGGCTGAGCTGAATACCTGAACCCAACTGTGGGTGCATACTAGCACATGACCAAAACTAATCTTCAGAGACCTGGTGTGTAGAAACGTGTGAGGGTCTCAGGCGTGTCTCAGGCACACAAGTGTTTTTTTGGGGTTTTGTCTGTGTGTTTGAGAAGGAAGAACCAGCCCTCTGCGACACTAGCCCCCACTTAAAGCAGAGAATAAAGTGCGCTTCCTCACAGCAGTGGCTCACACAATTACAATTTTCAGCTTGCCTAATTTGACCCTGCAGTTCTGTGCTTGCAGGTAGTGGATTCCCATACTACGGCCAGAGCGACCAAACGTGTGTACATGCTATCAAAATCAGCTCTTTCTATCACTGCTGCTGCGGAGAGGTGGGAAAAAACCTTGCTGCCCAATCCTGGCTGCCTGGCCCCAACCCCATTGACCCTAGTAACTCACCAGACACAAACACTCAACAGACCATCTGGGAGGCTAAAATCACTCAACCAAACACAACAGTGGGACCCCAGACCCACGGTGGACACAATTGCCCGGTTCACCCACAAGCAAACCGTTGAAAGAATGAACTTACGGGCAGATGAAACAGCTATGTATTGAGCCGCTGCGGTGCCAAGGCCCAAGGCCAAACTTTACTGCAAGAAACTGGGTTGGACACAAGTGGGTTGGTTGCCCTTGCATCGCTTCATGCTAGTCAGGGTGTGAACTGGGCATAGCATTCACGACCCGCTTGCTGCGATGCTGCACGTCTGTGATTTGATACTCAGCACCTGAGTGGTGTCCCATGAACAAAAGCATTAAGCACAAGACCGATGCCATACACATAGCTGCACCCAAGCTAAGCTCCTTTCCACTGGAGTGTCTTGCCAAGGCAAGGGGGCATACACAGGGACCCAATTCTGCTGGGTCACTGGTGCCCATACTACATCAGAGCGCCCATACTACACACCTCATCCCGTGGATGTATGCTAATGTCCCTGCTTAGGCTGGTTTTTGCTAAACAGATAGCTGCAACCCCCGCTGGAACGCGAGGAGAAGAAACTCTGTCACGCACTGAAACTGCAATGAAGGTGGTGTGCCGTTGGAGTAAAGTGGCAGGTCCACACCTTACATTTTGAGGCCCCCAGTAGCGCCAGCCTGTTTGACCACCATCGGGACTCCCTCCTTGGCATGATTGCATTAGCGTCCCGGACCTTGATAGGCAGATGCCCTCCTTAACATCACCCTTTTTCATCAACACAAGGTTCACCATGAATTGTGTCATGCACTACCAAACCCACTCACAACCACATCCCCACCCAACCACACCCACACTCACACAGCCTGTGGGGTGGGGGGGAGGGGGGCAGGGAGAGAGAGCAATGCGTATTGCTCCTTGATTGCATGGTCACCTAAGGTGGCAACTTAGGCCCAGGGCATGGTGAGCAGGTTGATGCATTTGTTGTGGGAATATATATGTTCAACTGTGGTGCCAATGGCATCTGGCTTCTTCCTCACAAGCATTGTACTTGTCTGTGGCTTAGGCTACCACACAGTACCCCCGGTGCCCAATTGTGGGGACAAAGTACTTTTTTGCTATGCAGCACCAGGGGCTCAACATGACTGGACGCACTCCTGTACCCTGCCTGGCACGGGGTGCATTGGCCAAGGGGGAGGGGAGTCTAGGGTGATGGCAGGCAGAGTGACACAGGGGCGGACACAATGCACTGGAAGGGAATAGCCCCCGACCCCCATCCCTTCAGCAGTCCACTGAACCAGAGCTTGAAATCCCCACACTATGGCATTAGCATGTGTGGGTTGAGCTTGGCACCAAAACAAAGCATTGCAGCTGATAAATCCCCATACAAGGAAACAAGGAATCCATATTGAGGAGCGTGGCCCTTGGGCAGCCAGACATGCGTGTTCCCTCCGTGTCGCCCTGATTGGGAGACGTGGAGAAGATGCCCCTTTGACAACAGAGCATGAGGCATCCTCGGCACGAGGTTCTAAGTTTGCTTCAGGGATGCATGGCCGTGGCCCTTCTTGGCCTCATCACCTCCTGGTGAATGCATCTTGTGCGTATGATAAACCCCCACAGAACGCCGCAAGGCATGCTACACGGATGTAAAACAAATGGAAATTGAAATAAACCCCAAAACCAGCAATAATCAGCTATCCCTGGACCCCAGCATAGTGCACAATGAGTGCAGACATTGACAAATGGACACACACACACACTCTCTCTCTCTCTCTCTCTCTTTATCACATCTTGTGAATTAGTTTCCGTCACGAATCACATACCCAAGCCTGAGTTGCATCCTACTGCCACAACCCTGACCCTGGATCCAATCAGTCATCTACAGTTGTGGCCAGGTGCCGCACAACAGTCCTTGCGTGAAGGTGGCCCCCAAAGTCTGGAGGCAGACTCTGCAGGGGGGCACCTCCCATCAATTAGGTTCAAACGCCCTGACCAGGCCACGGCTGGGAGGCCAGCATGACCTGTGGGGCATTCCTTGGGGGGCGCATAGGAGGCTGCTGATGCACTCGAAATCAGCCCCTGAAGAGGAGGTGATCAATCAGCTGGTCCAGTCATCAGCTCGGCATCTCGGCACCAAAGGAAGATGCTGAGCTGTTGCTGGATGCACCCAGCCACACATGGGCCCTGCTAAGGGGGGATGGACACCGGCACTGGCAGATCCCGACACGCTGGCAGACCCTGGGAGCTCTTACGTGCGCTGTACTACTCTCAGTTGTGAAAGCTGTGAGGCCAATCAACCAACACCCATTGACGGGCTGCCATCAGAGGTTGTCACGCTCGCCCATGGCACTCTTTGGTGATGTCAAAGCAAGCAAGCAAGCAAAGCAGCCAAGTGTCCACTCCAAGGCATCCACGGCCGCTGTCCTAAAGCGACACTGTTCAGTAGACACCAGCAATGCAGCTTACATCCACCCATGCACAGAAATGTATGTGCCACGCCACTCTTTGCCACAACACACCGCACCTCACTGCACAGCACCAGGCCCCACAACACCAGATTAACACTGACGTAACAAATTGAACCCCGGCACAGACACACAACCCTTCCTGGACAGTGGCACTGCACTTCTGTACAAGAGCGCATCCAGAATACCATAACGCACGCAATCAATGGCGCACATGTGGCCAAAATGGTGACAACACTTCGATATCACTAGATCACCACTCAAGGCATTTTAGATGCATGCAACAGCATGACAAAATTTGGCCCGCAGACCTTCCTCCCCCACCTTGCAGTTCCCCCAAAATGGGGTGCGCCAAAATGGCCAACAGTGACCCCCCCCCCGCCGCCCCCGGAGAACACGCAGCACACAACAGCAGTGACATGCGTGCAACAGGTGCACAACCATGTGCCCCCATACCGCGAGATCGCTCATATGTGATGGTGCGGTATTACGCTCTGACAGACTCTGAATCTAGGCAAGCACAATATTGCCATCTGAGGAGGAGGAGAACACAAACAAAAACTCAACAGTACTGGCCGGGCATGTGTCAGCATGATCAACATTCACGGCTGAAATTGCCAAGAAAAAAAAACTGAGTGATTGCCATGGACAAAGACAGAAATTCCACCAAATACTGACAAACCACCATTCCTGTTGAAATTAAAATGTTTCAGGTGATGGTTCCCCTGCCCACCCCAGGGGAATCGCAAGAGAGGGGAATGAAGCAACGGATACTCAGCTACCATATGACCCCCGTGAAACAGGCCATAGGTCACAGCTCGAACCAGTGCTGAATGTTGCCTTGAGTTCGCCACGCTGGAGAATCGCAAGAGAGGGGGGGGGGGGTTCTTTTGACATGCCACCGCCTTCGAATGCTCGTTGCATACAGACGCCAAAGCAAGCAAAATGAGTGTGTGATGCGCTCACAGGAAAGAGGCAGCCAAGCAGCAGTGCAGCAGCGAATCGCCAGATTCTTGTGCAACGGATTTGCACGGCAAAGTGCGGTGCTGCACCAAAAATATTCACGGCACCACAGCATAGATCAGTACACCACAACACAACACACAACACAACAGTACAGCACAGTAGCGCATGGTGTCAAACGTCACACAACACAACGTGACACAACACAATACAACACAACACAGCACAGCACAGCACAGCACAATACAGCCCACATGCACGAGTGCGCGCCGGCACACACACGCGCGCGCACTCATTCATTCATTGGTATTTTCAGAATTCAAAATGAGGCAATACCAATAAACTCTTCCGCAATCTATTGTGGCAAAAAAAATCCACTCTTCTGCTGCCAAATTTCAAAAGAGCCCATTGCTGACTTCTGAATCATGAGCAATCTCCTCCTTTGCAGGGGGTGGTCACACATAACAACTGGACAAAGGCATCACTGTGGATTGGTTGTTGGTTCCCTGTGTCCATGTCCAGGGGCAGGGCACTGAAAATGAGAAAGTCATACACAAATGAGGTTCTGTGTGTTCATGTACAAATGCTTCGTGCATGGACATGCGTCAATGATCAACAGAAGTGATGGCAGCAACGGCATCAGAAGATCAGAAATTTGCATTGACAATCAGAAAGCGATGAACAACGATGAACAACTTAGTCATACGGCGTACTTGAAATATACCACAGAGGAGATTCTGTGGTGTGTGATAGACATGCTTAACTTCGGAGGTAAACCGTAGAAGAACCCTCCCAAGAACCTCTATAGCTGGGCTGAAAACATGGGCACCGGTAAAATGATGCAAAGACACCAGTGCACATTACTGAATTGGAAGCTTCTGGGGTGAACCATACAGGTGGATTCTGGGGTGGTGGGAAGATGGGGCATCAGCTGAAAGCTCAGGGTCACATTTGTAGACCACAGGCTTCTTTGGCTTTTAGGGGTGTTTTCACACAGCATGCGCACAGCCCACGCACAACGTCCATTATTGTGTTGACTTTCCCATGACCACCCTTTGGCAAACCAACTCGAGAACCTTTTTTTTTTATCTGTCCGAAACCATTGACAAGTGTTCGAGATTGTTCGGCGCTTCAGACACATGGTCCGAGACAGTACAGTACCGTTCCCTTTTACCTACCTGCCTTCCTCACAAAGAGGAGGCATAAGGCTACCGGTTAGCTCGGTGATGCATTTCATGCCCTCCCCACGGGCCACTCCTGCTTGCTAGCTGGAGAGGGTGGCTCTGTAACGTAGAGGCAGACTCATGTGGAAGGCTCGAGAGGTTAGCACGAAGGCTGCGGCGCCTCCGTGCTATCCATTTGGTGCTTTCAGCCGGCTGTTACTTTAGGTCTAAGCCTGCCAGGGCAGGTGATGCTAGCTGGCTGTGTCGGCGTGGGAGAGGCGCATTCTGTAGACCACTGCACAGAGGGAGAGGAAGAACAGGCGGACCCAGCCCAGTGGTCTCTGGATGTACCGAGTTGCTCCAAGTCTGCTGTTTCTGAAAAAACCCGGGGTGCGGCATTGGGGGCAGAGATTCTGCGGATCCCCTCCACTTGCATCCAATGTCTGTGCAAGTCGGTGCTAGGGAGGAGGTGGAGATTTTCAAGCATGCGGATTGCATACAGCAATCCCTTAGCTGCGGAGCCCCCCCTGGGCCTGCGGGCCAACTGCTGTAGTGGGTCGTCGATTGCCTTAGCCAGGCCCTTTGTGCCGTCACGTCCGTCGAGGAATCTTCTAAGTGCCGATCCGTATGTGGTCCTGGATCCAGCTTCGTTTTCACTAGCATGCCGTCTGTCTGCTCTGTCCGACTGACAGCCCCTGGCCATGTTCCCTGACAAAGCCACAACTGCAAAATTCAATCCCCACATGGGGTTTTAAGTGTTCCTGACGGACAGTATTTAGCCATGGACATATATGGCTGCGCGTGACCCACGGGTCCTTTAAGTGGCGCAAAGCAGTGCGGGCTTTACGATACCTAAGGCAGCAATCAATGAAGCAACATAGAAAGCATCAAACTGTAGGGAACAAAGCAGCATGTCTGTTTTGTCTGACCCCCCCCCCTCCCTTGCCTGCTGAGGGAAAACGAAAGTTTCTTGCGAAACTTGAGTTTTCCCTAGCATGCCGTCCGTGTGCTTTGTCCGACTGACTGCCCCTGGCCATGATCTGTACACTACCGTCAGGAATTCGAGGCATTTTGGAGGCCATGGCTATGGGGGCCGGAGGGTGGGAGCCGCAGTGTATTCGTCCCCCTCTCATGCGTGTGTTTGTAGATGCGGCTATCAATGCCGAAGGGTCAGCTGACACTGTGGGTGTTTGGGGGCCACGCGGACCAGCCATACGAAGAGTCAACAGTCTGCACAATTGTGGGGTGTCCTGGCAGGCCTAGACTATATTCGATCCGTGCACTGTAAGCATATGCATATTGTATTCAATCACATGACAGCAATCTCGCAAATACTGTGGGGTAGGGCGCACCCGATGTTTGCTGAGCAGCAACGTATCGTGCGCCGGTTGGCGCATAGACTTCGGTGGTCTGGGGTCGGGATCACCCTGTCCTATACCCCTTCAGAAATGAATCCAGCCGATTCCATATCCAGATGGGATCGATTTGCCGATGCACATGACGTTGTTGTGAATGCATATGCAAGACAACAGTGGCATGACAGCAATGAGTGCTCGGACTCATAGGGTACTGTAGGAGACAGAGATAAAGCCATGCCTGACCCGTCATAATTTTTTTACCCATGTGGGGATTGAATTTTGCAGTTGTGTCTCTGGCCCACCGGGCGCCACGATTAAGCCACATTCTTGCTCCTGCCAAAAAACAGCCTGCTAAATTGCCTGGTCTGCCTAACCAACCTAAAAGCCCTAATAGCCTACGCAAAGGTTTGGAACTGTATGGGAAAAGAGCTAGCCGGATCCAGCGGGTCACAAGATCTGCCAACGCCGGCAGGCGGGGCGCTATGCACGGACCGCACAAGTCAATATCCTTCCCCATCCATCCAGTACGTTGTACCGGAGTAAGGACACTTTTTGGGCTAATTAAGAATCCCGCTTGTTGCAATGCATTTACAATGGCCCGAGTGACTGTCAAAAGTCCGGCCCTGTCATGAGAGATACACAGGATGTCATCCAAATACTGGATGACAATGACCGCCACTTTATCAACATGCTGCAAAAGGGTGGCATCAGGTGCTGGACAAGGCCCGGCGCCTGATGCCATACAGCTTGTTGGAGCGTCTCCGGCAAAAGCACACTCCAATAGCAATTTCGGATATCTACTTTTGTTGCATATGCACCAGATCCTAAACTATGCAAAAGGTAAGAGAGCCGTTCTAAAGATGGAAGTTTTGAAACGCCGTGCTTTCTCCGAACACGTGCCATTAAATGCTTGCATGTTAAGTATAAGGGCACATTTTTCAGCACTCTTGTATTTAACAAAAACTCGAGCATTGGGTGGGTCATGAGAGTCGGCAACAAGTCCCTGCTGACGCAAAGTTTGAAGCAGCGCCTGCACGTTGGGACAAGTGGAATGTGGCTGTGTGGGGGCCGCAACCCCCGCAAACAAGAAAGGCGGTCCGCCCAAAGATCCCACAAACCTGGTGGGACCGATAGACTGCCAACATCACCAATGCCTTTTACACCCATCTCTTGGGTAACCGCATTGGCAGGCCCCAAAACTGGGCCGCTCGCATCATCCGGAGGCCCATGAACTGCCACGTGATGCAGGGCGGTCTTGACTAAGTCTAGGTCACGTTGCTGCTGATCATCCGTATCACATGGTCTGCCCGTGGTCCATTGACAGATTCACAGAATCACAGTTGAAGTAGATGGGACATTTGGGAGAATGAACGTTTCAAACGGGAAGAAATGTGGCCAGCGGCACCGCGTTTATGTACATCAGTGCTTTGGTCGCTTTCTGCGCACATCATTTGTGCCAATTCTGGAGTCCAAAATACACCTTGTGGACTCCGAGGCTGGTGGCTCACGTTTGTGGGCCGTGATGCGCTGCGTACCCCTGTAGTGTTAAGTGGTACGTGTGACTGTCGCTGGCACTGGCGCGTCAGTTTGCGTGGCCGAAGCCGGATTTTGAGTTTCGGCCTGACTTGCTGGCGCCGTGGGTTTACGGAGACGCGCGCATGAACTGCTGCAGGGATTGCATGCACTCTAGGTCCTGATCACGCTCGGACTCGACCAGGTGCGCTTCGTGACCCCAGCAATTCTCGACGATGACGGGTGGGGGCTGATGTACGGGGATGGCTGTGTCAGGGTCCGTGTCATCCTCGGAGTCGCTCCCATGAACGGGTATCGGGGGCGAGTGCCCTTGTTGACGGGGTTTTGCAGACACGAGCCCCATAGGCCAGATTTGCATGCTGTCAGTGGATCTAATGGCAGCAGTGCCATTTGGTCCGGGCCAGGGCAATTCACACGGCAACTGGAAGGCCCTGTCAAGTGGAGGGGATGCGTATGTCTCCGCTTGGCGCTCGGACTTCCATGAGCCCCAAATGGCAATGATTTGAATGATGGCCCCCGCTGCGGCGAGAGCCGCGGCGCCCATTCGGTGGAATGCATGCCATTAGATGTACATCCAGGGTGTACCCAGCAGCAATTGCTGCAGGCCGACTTCAACCGTGCCAGTAGCTGGGAATATGGGGAGTGCTGGGGGGTGGTTGCACAGTAACAGGTGCCCAACGACCGCTTGTCTCCAAGCGTGGCCCACACACCCATCCGCGCCGGCACCCATCGCTCTTGGCGTTTGTCGTCATAGAACCGAATGTGGTACCTAGTTTGAAGGTCTGTGGTACGCAATGAGCAGGCTTCTCCCACTCGGAGTAAGTGGGCAATTGAGATACATGCAAATGCGAGGACAAAGAAGTCATGGCCCGATCGAACTTTGTTGGCCATGTGGCAGAGGATCTGAGGGCTGGCCCATTGTCTCTTGGGCTCTGAATGTGTATAGGCCCTATCGGCTCCGGCCGCCATAGCCCATACGCTTTGCGGAAGAATGGCCAATTTTTCTGCCATCCGTAATGCAGAGATATGGCCTCATATAGTGGACGATCGACGGCCTTCGGCTGCGAGATGCATCCTTGCATATCAGTGATAGGGCCAGCTTTGGATATGGGTTAGGTATGACCTACCCTCACCAAGACGGCTGCGGCGGGGTGGCGGGAGGAACGAGTCCTGCGCCTTGCCCCACCCCTGTCGCCCCGTTTGCACGGGCGTGCGCGTCCTCCCGGACCTCTTGGTGGTGTTACAATCCAGTCAAGACAATGACATCGCCCATGTCCTCGAGCGGGATCTCCATATCCTGGAGATAACCGGGAACCTCCACTGCCTCTGTCCTGCGTTTCTTGTGCGTCTCAGGTGGTTTCTCGTCCCGCAAGCGCTTCATGCGCTGTGCAATGGCCCCTTGGATGTCCCATCGGGGGTACGACGAAGTTGTCCGCCGTAAGGCCGCAAGGGTCACTGTGTGCACTTGAGACATATGCCGTTGTGCGGACGCTTCGTCCGCTTGGATGCTGGTGGACAGCAAAACATGAGCCTGCTCCCAACACGAGGATGCCGCGGCGAGCTTGCGCGACGCCGTGGACCGCGCCTCGGGGAGGACAACCGTGCGCCACCGGCGGAAGCGCAGTCGGCGGGAGTCCGCCATCAAGGACAATTGGTAGACCACTTGTTGCGCCTCTATGTACCACCACGCCGTGTGCTCCTTATAGAGGAAATACGGAGAGCCCGCCAAGCCATAGCCAACGTTAGTGCCAACTACTTACAAGTAGTTACAAAAGACACACTTGAACATCAAGTCGGCCTTAATATATGTATGGCATGGTTTGCCTGCCTTTGTGGGATTCATTGTGCACATCCCAAATATAGTTTTTTTTTCAATTCCCCTTGCACCTTGGTGCAAAACTCTCAGTCATTTCTCAGTTGACCATCAGCATTGGGGGCATACTAACGAGGCAATGCATACCACTAGCGACGGATCAACAGACCGCGATGGTGTGCAGGCCGACTTGGAACGATGGTACTGCAAATAAACTGATGCCATTCCACACAACAATCACAATCTATCCTAGCAATCACAATCTATCCCGTGGCACTTGCGCACTAGTACTCCCCCTCAATAACATCAATTCTGCTGAGCATGCACACATGGGCAAGAGGCTCAATGATGCACAAATGCGTACTTTGCTGAATTCAGTATAAGAGCTGGGTGTCAGACTTTGCAAAGTGTGAACCCAGAAAATCAGGGTAAGTCGGGCCCAGTTGGCCCACTGAAGATAGCTCTCACATACAGCCCCATGCCTTGCCTAAGTCCAAGGATGACCCCAAAACAGATTTGATTGAAGAAATCCCCCCTCCTAACTTTGTGGCCCCTAATGAACATCCTGCCAAGAAATAAAAGCAACTTGGAATTCACAACTTCTTTGCGCAAATGCATAATTGCATTGAGGTTGACCTTTCAATACAGCAATTTCCCTGGGCACTTTTACAAGATATTTATCTCTTTTCTTTCTTTCTCTCTGTTCTCCTCCTCCTTCCTATTTTCTACTTTAAGCCCTCAATTTTCCTGGGGCCGAAAGGGACAGGGGCAAGCCAACAATGGGGAGGTATCTTGGTGTCCCCTTAAGGTGGGGGGTGGGGGTTATCACATGACTAGGACAATTGGCGCAGCACAATGGTTGCATTAACGGCCCCTAGCAACAAGCACCTCAATCCCTGTACTGTGCGCCCCGCGTCACATGTTGTCCTACAAGCTGCAAAGTGTTGAAAAGAAATGCAATAAGCCATGCTGCTGAATGCCTCTTTTGGCAACAATGGATGAGTAATCACTCTCTTCTGCAGGGGCATGCAATTGACTCAAACCTCAAAAAAGTGCTAGTGGTTGTGCTGAAGCATACCAAAGGCTTGGCATCGTTGAGCTGCCATGGGGACACCCAAAAATGTCCCACAACATGGAACAGAGATTCTGTTGATCACCTGTATTGACAAGATATATGGCAACACTACACATGGCAAACAGAAAATGGGTGAACGTGCGGGGTTGTGGGGAATAAGGAGCGGAAATGGTAGGAAATGGTGGAATCTGTGGGGGATAATGCAGACATTGTGCAAATGTGGGTGTGTGGGGCATGGGGGGGGGGGGGTACAATATTAAAGAGGGAGACCCGCATGGGTCCAGGGCCCCTGTGGTCGCCATCCTAAAATTAGGTCTGCATTCGGTCCTGTGGACCTGTCAGCATTCCTGCCTGGAGCCTGCCTGAGTCGCAGCTGGGGTCCTCGCCTGGGCCAGAACCTCTGGGGTGTGGGGTTTATGTGACCTCTGTTCCTGCCCGGCCGTGTCGCGCTGCGTCCTGCAGCCGCATGCATGCCCTCTTGGCCGGGGCCGGGGGGTCGGGATCCGCTCTTCCCCTCTTGTGGGCTCTCTCCCGGGCGGCCACAGGCGGCTGCTGCCGCTGTGCCCGTCGTTTGGCCGATGGCGTTCCTCCCCCCCTGGGTTGCACGTTCCAGCTGCTCGCGCCCGCCCGCTCGGCCCAGGCAAGGCCGCGGGGTGGTGGGGGTGTCCTGCATGGCTTGTGTGTGTGGGGGGGGGGGGGGGTTGTATGCGGGGAGCATGGGCAATATGGGAGACGCACAAACAGACACGCCCAAAAGTATCTGTTGCTTGTCCACTTGGACTGGGCCATGAAGGCAGTCCCGGTGGCGATTCTAAGGAGGGGCAAACGATACAAGGAATCCAAAGGGGGGGGGGAAGGTTTGGTCTTGGATAATGTATGTGTTCTTGCATCTTGCTGGCACTTGAAGGAGTCCACGTTGCGTTCCTGTGCACGCTTTCTGTTGCTGTCATGCACACCGAAGACGGCTGATATGGCATCCTCTGTGCACTGTTTTCTTTGTGTCTGTGCAAACTAGGGGTTCATGCCTCCAAAGTCCCACATGGCATCCTCTATGCACTACTTGCTTTCGTGCACACAAATGGACTCATGCCTCAAAAGCACTGCATGGCATTCTCTGTGCACTACAGTCTTTGCTTTTGTGCACGGCGACAGTGCCCTTGCAAGCCCCACATGACAGTCTCTGTGCACCATTTCCTTGCTTTTGTGCACACAAGATGTCTATGTCCCTGGGGGTTCCTCCCGAGGTCAAGGTGGAGACGTTTTGCACATATGTGCCAACTGCCCTCTGCAACCGATTTCAGTATACAGAAGCCTCAAGTATTGGAGCATGCTTGCATGCAAGCAGCACAAATTGCACCGACACTGTGCAGTCTTGCAATTTATCACATCGTGAAAAGCCAACACAAATTGTCATACCCTCTCACACACTTGAGAACATGAAGATTGCAAGCACTGCAGCGTGAATTGTGGCCTCCTCTGCGCGAGGCTAAGTGACATTTGCACCCCTTTGGTTCGAATCCACTCGCAACAACTAGCGCTTGTTGAAGAACTTTTGGTGTGCATATGAGCAGAGGAGACAGTGCACAGAGGGTGTGACGTGGATGCTTTCAGGCATGAACCCTTTGTATGCACAAAAGCAAAGGAAAATGGTGCACAGAGATGCGATAAGGCGTGTCAGAGCACCTGTTGTGTGCACAAAAGCAAAGAAAATAGTACACAGAGGATGCCATGTGGGGTTTGTCAGAGCATCTGTTGTGTGCACAAAAGCAAAGAAAATAGTACACAGAGGATGCCATGTGGGGCTTGTCAGAGCATCTGTTGTGTGCACAAAAAGCAAGGAAAATAGTGCACAGAGGGTGCTTTGTTGGGCTCATCAGGGCATCTGTTGTGTGCACAAAAGGCAAGGATAATAGTGCACAGAGTATACAGTGGGGCTTGTCAGGGCACTCTGAGTGTGCACAAAAGCAATGAACATGGTGATGCCATGTGGGGCTTGTCAGAGCATCTGTTGTGTGCATGAAAAGCAAAGAAAATGGTGCACAGAGGGTCATCTGTTGT
This sequence comes from Eutreptiella sp. 'Long Island Sound 2002', assembly GCA_964036045.1. Lineage (NCBI taxonomy): Eukaryota > Euglenozoa > Euglenophyceae > Eutreptiales > Eutreptiaceae > Eutreptiella > Eutreptiella sp. 'Long Island Sound 2002'. Next base: position 32,423,905 of record OZ038392.1, on the reverse strand, counting down.
GTGCACGACATGCAAAGAAAATAGTGCACAGAATATACCATGCACAAAGGATGAATTGGGGCTTGTCAGGGCACTCTGAGTGTGCACAAAAGCAAAGAAACAGTGCACAGAGGATGCCATGCGGGGCTTGTCAGGACACTCTGAGTGCGCACAAAAGCAAGGAAAATGGTGCACATCAAATGAGGTGGGGCTTGTCAGGCACCTCTGAGTGTGCACAAAAGTAATGAAATTAGTGCACAGCAAATGAGGTAGGGCTTGTCAGGGCACTCTGTGTGTGCACAACAGCAAGCAAAATGGTGCACAGAGGATGCGTTGTTGGGCTCGTCAGGGCACTCTGGGGGCGTTTTCGCACAGCGCGGGCACAGCGCGGGCACAGCGCGCACACAGCGCCAATCATTACGGTGATTATCCGGGTAACAGCCCCGAAAACCACCCACCTGCGGAATCATGCACAACCAATTCAAATCTCAAAAATTCAAACATGTGATGCTTGCCATGGGTCCCAGGGACCTAAATTCTGCCCCCTATAGCCCCGTCCACTGCAGCAGCCATTCAATGACATCCTTCCAATCTTCTGAACTTACCGAACTCCCGGTGGTGGAGAATGGCCAACTTTTCGCACAGCGCGTGCACAGCGCGCGCACAGCGCACGGTACGCCCCCTCTGAGTGTGCACAAAAGCAAGGAAAATAGTGCACAGAGGATGCGATGGGGCTTGTCATGGCACTCTGAGTGTGCACAAAAGCAGTAAAGTGCACAGAGCATGCCATGTGCGGCTTGTCAGGGCATCTGTTGTGCGCACAAAAGCAAGGAAACCAGTGCACAGAGCAAGCGATGGGGCTGGAAAATGGTTCACGGAGCATGCCATGCGGGGCTTGTCAGGGCACTGTGAGTGTGCACAAAAGCAATGAAATTAGTGCAAAGAGGATGCGATGGGGCTTGTCAGGGCACTCTGAGTGTGCACAAAAGCAAGGAAAATGGTGCACAGCGAATGAGGTGGGGCTTGTCAGGCACCTCTGAGTGTGCACAAAAGCAAGGAAAATAGTGCACGGCGAATGAGGTAGGGCTTGTCAGGGCACTCTAGGTGTGCACAAAAGCAAGGAAAATGGTGCACAGAGGATGCCATGTGGGGCCCTTTCTTGGCAACCTGTTGCAGGCACTAGCGCATGGGAACCGGTGCACAGAGGGTGCCACGTGGAACTTTGCAGAGCGCTTTGCATGGGCGCAGAGGAGGGAAAATGTTGCACAGAGCGAGCATTTGAGGCACAGTTGTGCGGACTTCCGCGTGCACATGGCAAAAAAAATGGCGCACAAAAAGTGCAAAGCAGGAAACTTTGTGCACAGAGGATGCACAAGAAGTAAGGGCATGGCCATGTGCACAGAGAAGGACACAATATAGGGCATATGGCTAATGAAACCTTTCGAGTGCACAGAAGATTACGGTGCTGATATGGAAATGTGAGGGGCCACAGGCCTGAAGTGGCGCACCCAACGATGTGCAACAAGTGTGCAAAACGGGCATGCACACAGACAATGAGGACACCAGCACAACACAAGGTGAGGCGCACACAAAAAGCACAGCTGCATCAAGGCTGATCGACGTCGCTGCCTCTGGGTTGCAGTTGTGCTCTCAAAAGTGGGGGGCTGTCTTGGTTGTCACAGGTGCCGTATGCAATGACATGGGGTGAACGAAAAGGTGCAGGGGGGACTCGGAGAATGCCTCACTACAGTCCCTCAGAAGTTATTTGTCCGCAGCATCCCCCCATTGCCAGCGATTCCTGAAACACAGCGAAGAAATGATCCCAATAGAAAAAAGTGGCCAATCAAGAAGCAATCCAGGCCGTGTGAGACGAAACGGAAAAGAGGCTGGGAGCGGAGGAACCCTGAACAGCTAATGCAGGCAGGCGAGGCACGGCTACTCAAAATGGTGGCAAGTCTAGCTCCTTCGCCACACTGCATGAACACAGCGTGCACCGCTGAGACACATGTACAACACTGCAAGCTCTGAAATTCAATTCAATGAGTAAATGTGTTGCGCAATGGAGACAGTCATGCAGGCGGACCGCCAGCTCCAAGAAACCCATTTGCCGGCAAAGGCCAGGAGCTGCGATCCAGTGCCCTGCAGCAGCACGCAGTATCCACGTGCAGCTGCATGCAGTTGGCACAGAGTGGAAGCCCCCTCCACCCCTTGTCTAGACTGCCAATATCCACCATCCGACTTGGGGTCTGGCATGGGACATCAGATTTTGACCACATGCGCAGGGGCCGTTCCCTTCCAGACCGTGATTAATGAGAGTCTACAAGACCGCCTGACGGCAGGCAGTTGGAGACAGGGCACGGAAGGGGGAGTTATTGCCCAACAACCCACGACAAGCAAAACAGCAGGCTGCACAAAAGACATTGTGCAGCAGGCGTGGCGTGCACGCAATCCGGCGGTGCAGTGGGTGCCACCAAGCAGTCGGGACACTTCAGCAGCAGTGGGTCGAATCCGTACCTCCACCCTATCTGGGGCCCTCCAACCCCTGAAAGCATACCCTCGGGGGAAGGCACAGGGGGCGTGCACTCCAGTGAGAGCGTTGCCCACCGGTCCTCAAGATCCGGGGTATATTACACGAGGATAACTTCGCCAGTGGCAGGTATTCAGGGGGCCATCACTGAGGCCATGCAGGCAACCATCGGCCCAAATGCAGCCATCTTGTGCACTGAAATCAGCGTGTGACACCCTTCTGTATGCCTGGTACCTGATTCTGGCGTGGGCACCCACACACGAGTGGCATCCCTTTTCAAGTGGTCTCGCATACATGCCTGGCCTCAAGGGATCAGGATGCTCCTCAAGTGGCATCATGTAATCACGTGGGATAAACCCGCATGTCTCGCTCTTGGCATGCCACCCGACGGCAAGAAAATTACCTGTTCCTGTTACGCACAAGTTACGCGTCGGAGTGCAGCGACAATACTCCGGCCCACTTTCCGAGCCTATGCCGTGCACACCCTGAGCAGCAGGCCTGCATAGGCATGCTGACGCACTAGCCGTCATAACTTGTTTCATACAGGCCGATTTTCAGATGGAGACGGACAAAACCGATGGACGCGTGAACGGAAATCAATCAAGCAGCAACTGCTGTCAATTAGTCACTACTGTCCTCTACCACTGCTGCCCGTCGAACATCACGCATCCAACAGGCGTCGGTTAACTGTCAGTCCGCCAACTGCCGCCCATAGGACAGCAGGTCATTGTACATCCTGTCCGAGGATGTACCCCGGCAGGGTTCAAAACCCGAAGTGAACTCTGACTGCTTCAAACCGCCCTTGATCAAAAAGACCACAGGTGATTGCAGATGATCCCATCTCAGTCAGATGCACCTTCATGGGCATGCAGAGTGGCGGGCGTGACGGCTGTTGGGTCCATCATGTCCCTGGCTGTGTCTAGTGCTGCCATGTGGAGGGGTCAAACGGACTCTCACAGGTCTTAGACTCCTTCATGTAATCGTTCAGTACAGAGCCCAGGGTCAGACTTGGGACCATATTCATATGACTAGCTGCAGTGTCCTTCTGAACAGAGCGGCGGCGTCCAGACGCATGGGGGCCAGCCCGCTTGCCTTTGACGGGGCTTGCAGAACGTCGCGCCGCGGAGTTGGTGGCAGAAGGCTGCCAAAGCGGACTGGCAGTGCGTAGACTGGCCAGGCAACTCTCGGAATGCGACAGCACTGCGGAGGTGCAGGACTGATAACGCAGGGCAGAATCGTGGACTGAGGACTTTGAGGAGTGCCAGCTGCCTTCAGTCGAGGGGAAGGCTGGGCCATCCCAACACCGCACATGTGTTGGGGAGTCGTCTACATAGTATGGGATTGAGGGGTCCGCCGCACCAACACTGCCTGCAAGAAGCTGTACTGTTACAGAGTTGCTGCGCCCAGGACTGCAGAAAGAGGAAAATGCTCAGTCCAGCACAATCTCCAAGCAACCTGCAGCCAGCCAACCTTCCTGCAACCCTCAATCGTCGCAGTCACCCATCACACTCCTCCCTCAGCCTAGCCTCTGTGTACACTATTGTGCTCAAACAACTGAGCCCTCTGGACTCTCCTTATTGGCACACCCACTCACCTCACGTTCTGTCGCCTTTCTCTGGTGCACATGACATAACCTGTGCGCTTCTTTTGAAACACAGCCGACACAATACCGATAGTAACTTCAGCTCTGCTATTTCTCTGCCTGCCTTTTGTTTGGCATGCATCTTTGGGCTTCTGTGATGATTGCACTGCACTCCCCCATTTGTGTGACCTGCTGTGACCTGTATTTTTAAACGTTGAAAAACATTTGGAGACATGTGGGCTATGCTTCCATCACCCTCTTCCCCTTCCCTGCCAACATTGCGCCACAGATTGGGGAGGTTCAGGCACCAAAGCTACAGAGCCCTGCTGAGGAGGGAGCACAAAAGGAGACCCACCCCTCTTCATTTCCATGATAACCGTTGGTTACCAGCCAGAGGTATGTGTCCAACGGTGTCCTGCCTGGCTTCCTCTGTTGGCAAGTTCACGTGCGGATTGACTTTTGCACCCCCTAAATACGCTGGCTTGCTTCTTTCTTCTTGTCATTTCTCTATCCATTGCTCTTTTTGCCTGCCATGAAGCAATTCTCGGCACTTCTACCCAGACACATGCACAGGACACACGGGGGTGCTGACCTCCATCGCTCAACTGTGGCACTTACCGAGCATGCAGGCCTGTCCGAACATGGACCTTTACCTTTTGGAGGTGAGGCTTGGATTTGTAAAATTGGGAATTAGAACTGACGACCGAGAGGAAGAAAAATACGTGCGTGCTAAAGCATGTTCAGAAAATCCTGTCAGGAAAAAAGATGGAATTACACAAGAGCCAGATGTTTGTGTGGAAGAAAAATTCAATGTCTCACTCTTTTTGCCTCGCCAAAAATGTGCGGCTATGAATCCAAAAAGACGAAAAGGCCCAATAGCCGCTTCCCAAATGAGCTTACTGATACCCTGATGGCACTGTTGCTGAGGGCTGCTCAACGAAAATACGGATTGTGAGTTTAGAATTCAATGGGCTCATGGCACATGGGTGGTACATGTGCAAACAGAGACCCGGAAATCCTTACAAGAATGGGAACAAATTACACAACAAATCTTCACGCATATTTTTCATTTGTCCCCTTGAAAATTGCCCCCCACAAAATTTGCCCCCCCCCCCCCCCGGTATATCCAACCTGCAGCTTCAAAGAAATCTAAGACCAGATGGCCGAACCACACCTTTGCATCTTGACTTCGCCTGCCGCACAGTAGCGAGAGATTATAAGGTTTCGCTACATCCAGACGGCAAATTCAGCAACGCGCAATGATAGAGGGCTGCAAAACTATACGAATTCTCTTTTCCAATTTCGAAGCCTCGGCAGAAGCCCTTTTGATTGGTGGTGTACGGGAGGCCACTCTGAGCTGGACACAGTATCCACTCCTGCGCAGCCCTAGGGCCCACGAGTGAGCACCAAGCCGCGAGCTTTAGGTTCAACAAAGCGGGGCACAACTATGAGGTGGAGCTACACAGTGCCTCCCATCATGCATCCTGAGGGCGACCCGCCGGTTGGCTTCCCCTAGCCCTCCTTCCCTCCCTCCTGATTCCCTGGCATCCCCGGGGACACAGATCAACACCTGTCCTTCTGGTCTTTTGCTTGCCTCCAGTCCATGTCTGCAGCGCAGTCTATGGGGGGTGGCTCAGTCTCGGGCTTAATGGCGTCCCACATAAGGACTTCTTTCCAGCAGCACTGCAGCATTTTGCTCGAGATGAATTCATCGGACCACTGTACGAGACCTCCATCCCTGCAATGATACACAGAAAGGATTATTTCAGCAAGCAGCGAAGTCCATGAACTGGGTCGCCATCTGCCAGGTGCCTCCCGTCTCGGTGGAATCTTCCTGCACGACACTGCTCCACGCCAATTGCTGTGCTCATGTGCCCTTTGCACCAGCCCTGATCCTGCAGCTGTAGCTCCCCTGAACCCCTCTTTTTTGTCCTTGGTTTGTCCCATCATGTGACTATGACGGACATGCCATCACTGGCAGTTGGGTGGCTGGCAAATGGTGGGCTGCCTCTAAACTCTTTCAGCTGCTTGCTGAAATGTTGTTGCTGCACAGTCCACCCACCTTTTCTTAATGCACATACACAGTTCACTAAACACCCTCTTACGAGTCCCTCTGCATGCCCCTGTGTCTGCCTACCTGCCTGCCCACCTCTGGCCTGTGCCCTCTTTGGTCCTAGCTTCAGCAGGCTTGTCGTTTTCTCTGATGCTGCTGCCTTACACAGTCTGTCTGCGATGGCTGCACAGGAAAACCATGGTGAGATGTCACACTGTGGAAGCAAAATCCCAGTCAGCTGCCCCACAAACAAAACCTTGCTGCCTCCCCAGCTATCTATTCATCTCAATCGATGTGCAGTCATGCAGCGAAGCCGTGTATCTGCAAGTGCCACTTGCATGCCAGGGGTTTTCAGTCTGCAGCATGGTGCAATGTGCCTCGTGCGCAGGCTGCATGGTGCGAAGTGCACGGGGCACAGTGCGCAGTGTGCACTTGGCACCATTCTGTGTGTAGTGCAAAGACTGCAGTGTCCGCTGCAGGCGAGACAGTGCAACGCAATGACTATGCAGGGTGCACATGGTACAATGTGCAGAGTGCACGCAAAATTAAGTGCATGGTAGACAGGGTGCAGTGTTGGGTGTGCTGGGCATACTGTGCAGCGGGCAGCGGGCATTTGCACAGTATTTCGTTTGCCAAATGCATGCTGCAGTATGTAGTGCACAGTGTGCATTTGCCAGAGTGTGCAGTGTGCAGAACATAGAGGACAGAGGTCAATCTTCAATGTGCAACATGTGCAAATGCAAAGTATGCAGACAAACACAGTGTGGTGTGCATAGTGTACGGACTACCAAAATAGAGTTTCCAGTGCCCAGAGTGCAGCTGTGTGCGGTGTGCGGTGTGCAGTGTGCAATACCCTCAGCAAGGACTGGAGCCTTTTTGCTCAAGGGCGGCAAGAATCATTGCCGGCACACCTTACAGCAAATCACTTTGAGCTAGAGACAAGGAGGGAGGAGCTAGGGATGGTGAAACAGGGGGTAGCCCCACGGTGGCGAGGTGCCCCACAAAAGAAAAGACGTCGGACAGAAATTTCTGGTTTGCCCCACCCAGAGCTGCTTCCCAGCTCCCACCCCTGCCGTCCCCTGCACAAAGCGATGTGTGCGGATGCCCGGCCGCAACCCCTTGTCACAGCCCGCACCACTCGGTATGTGCAGTGCGGTGCTCTGACGTGCACATTGGGCAGTGCAGATAGCCTTCTACTTACAGAGGTTTGCATCCACCCCCTGCTGGGCCTCGCAGCGATGCGGTGCCCAGTCAAATCCTCGACTGCAAGCGTTGGAGGGGGCTTTCTGACGGTTGAAGAGAGGGGGGCTTATCAGCACTGGCCCACGGTCTCTGTGCAGGTGGGAAAACTGGATCGGAAGCACACTTGAAGAAAGTGGCGCGGAGCTGCCGCACGAAGGCCTCGCTGGCCTCTTGGTGTTGCGAACCCTGGCTGAGGACCCGAGCCTCGTCGGCCAGCGGCAGTCCGTGGTCAAATACAAACCAAGCCACATTGCGGACAGCAATGCCAGCCCCAAGCCCAAGGATGACTTTGGATGCAAAGTGGCTGAGAAAAGAGAAAAAGAGAGAGAGCTGCAGCCCAAGGGTAGCAAGGGTAACAGGGGTTTGTGACAGGCTTGTAAGCATATGCCCCGGTCCCTTTCCATTGAGCCCTATCCCAAGACCCCCCCACTCGTTTTCGGACAGCAGCAGCTAGCTGGTCTACGGGTGCTTTGTTGGAGATGAAATACCCCACCCCACCCCCTGCAGGCCCAGAAAGCTGTTCTTCTGATGTGTTGCTCCGCAAGTGTGCCACACAATTCGCCACATGACAAATGCATTCACAGAACAAGACACATTTGCAATAAACAGGCTTGACATGTTGCACCCACACGTACCGAAAAGGGCTCGCTCCTCCACAGGTTCTGGAAGGAAGCCCTCCCTTCTGTGGCACACCATCCTGAGATCTTGCTTGAGCAGCTTCTTGGGGGCCGGGGTGCTACTTTGGCATGGGGTTTGGCAGTTAGCTTTTCCTTAGCCTTTGTGTGTGCTGGCCAGGGTTTGGGCTTTAACCTGGGGTCAGGCACTTTGAAGTGGCAAGGAACCACCTCATCATTCATGTCGTCACATATGAAATACAACCTGCTATCACAGCTTCACTGGCTGTCAAAATTGTATTGTCTGTCGTACAGACATCTAGCAACACGTTAGGGTTAGAATTTGGAATAACCACCAAAACTGTTTATTGGGACTGGGGGGAGGGGATTGCGGTCCCCAAGCCTGAAAAAATTGGGGTAAAATGGCAGAAAATTGCCGTAAATTGCGGTAAAATTGCGGTAAAAATTGCGGTACATTTCTTTTTGGTCCCCAAACTCTATGCCAGCCATGAGCAGCAGTGGAGCAGAAGATTTTTTTGCAAAAAGGTTTTTTTGACCAATTACGCACCCAATTGGCAATTTCAGCACATGTTGATGTGACTGTCCACAAAGCTCTTCGTTTGATGTGACACTGGCTTTCCACAGCACAAGCACAACAGTCGCTCTCCCGCATCTGTCTGTTTCACCGTAAAGGGTTCGTCGGGGTACTGTGCAGCTTGAGCAGCAGGCGTCATCTGTGTGGCATAACGTGCCTTTTGGCCACCCTGTCCTTTGCCACGTGCCTTTTGGCCACCCTGTCCTTTGCCACGCTTCACTGGCCTTTTGCCCTTGCCAGAATCACTGTCCCCAGAAGTAGATGACATTTTGGGAACACAAAAACAGAAAAGCGTCCTGCCACACAAATGATATGCAGGACAGATGAGAACACAGAAACGTACAGTGTGCCTAGTGACAGCAAAGAGAGAGAAAGATTTTTCCTCAGGGGAAAATTGAAATTTTTGAATAGAGGCATCACTGAAAAATTGCGGTAAAATTGTGGTAAATTGCGGTAAATTGCGGACCTCAATCCCCCCCCCCCCAGATTGGGACCTAGTTGCTGAGGACACTATTGCACACTATTGACCATCCACCCCACAAACAGCAAACTGAGCACTTTGTTAGTGACCTGGTGCCATTCTTGGGTGTGCCTCTGTCTGTATCCCACAAGATCGCTAGAGACGGCTGCAATACATTGGTGAGGCCTAGGATGTGTCAATGCATGGGTCAAAAGCCTGATAGGGGTTAGTGCAGGCACCAAATAGGCCAACAACACCTGCGGAAGCATCCCAAGTAGTCCAGGTCCACTTTTGGGAAATGAAAATTTTGAACCTTTTGGACCTCATATCAGTCAGGACATGGGGCATTTGCGAGCCTTTTGGGATATTTTGGGGGCCAACACCGGTTAACATGGGCTCAAAACGGGCAAAAAACAATTGAGCATCCCAAATGGTCTCGGATGCCTTTGGAAAAACGTCTACTTGACCCGTTTGGACCCTGTTTTGGGTTTAAAATGGCCCATTAAGCCTTTTTAGAATTTTTGGGGGACCAAAACAGGTCACCACAGGCTCAAAACGGGCTGAAAACCCTCGTTTGGGCATCCCAAGTGGAACATACCTTGAAAGGATTCCCACGTCGCTGATCAGTGGGATGGACATTTGTTGGAGTGAAAATATGTTTGGTGGGTGGGTGGGGGGGGGGGATGCAGCCAGAAGACAGAGGAGAGAAACAGCTACATTACCCCTGCTGCATCAAGGTCACACAAGCACACAAGCACTATCATGACAACATGTGATAGACATAAATGTGTCATGGACATTCTTATGGTAGCTCACCATCGACCTGATCCCACTGACGCCTTTGGTGCCCATGGTCATGTTGGGCTTGGACTGGGGCAACTTAGGTGTCCCTAGTGGCCAAGGGGTGAGGAGGGGGGTTGTCCGGTCTGAGGAGATGCCCCCCCATGCCCATGCAGTACACCAACAGGCTGCCACTTGTTCTTCTGCACCTCTGCTTACTGTGGGGTGGAGTGGGGTTGGGCCTCTGATTTTGGATCTGAAAGGAGTTCCTGTCAAGCACAGGGACCTCTGGCTCCCCAGTCAGCCCTGATCAGAGCCCTGCCACCTGCAGACAGAAGCCTCACCTGAAATCTGTGTTGGCCTCATCACAGATGATGGCAGTGGGGTTGCTTGACGAGATGGTCTGCAATGCCTGAGTCAAGGATTCATGGCCAGCTTGAGCTGGATGGTCAGAGACGAGGCGAGCTGCAGGCCCCAGGTAGTGGGCAGCCTGCACAGCCCATTGGGACTTGCCACTGCTGGGGGCCCCACACAGGAATACCAGGCAGCTTTCATGCATGTTGAGGACCCGTTGCACCCATGGGATGAGGTGGGCACCTGAGCATACGACGTTGCACACATAGGAGGTGAGCAAAGCACTGGGGCAGAACACACCCAGAGACAAAACCATGCTTCGACGATACAGAAATTCACGTTGACATTTTGCAGGGTGCATACCATCCATGTACCACGCACCCAGTCATATTCCACCATCTGTGGCTCGATGCACTTCTAGCAACAGATGATGGTTGTTCATCAACAGTGTTACCAACCCCCCTCCGAAATGAAAAGAACCCCCTTGAGTAGGGGCCCCAGCAGACTTTTGGTAAGATCTATCTCAGACTCAAAAAAGCAGCATGAAACCAACTTTGAGTAGCATTTGTTTTTGGCTGTGATATCCGTGGCACTGATACGCCATCCAAAACACCAACCATCCCAGCGACAGGGACAGAGGGCTCAAGGACCAAGCAGAACAGATCGAAGCGAAAGAGTCCCTGTGCTGCCACCTGTGGCAAAATAATCCAATCTGCCTTGGAACAAAATTGGCAACGTGCAGCCTCTGAGAATTGCTGGATGGAGGAAAAGCAGACAAACACAGTGCCAATATGACCGTTTTGCAGAATACCAATTTTTGCGTTGGGTGTTTTGAATTTCATGCACGCAAAATATTGCAACAGCACCCAAAATAGGCAAAAAACATTTCATTTTTGCAGTTTTTTTTTGTCTGCGGAATCTAGTTTTGCAAACCTGCTTTTGGGTGACCGAGTCAAAACCTTTTGCACTTTTGCGTTCTTTTTGAGTTTGGCCTCCTTTTGGGGGGGGAGGGGGTTATGTTCATTCATTTTGGAGCCACTGAAAAGGACCTGCAGTACCTTGGACTATGGGATTGCAATCCATTCCTACACAGGCACACAAATGTGGATCAGTTGGACTCTGGGATTGCAGTTCATAGCACAGACAAACACCAATTAGCAAGAGTATCAGATGATCCAGGCCGACCGGTTTTGCAACAACAAATCCCTAACAAATCAAATTGTAAATTCGTCTATAATAGTACACATGGCACGAATGCTGAAACAATGGCGCAGAAACCGCTGCAGGAGCATACAACATGAAGCACTGTCAAGGGCTGCGAAAGAGACATGCCATGGACACAGATAAGGGGGGGGCGCAAGCAGGTCTCAAAGCGCTCTACACATGCACGTCCTGGTATGCATATGCAGCAATGTTCGGCAGTTCCATGAGATCATTGGTATGATACAAATGTGCTACCATACAAATCACTGCGCCTGTTGCCCTTGTTTTGTCAACACGTGTGTGTTTTTATGCTACAAGACAGAGAAGGCACCCTAATGCTACTGTCTTTCACCCAAGTCACCTTGCGTGTGCTGGCACTCCTTGGCCAAGTGACCTGGACTGGGACCGTATACTTTAGGGGAGGGAGGGGTGGGGATGCCACGTCGATCCCAACCACCAGTGCAGCACTTGACTGCGATGGATGTGACAGACCTATTTTGGAGATTTCCTGGGGGGTTTGCCAATTCCAAGACAGAAGCAGGATCATGCATGCGCACGTGTGGGCCCCACCCCACTACATGGCACTCGCCACGACAACTTACTTCACACCACACCCAGCAGCCGCACGCCAAATACAAACCTCTCTGCACCTTTGAGATAAAAGCCAGGGAGGCCCCCTTTTTCGAGGTATCAAAAAAATACCTCACGACCAGGGGCGTAGCTTGAACAACAGGTAGCTTGCTTGTTATCCAGAAAATGGTGAGCAACATCAAACAAAGGGGAGCATCAGCCACAATGACACCATAGTATATGGTAACAGTGCAAGAAACCCACAAAATACTTCAAATCAATATTTACAGAAAATTGTTAGAATTGCATTTAAAACAAAAAGCAAAAACTATTCCCCATGGTGACCATCAACTTTGGACGGAATCATGGGCAGTGTTTGGTTGGACAAGGCGCAGCTTGGACAAAGGGCTGCAATCAGGTCACGTTGCCTAGACTCCAGTTGCACCTGCCATACCACGACCTCAATTGCCTACTGCCCACACACAAGGCCATTTGTCCTTGAACCATCCATTTCACCCATGTGCATTTGTGGCCCTGATATCCTCCCTATTCCTCACTCCACTGTTCAGACTGGGGCACTCCAGGGGTCCTGGCTTTGGGGACTCCTTTGGGTCAGGTGTGGATACCACTTAGCAGTCATCTCACAGCTGTGCTTGTTTATTGCTGGTCCCATTTGACCATTGGCTTCACCTCAAGAACCCAGTGGGTACAGGGTGCATGCTCAGGTGGTTACTTGGACAAAGGGGGCGGGGTTTGTTGTAACCCTTGACTCTTTGAATGCACGGCAGTAACACTACATGCATGGTGAGCACCTGTATAGACATGGGTTTCGTCTGCTCTTCCCTGCCGAGATGCAGAAGCGTCTTGAGAATGCGGATCTGTCATTTTGTGCACAGGGGAAACCATGAAATGTGATGTAGCAACCATGAGAAACTCCTGTAAACCATGTACAAGGCAGATCAGCAATCATGCACATCAATGATACAAGATATGCAAAGCCTCCAAACTTCAGTAAGTTGTTTAAGCAAGCTATGGCCTCTGCAAAAAACCGCCGAGTTTGCACATCTCGTTCAGATACTGGGGGTACAACTTTCGGGTCACAGTGCACCCGCAAACACCTGGGTGACTGGGTGACGTCCACTGCAAGGTAGGCTGCTCGGTACATTAGCCAACGTCCATATTTTTACTGAATGTTGCCTTGAGTTCGCCAACGGGCTATCCAATGTGTCTTAGGCTGGTTTGGGTCAGCTCTCTCACCCCCCCCTGAACCCGGTTATGCGCTCGTAGTCACAATGCATGCAAAGCGGCATGGTCAAAAACCAGTGGTAGGCTGTGACAGCACACACGCCCACGTTTCAGTTCAGCCTCGACGCCTTGACAACACCCGACTCCTGCATGCCATGTCAGTTGTGGCAACTCCTCCCCCGGAACCCGGTCAGGCGTCATTTACACAGCGGTGACCCCATCGACTCCTCGCTACTGCTATCGCCCTCTTCCCCTCCTGGAACCATCTGTACATGTGTCATCTTCATCTGTGTCCGAATTTGCTCCATCCTGCAACCCCCCACTCATGTTATCGTCACTGGGCTCTTCCATCTCTTCGAAGCTTAAATCAGTCCAGATGTACCTGGCCTCCCTATCATTAAGCACTGCTCGATACGCCTGTGCGGACCCCTTCACAACTCCGGCATCAACGCGCTCGTTGCCCTACACGCCAACATGGGAGGGGACCCACTGCACCGTCACACTATCTCCTAGCAACTGCCACCTGTGCCATAGCGTTGTCCAGAGCGCAACGTGTGCCAGCAGACCCCGGGACCCCGTCCACCCTTGCCGCTCCCATTTGGCACACTTCCCCTGCACTCCCAGGAATACCAGTTCACAGGAATACCAACTCACTGTCAGTCACGACGTGCAGTTTTACCCCTGGCTTCTTTTTGTCAAGTGCTAAGATAACTGCATGTAGTTCCACCCGGGTAATGGACTGTTTTTCCTCTTGTGGTACTGGCTTTTCATCGTTGCACGGGTCCCTGTCACCGCACCACATAGCAAAACCTGCATGTGAGAGTCCCGTTGTCTGTTTCCGTGACCCATCTTAGTGCACAACATCCAACCCATCATTCAGCTTACCTTGGATTTGGTTTTTCGCATCGGGCAGCATACGCTGCTACTTCACTGCCTTTGGTGGTGCCATTAATTTGGGCTGTACCCCAAGGGGCGTTTGCATACTCACAAGAAACATAGGGTGTCCTTGTAGAAAGGCAAGCAAGTTGTTGCGAAGATGAATGTTGCACAGGAAGGGGGTGGATGAAAAAATGTATAGTATAGTATAGTATGGTATAGTATAGTATAGTATAGTATAGTATAGTATAGTATAGTATAGTACAGTACAGTACAGTACAGTACAGTACAGTACAGTACAGTACAGTACAGTACAGTACAGTACAGTACAGTACAGTACAGTACAGTACAGTACAGTACAGTACAGTACAGTACAGTGTATTGTAGTGTAGTGTAGTGTAGTGTAGTGTAGTGTAGTGTAGTGTAGTGTAGTGTAGTGTAGTGTAGTGTAGTGTAGTGTAGAGTATAGAGTATTGTTGTAGAGTATAGAGTATAGTACAGTACAGTACAGTACAGTACAGTACAGTACAGTACAGTACAGTACAGTACAGTACAGTACAGTACAGTACAGTACAGTACAGTACAGTACAGTGCAGTGCAGTGCGGTGCGGTGCGGTGCGGTGCGGTGCGGTGCGGTGCGGTGCGGTGCGGTGCGGTGCGGTGCGGTGCGGTGTGGTGTGGTGTGGTGTGGTGTGGTGTGGTGTGGTGTGGTGTGGTGTGGTGTGGTATAGTACAGTACAGTACAGTACAGTACAGTACAGTACAGTACAGTACAGTACAGTACAGTACAGTACAATACAGTACAGTACAGTACAGTAGAGTACAGTACAGTAGAGTAGAGTAGAGTAGAGTAGAGTAGAGCAGAGCAGAGTAGAGTAGGGGAGAGTATAGTAGAGTAGGAGGAGGAGGAGGAGGAGCGCCTGCCGTGGTCCCACGTACGGTGAGCCGTGGCGTCGTCCCTCGGGGGCCCCACGCAGGCTCTGCCGAGGGAGTCCTCCGTCTTACCTCCGCTAGAGTAAGACGAATCTCGTTGCACACCTGAGAACGCTCCTCCCAGCAGGCCGTCTGGGTCACAGCGCCGGCGTACAACAACGCTACGGTCCGATCTGCACTCCGGTCCCGGCCACCAACCGCTCCGACCTGTCCTGGATCCACCCGAGTCAGCGTTCCAAGATCAACGGGCACGGAAGATGTGGGTCTCCCGGGGCATCACCCCCGGCTTAGAACGCCGCCAGACAAGGAGCGCGGTCTGGCACGACTGCGCGCTGTACCGGAACGGTCCGGGCGCGGGAGGTCGAGGACGGGTCACGGGCGGGGACAAGGCCACGGGGCGGGCCGGCCCAGGGCCACCTGCATGTCTTTGAAGACCGTCCGGGGGCCCTGGGAAGCCGCAGTAAGGATGGCCGAGAACGCCGAATGTAGTGCGGCACACCATGAGGGGATCACATCCCCACGGAGACCGGCCTCCAGGCTCCGTCCATTGCCACCGTAATGGATGGCCCAGAGGCGGCGCTGATCCGGGAGATGGGGGGCAAGCCCGTGCCGGCCGAGACTGTCCAAGATGATCACGTCATAGGTCTCCAGTCCTATGTCCCGTCGTACGGCCGGCGGAATCTGGTTCGTCTCGTTGTACACATACAAGACTCGGTACGGACTGCACTTGTCCTGGGTGGAATTGGCGGTCGTCATCTTGGGGGCCAGGAGGAGGTCTCCTGACAGCCACAGGCCCAGGATGACGTCCCAGGCTGGCCACCTGGGCGATCCAGGCGTCGGGGCCCAGTTGGCCACGTGATACCACGCCCGCGAAGGGCGGCCGGTGAGGGATTGGTTCACGGGGCCTCCCTTCTGGGGGGAGAAGTGGTCGGCAAGAGGTAGGACGGGCACCGCGTGCCGCTTATGTAGGAGGACGGTAGTAAGAACGACGTCGCAGAGAAGGCGACGGAGACGCGCAGGACGCAGACCCCTGTGTAGCAGGGCATCCCTGTGCGGCGTGGAGATGGTTCCGAGACGACCGATAGTGTAGGTGGCGATGGTGTGGTGGGCCGGGGAGCCATCCACAGCCAGCATGAACGGCTCGTCCCCCCAAAGGACGAGGGTGCCCCAAGCAGTGGGCGTACAGTGGCGCCAGGCACGGCACCTCTGGGAGAGTCGGGCCGCAAGCCACCGATGGTAGTGGGCGCGGATGAGCGGGTCAAGCGGGCAAGAGAGGACGTGGTCCCCGGAGGCGGGCATGTTGCAGAGGGGGCAGGGCGTGTCCCTCGGGGGGAACAGGGAGAGGCGGATGCCGGTGACCGTGAGGTGGTCCCCCCATGTGATGAGGCCGTGGCTGACGACGTTGGCGTACTCGTTGAGGGCGGGGTGGCGCTGGGGCGGGGGGGATGCAGAGTAGGCGTGGTGGGAGGCGAGCAAGGCGCGGCGCGCGTGGGGCATGGCATCGTGGACCTGGAGGCCCGTGTGGGAGAAGCAGACGCGGGGTTGTTGTAGGGGGCTGAGCCATCCCACGGCGTCTGGGCAGGTGTCCGCAGCTCGCCCTGCCGCCTCGTCTACCTGGTCCAGCAGGGCATCGAGCCAGGTGCCGGCGATATGGGAATAGAGGTGACGGGGAGGGGTGTGACCGTGGGCCATGTCGCGACACGCTCTTATGAGATCCCCTTGTAGCGAGTCCTCCGGCTCGCGGCGCCCCTCCTGGGCTGTGATGTACCCTTTGCAGTCCGCAAAGTGCCACGCACCGGATCGGAAGCCGAAGGCAGGGTCGGCTGAAGGCCCCCTGGCGGTGAGGGCCACCCATGCCGTGTACAGCTCCGCCGTGTAGGCGTTGTCCAGCCTCAAGGGGATGGGGACGGGGTACAGCTGGTACCGGAGGGTGACGGGGCAGAACACCGCCACTGCCCCGCCGCAGCGCCGGGTCTTCGGGCACCACGACGCGTCGTGGAGGATCCCATAGTTCTCAGGGAGCCAGGAGAACGTGGGGACTGTCGCAGTCACCGCTTGGCAACGCCTAACCGGGGGGGCGGTGCCGACCGGCGGAGTGGGGCGGGGCGACGCCCGGGGCCACCCCTTCCGTCGCGCGTCCTCTGCACTGCGATGGCCCGCAAGCATCCACGCATGGGTGTCCTGGACCTCGAGTCCGGGGGACGACAGGGCCAGCACATGGGGGGTGTGGCGTGGCAGATGGCTGTCAGGGGGCAAGTGGATGGAGATGTCGCACTGGTGGCACAGGGCGACAAACAGATCGTGATCCGTGGGGTGTGCAGTGCACCGGAGCCCGAGCTCTGAGGTGAGGCAGGGCTGGGAAGGATGGAACCGCCAGAGGGCAGTCAGGAGCCCGTGGCGCGTGGACCGGCAGACCAGGGGGTTGGGGTGGTTCAGGTGCCGGATGTAGACGCCGAAGAAGTTAGCAAACCCAATGACCGGTGCCGGGGGGATACCGACTCCCCCTTCGGGGACCCCGCGGAGGAAGTGGGCAGAGGCGGAGAGGGCCCACCCAGCGGTGGCGCGCATGGCCGAGGCGGTCATGGCGTCCAGCACGCGCAGGGCCCCGTAGGAGGGGGGGCGGACACTGGTAAACCAGTTGACCGTCCCATGGCACTTGGCGGCATACATGGCGAGGGGGTAGTGGGCGGGAAGTCGCGGGGCGCGGAGCGCTCGGCACGCAGCGCGGGTGCCCGAGAACAGGCGCCTGGAGTCGACGGGATGGAAGAGGTGGGGAAGGGCATGGCGGCCAAGGACGCGGACGTAGTCCTGGCTTGTGGCACAGCGCACGGGGTGACCATTGAGGTATACCGTGTCGTTGAGGAAATGGACCTGACCATCGCGCATGTCCGTGCCGACCAAGACTGTTTTGGTCGGGTCAGAGTGGAGGTTGGTGAGGCGGCCTGCCCTCTCAATGCCGCTGGCGAGGGCGGGCAAGTGGCAACGGTCGCCGGGCAGCCACTGGGTATCATCCATCAGGAGAACCCGGTTCAGCGGGCCCGCGGGGGTGTCGGCGGGGGGGACGGAACGGCAGGCTTCGTGTCCCCGAACTTCGCCATATATGCAGTACTTCATGCCGGACACGGGGCACCCTTGCCCCGTGCCGGCCCCCAGCCGGGTGGAGGACGGAGAGCGCCCGTCAGCCCCTCCCATGTGCACCTCAAGGGCGCGGTCATGGTGCTGAAGGGTCGCGGCGTCGGCCGGGGAGATCCCTGCGGCGGTTAGGACGGCGTACTCGGTGGTGTGGTTGATGGAGCCATACGCGTGGCGGACATCGTCCGACAGGACCCACGCTTCGAGGTGCCGGCGCCAGCGGTCCTACCATACATCGTGTAGGACGCGGAGTAGCTCCACGGAGGAGCAGTGCGGGGACATCCCGAACTGGTAGGGCGGCAGGATGCCGCCCTGAACCAGGCGGGGCTGGTAGTGGTCTTTGATGAGGGCGGCCGTGAGCTTCCATATCGTGGCCAGATTGGTGAGCGGCCTGCCGTTTGCAATGGGGCCGTGCGGCGTCTTTTTTGGAAGGTTGATGAAATCTGCAGAGTGTGCCTGGGGCACCGGTACCCCACGGAGAATACTGTTGATCAGGTCCACAATCGTTGCAAATTGGGCATCCTCCAATTGTCCGAACAGCCGGTACTCCAGTAAATCGTGGTACGGCACAGTGGCCGCCGCCCGGCGGATGATGGCTCGCAAGTTTGCGATGGTGGCGTTGGGTGGTGGGCCGAGCGGCCTGCCCTCCCATCCCGTGATGGTCCGGACGCGCGCGAGTGAGAGTGCCTCAAGAGGGGCAAGGTGCCTTTGGCGTAGCTGGTCCAACGCAACGGCGGCTTGTTGATGGAGAGGCACCGGGACACCTACCACGTAGACAGGATCCGCCGGGGGTACATAGCGCGCCCCTAACGTGCGGCGGTAGTCCACTTTGGTGGGCTGGCCAGGGGCAGCGGGTAGGGGCGCCAGCCCTACATCCTTCTCCAGAAGGAGAACGTCCCAGGCCGCTCGGATGCGTTCTTTGAGGCGGGCGACCTCCACGAGGTGCGACGATTGGGATGCCCAATCTGGGTAGGCGAGGGTGTAGCGTTGAAGGTTGGCGACGTGGACACGTATCGTCGATGGTACCGGCTGGCTGGGGACGGGGGGGCCGTAGGCAGCCGTAGCTGCGGCGTATAGCGCCGAGGTCACCTCGGTATAGCATGGCTGCGCGTGGGGCGCGCCTGGGGGCGGCGTAGTGAGCTCGGCCCGAAAAGTGTCGTTGAGGGTGCGGAGCTGGCTGGCGAGGGGCTCCCGCGGGATGGGGAAGCGGCCCTTTTTCGAAGGGCACACCAATTGGGGCGCTGGCGGGAGGTCATGGAGGGTGGCAGTCACGGGTAGGTGGTCAGATGGGAAACTGGAGTCGGAGCGCACCTCCGTGGTGTGGGCTGCTTCCGAAGGGGCGCGGAGGAAGATGTGGTCCAGGGCACCTGCGAAACCTTGCGGGCTCACCCACGTGGGGGCCTCTGCAAGGGGGCGCAGACGGCGCATCCCAAGGCGCGCGAGCGTGGGGAGGACGAGGTCACAGAGGGAGGCAGGGGAGACAGGGAGGTGCGAGACCCAGCGGCAATTGGCGTTCAGGTCCTCTGTCGGGACAACTACTCTAGCCGGGGTGAGGAGGAGGTACGGGTATACCCAATCCAGGATTTCTTGGAGGGTGTCGAGGTTCCCGTCGGCGGGGAAATACACGTTGGCGTGGCAGTGGGTCACGCCCGCCATGGTGAAGTGTGTGACGAGGGCCCGTCCCGACGGGTGGGCGTTGTGGCTGGTCACGGCCAGGTCCGGGGTCCTGTAGAGGAGAGTGGCACATCCCCCAGCCACTCTTGCTGGTGCCTGGATGGTGTGGTATAGGGGATGCACCCGTTGGATGATCAGGGGTCCCGCTTCTTGAACATGCAGGGTTAGCGGGTACTGGCACTCGCGCACCAGGACGTCCAGGGCGCGGAGCTTAGGTCGCAGGGACATCTGCACGTTGAGGGTCATCATGTCCGGGCGGGGTGACACGTGGCCGGCAAGGGGGGGACCAGGGCAGGAGCCGGCGGCGGTGGAGTGCTGGGTTAGCTTGCGGTCTACGGCTGCGGGGAGGGCGCGAGGCAGGCCTCGCACCCACTTGCGGAGGTGCCGGTGGTGGTACGTGGCCGCTATCGCCAAGACACTGGCCCGGGTGAGGCCCGTGGCTGTGATGGAGACACGGCTGTGTAGGGATTGTGGGAGGACCACGTGGTGGTGCTCGGGCAAGATGAAGGAGGCGGGGGGCAGGCCCTTGCGGCAGAGCTGCAACTGATGGGAACCCGCCACCTGCACACAGTGCACGGCGCCAACTAACGACAGAACGTCACGGGGCCAGGGGTCCGCCCCGCTGCACGCCCGGTAATAGTGCACACCCACCGGCAGGTGCAGGCACATTTCGAGGGCGTAGGGGGGCGGGATGAACTGGGCAGTGCCTGGGGCCGGCACCGGTACCAGGCCCCACTCTCTGGGGGGGGGGCTGGGAGTGTATGCGCCCAGGTGCAGGTCCCGGACGTGGGGGACGCCGTCGAGGTGGGAGTGGCGGAGCTGAGACACAGCGTCAGGGATGTCCTCGTTGCGCCCCGCCATGTCCCGGGCTACTGGTCTCGCGGATGCCGACCGAAGTACGGCTGGAAGCGGTGGGGGTCGGCTGGGGGGCTCCAGACGGGGGAGCGTAGGGGTTGTGGGCCATGGCCACCCGGGGGTCGTGGGGGTCCCCCGAGTACGGGTAGGGCTGGAGGGGGGCTGCTGCATGGTGGTCGTGGCGGCTGGAATGCGCTCGGGGTTCATCGCGGTACGCGCTACGACGCCTCGGCGGCGGGCTGTTGCGGCGATGGCCTGGGCTGTGGCGGCGGGACGGGGACCGGTCCGAGCGGCGGGGGCTGTACCTGCGCTGATATTTGGGGTCCGGTTCTCCTTCCGATCCTGACGTCGCCGTAAGGTCCACCTGATCGTCAGGGTCCCGTGGACGGCGCTGCTTCCCGCGGCTTCCCCGATGAGTTTTTCGGGGCGGATGGTCTCGGTCAGGGTCAGGCACCTAGGGCGTGAACGGTTGTTTCTTTGATTCGGCCCATGTCACTCGCCAGCCACGAGCCGTGTGCTGCCTGGTCAGTCGCATGCCTCGCTCATACTCTGCTGGTCGGATTCCGACAATCGTGAATTTGGCTGTATGGTTTAATTGTTCATCAGTAATGGAGGAAAGGCCTGCGCCAAATTTATCCCTAAGGATACCACCGAGGAGTCCTGCATCAACTTCACCGGACGGCGGATCGTCGACTTCTTGCCAGCCGACCCACAGGGCTTTCGAGAAAGTCTGCGGATCAATTTTTTGGGGCGTATACCCCTTCTTTTTCGCTGCGCCCGGTGCCTGGTTGGCGGCTGCAGCTTTGCTGGGGAGGTGGCTGGACTGTCAGTAACCCGTTGGACCGCAGGGGGGTTGGAGAGGAAGGAGCGCAGGACTTCCGCGATGCCGGGCAGGCTGGGCGCATGGCTGCGGACCCAGGCCCACTGTTCCCGAATCGGCGACTGCGAGAGGGTGTTGACGTTCGCGCCGTACTGACGGAAGAGCTGGAGGTGGAGCGCGTGCGCAACCTCGTCCTCACAGCCCTTGGGGATCTCCGGGATCCATTCCAGCAGGGAGGCCAGGGCGACATCAGTAGGTGACGCCGTAGGTGACGGCGGCTGGGCAGTAGCGCCCGGCGCCCGAAAGGCAGAAACCGCCTTGGGCTTAGGGATCGGGTCCGGGACAGCGAACGACAACTCGGGTGCACGCGCAGGGGTCTCCGGGACCGGCACGGCGCTTGGCGCGGCCATAGCCCTGCGGAGGACGTCGGCTAACTCCTCGAGGTTGGGTGCCTGGGGCGAGGTGAGAACTACTGCGGCGAGTATGACCGGCACGAGGACCAGGAACTGCTGAGAGCCGGGGGGAGGCAGCTCGAATGAAGCCGGAACGGTACTGCGCACGGCGTTGGCGAACGCCGGCGGCGTGGACTGGAGGCCGTGGAGTCTGGTGGCGATGGACAGGAGGGGGGGAACCGACCTGATGAAGCTGTTGAGCCGAACGGCCTCGGCCTGCCGCTGTGCCGCGGCGTAACGCTGGGCCTGCTGCTGGGCATTATCTCGTTCTGTGCGAACCATGTCCAGATCCCGTGTGAGGGACTCCAGGTCGCTCCGTGCCACGGCCAGCTCCCGCTGCTGGGCCTCGTACTCGTCACGCAATTGAGCGTAGTCGGTGGAGTAGGCCGTGACATCCAGGTCCGGGACGAAAGGCTCCCCCACCTGGGAGGGGCTGGGGGGGGCTGATCCGACGGCCGGGGTTGGTGACTCCGGAGGCGTGGGGTCTGCGGCAGCCGGTGGTACCTGGGAGGCGGGCTCTGGGAGATTGAAAGAAAGCCTTGTCTGCTCGGGCAACAGTGATGAAGGTGATGGTTCGGACCCCGAAGGGGTGGGCTTGTCTTGGGACTGGTACAGGGCTGACGCTGGGGTGAACGCCGCCGTGGCGAACAGAGTGCCGGCGGGGCTGGGCGCTGCTTGCCCTTTGGTGAGGTAAGGTGCGTGGCTGGGCGGTGTGAGCGGGGGCGGGCTGGCGGTGTCGGCGATGCCGGCCTGCAACAGGGCGAAAGTGGGGGCTGTGGCCCAGGAATGCTCGCCAGCCTGCTCGATCTGATGCAGCAGGACCGAGCATTCGAGCAGCGGCCGCAGCTGCTCGGGGGACCACATGCCCTTGTTGGCGAGGGCGGGGGGCGTGGGAACCGGGGCTGGCGTGTACTGCCCTGTGAGGCAGACGGAGGAGGCCCACGCCAGAAGTCCGAACTTCAGCGGGACGAGGTCTGCCGTCGGGATATGGGCTGCTTGCAGGACCGCATGCACGTCGTTGGGCAGCGCCCAAAAGGCCGCAACCACCTCTCGGGTGCGGAGGCGGTCCCATGACGGTCTGAGGTGGGGGGCAAGGAACTGGCTGATGGGTTTGTGGATCTTGTGGGAGACCTTCTGGCTTTGGATGTCTGGAGGGGCGGTAGTGTCGATGGGCGGCGGCTGTTCGCGGGCCGTGTACAGGCCCTTGAAGACTTGGCTGCGGAGGCGTGACGCTGAGATCGGAACATGGCTTGGACTCCACCGCGTGACGAGCGCCGCTGTGAGGGCCTCAGGGTCCTTGGAGACATACTCCAGCAGTGGGCCTCCTTGCACCAGCGACAGGGGGACGTGTTCGATGACCTTCGTGTCAAACGGGCCTGCGGCGACTGTTACGGTGGCTGTGAGCAGGAGCCCCCGCGGCGTCCACACCCCCGTCACAGCTGTAATAGCCTGGATGTCGCCGTTGGCAGCCGTCCATCGCAGGGCATCACACAAGTCAGCCAGGGCGGGGTCGGTGGCCCGGATAGCTGTATCTGCTGCTTCCAGTGCGTCATCCTTCAGCATGTCCAGCTCTCGCAGGAGACGGTCAGCATCTTCGGACTGGGCGATTTCCATCAGAAACATGGGGAACGGCCCCCGACGAATGGTGCCGCCTCGACCGGTGTCGGGGGCGGGAGAGGGGGTGTCCTGGGACGGCGTTGAGCGGTCTGACATGGTAGGTTGTGGCAAGAAAAGAGCGGGTGGCCTGTGGCCGCAATGTGTCGGGGGGGGTAACAAATCGAGGTGTTGGTAAACGGAGGTGCACTGACATCATAGGCAGCCCCAATCGGATGGGGCGCGCAGGAAAGAAACAAAGGGTACCACGAGCGTGGCCATAGTGTGACGAAACAAGGAGCATGGCGCGATGGCGCGGAGGAACACGGGGCCGCCTGGCGGACCGGGTCGGCGAGCGGGGGTCCCAGGACAAACGAGGGCGGGGGTGCGAGGGGAGCACCGCGCTGGCGCGTGGTGCTGCAACCCTAGTGGCGCATGGGGGAGAGGGCCCCACGGTGGGACGACGAATCGGACGACTGATGATACCCCTGCACAAGGCGTCACGCTTGAGCGGCGGATACGTCGAATGCAGTCCCCGTCGCGGCTCCCCGCGTAGCGGCCTGGAAGATTGCCACGGCGAGGTCGACGTCTTGCCAGAGCCGAACGTAGAACGTTGTGCCCGCTGTGAGCACGAAATGGCTAGCAAGGGGGAGGGACGCACCCGAGGTGCGGCACTCAGCCCTTGGAGACACGAGAGTAAGAGGGAGAGACAGAGTGCACCATACGGGTGGAGCTGGGCGGAGAGGGGGCCACGATGGCAGAGCTGAGTCACGTGGTGGCACGACTATCACGACGATTCACGACTGGTTTCGAGCGTGGCAGTGCGTGTAGGCAATCCGTCCTACAGCTACCATCCTGAGGGTTTTTAGACTGGTGCCAGGTCACCAGAGTAGAGTATAGTATAGTATAGTATAGTATGGTACAGTATAGTATAGTATTGTATAGTATAGTATAGTTATGTATGTATGTATGCGGCCCACCCTCAATAGCCAGCACCAGTTTGAGGCGGGTTCTGAAGTGACAGGGCCGTGAAGCAACGGATACTTAGCTACCATCTGTCTGAAGTGACAGGGGGGGGGGGGACCTGTTGGGATTTCCTTCCATGATCATGCTTGGTCTCTTGCCCCCACGTGGGCTCTCATTGGTCTGACCCGGTACGGCACGGGTGTATCACTCTCAGCTTCGCAGCCTTGCCCCCACGGAGGGCTGACAACGCCTTCTGACACTACAGTAAGCCAGTTTGGTGGGTCTGCTTTGCCTGCTGTTTTTTTCCGTGGCTCTGTTTCCGATTCTTGTTTGTGCAGTTCCGTGTCCGTGCAGGCAATCATGGTTCATCGGGCATTGTGTTTGATGTTTTCTTTCCATCTGATCATCTTGGCTCGTTCACTATTCTTCTTTTTTTTTAATAGCTTGGGAGGTGTGTTTGTTGTAAGCATCTGCCTCCCTCTTCAGTTACCGCCTCTTGAGCGTCGCTGCTACGTGGTTCTAAACCCCCCCCCCCTTAAAAGCCGGCACGTGCTTTTATTTTATGGCGTGCTTTTATTCTTTGCTGGGTTTTATTTTTACCATCCATTCTTTTGCTAGGTTCTGAAGATGCTTAGTATGGATGCTTCTCTTGCAACTGTTGCTGAGGCTCGAGAATATGATGACTGCGTTGTTGATGATGCCTGGGCTGCGAAAACTGATCCGGGGAATCAGATGAAGGTGAGGATGAGAACCCTTGTACTTCCGAAGATGGTGATTGTGGTGATGCCAATCCTGCTGCTGGAATTGAAAACACCGAAGGTGATGGAGAACCCCCATGGCTTGCTTGTGACATCCAATGCAACTGGTGTGATAAATTCTTGTACATGCGTGACCATTACATTCCCAATGTGGTTCATCAGTTAAAGCAAGCATGTGCACAGGCTTTGATTATTATGGACTCTGCAAGCTCACATATATCACCTGTTTCGAGCAGCTGGCCTGAAGTATGCCATAATTCCAGGAGGCCTCACAATGTTCATACAATCCATTGATGTGGCTCTGGCCTCCTTCTATCGATAGGAGCACCACAAATTATATGTGCAGTTAATTGAGGACAAAGGTAAATTGACAGCGGCCCAAATCAGAAATTCTTTTGTGGAATTCTCCTATTCGGGTTACATGGCCGCTGTAAAGCGTGTGAATGTCCCGCAACTTTTTAAAGACTTGGGCTACTTATATCCTGCGGATGTCAAGCTGCGGGTCCCATTTCAGTTTGTGCCACCGGTTGAGGTGGTGCAGCCTGCGGCTGCACCAAAGCCTAAACCAAAGGCTGCACCTAAGCAGCCGTCTATGGCTGCTTTTCTGAAGAAAAACTAAACAACGAGGTGGATAAACTGCATGTGTTTGGCAAGCAATTTCACGTTCTTGAATCTTTCATTTGAGGGATGGTGAGGCTGGGACGTTGCTGCGTGCTTTCATTGTGATGCATTTAATAAACGCGTGCTTGCGTGCTTTTATTTCAGTTGCGTGCTTTTAAAGGCGGGGGGGGGTTTACCTTCACGGGGTCATGTGGTAGTGCCGCAGGCTGTGTAGTCCGTGCCCAGGGGTTGAGGCGCCGCCACATGTCTTGTTGCTCATGTGGTTGCTCGTTGCGGTGGCTGCTTGTCATTAGGGACCTAGGGGGTGAGCCGAAATGACCGTCGTTGATCCGTTGGCCTAGTCCATAGGGGTGGTTGTCTGCTGCGCTGGGTTCATGCTTTGTTGCACTTGGTTGGGCTTCGGTTGGATGGGGACCCCGGCCGTGATGTGGGGATGCTGAGTTAGGAACCTCCTCCAAGTCATGGAGGGTTGCAGCATGCTCCTTCACGATTTTTACCTTGACGTAGGATTGGTAGTTGGGGTCGAGTGTGTCAACGTATGGCGCCGGTCGGGGATGGGGGACGAATCTTCTAACCTTCTTGCGGTGCCGCGTGGATTGTTAGCCCTGACCTGGTAGCCGCTTTGGTCGTGGCGCCCTGGCCTTGTCCCATGCTTCCGGTCCTCGTCCCGTAGTGGTTGATCCCCTTTCGGCTCCTTCTGCACACCTAGTGTGCGGCACTTCTTGCCTTGCCTTTGCTACGTTCAGCGCTGTGTCGTCTCCATCTGCCACAGGGAGCTCATCCTTTGACGATGGTGGGCTGTAGTCCGGGGTGGGAAGGTCGCTGTAGATGTCGTAGAACTGCCGCAGGACAAATGTCCCGTCCTCTTCTAGATGTGGTGCCCACACAGCGTGGTGGCTAGTGGCTGGAGAGTCTGTGCTTCCCTTTTCTGGTTCCCGAGCCAACTCAACTCGGCAACCGGCTGTGCTGTCCTTCCTGGTCCTGCTTGCTGCCGGTACGCTGATTGTCCCCGGACAGCGGCTTGAACTTCCTTGTCGTCTTTTCTTTTATCAAATAGGCCAAATCAGAAGTGCCAAAGGCCCGGAGGGCAAGTGCATTAAGTACAGATTTTGGCGGCGCCTGGGTCAGCATACGGGACAGCATACGGGACACAGCTCATGACTGGTCCCCCATGTGTTCCCTGTTGAGATTATAGAGGTCGGGGCAGTTGCACTGTCATGCCTGTGGATGGTTTCATGTGAGTGTGCGTGGGTTTCATCGTCGCAAGCGACCTCCCATTCATTGGGGTCCCAGTGTATCTCGTGCTTTTTTGGTAGTGGTAGTCAGGGGATTTCCCACAAGGTGAGTTGGTTGCCCACTAGAAAGCGGATGGGGCCTTGCAAGAATTGCTCCAACGCGGAGACCCATGGCACTGGCACCCTAATTTCGGTCAAGAACATTCCCATTAGCTCATGACTTGTGGAGTCAAAAGCTTTACTCAAATCTATGCGGAGCCACGCACCCTGTGCATCGGATTTCCACAGTGCTTGCACTGATGCCAAATGGCCGTCCATTATCCGTCCCTTGATGAACCCTTTCAATTCTGTGGGAACTACGAGATCATCCAGCAAAAGCTTCAAAACACCTATCACCCATTTTATCCTACAATCGAGTAGAGTGATTGGCCGTAGCTTATCCACTACCGGCTGTCCCGAGTGTTTCGGAATGCAGCACGTCATACCTTCTAGGCAGTGGCCGTGTGTGTTCTGTCTGTCGAAGAATGTCTAACAACAGTGGTGCAAACTCGTGCTTAAATTGTTTGTTGAAGGCCCCGGAGAATCCATCCGGGCCAGGTGCTGAAGATGGGTCCAACTCTTGTAAGGCATGGAACACCATGTCCAACGTGGGAGCTTGCCAGAGTATCTTGCCTGCTCCGCACCACCTTGGGGGAATGTCTGTGGGGTATGCTGATCTCTGTGCAGACTTGGCAGCAGTTAGTGTCATGACCTTAGACCGGAAAGAAACTAGTTTGTCAGCTATTTCCGATTCGGTGAATAAAAGTTGCCCTGTCACCGACTTTGGAACTGACATCTGACCCCTGTTTTGGATTTGGTGTAAGAGGCGGCTCACCTATTTGGACCTCTGCTTCCTTTCTGTTGGAGACGCAATGGTCCTTGGCGCCGAAAATAAGATGTGCCGTAGCATGTCTTCTACCTGCATCCTGAACTTCCTGTTTTTGGACACTCACTTCCCTCTTCAAACGTGCATACCCCCTTGTTGGGTCCGGACTGTTAACATGCATGTCCCTGAGGACACGTGAAGCCAGAGACGACTGCCTTGTGGGCGTGGACTCCGCCAATGCCCGCTGCATATGTAATATACCGGTTGTCCAGTTGCGAGCATGCTTAGACACCTAAGTGGCTAGGATTTGGGCATTGTGCAGAACTGATTCCCACCACACCTCTCCCGCCAGCCCTCTCTTTTCAGAGAAAACGTCCCTCATGCCCTGTAGTAACTCCTCTGACTGCAAGACGGCCGATGGAAATCGCCACACATTCCTGGGCTTGAACTGGAGCGTGGGGCAAATTTTGGCCACTACTGTCAGATGGTCGGAGCCACCCACTTGAGGAGTGTGTGCTGCCTGCACTAGTTCCGACACCCTCGGACTAATGAGTATGCGGTCGATGCGGCGGTGTTCCCTTTTGGGACCGACCCCGTCCAGGTCCTCAAGATCGGGGTAGACTTTCCGCCACACGTCCTGCAGCCCCATACTCAGCATGCTGACCCTTTCCTGCTCCCTCCGTGGCTCAAAGAATATTTTGGGATTCCTCCGCCCCCTGTCCTATTTCGAAGGCCGTGGTGGAGTCTCACTCTGGCACCAAAATAGAGTTGTGATCCAAGAGCATTATGACCAGAAGAGGACTTATTTCCTGCCTGATGACTTGTAGCCTTCGCCACAAGATTGATTGTAGCCGTGGCTCGTTGGGAAAATGATTCACAAATACCAACCAATGCTGGCCTTCTCTGTCAATAAGAACTACTGCAATTGATCTGCGTTGGAATAGAGCAAAATTGGAGTGCAGTGCAGGGGGGGGGGGGGGGCGACATGCAAGTTTTGCACATGGGGGTGTTAACCAAATTTTTCAGCCCCCTCGAAAAAAGGGGTAGTTTGGGGGGTTTTTGCACGTTTCAAACCTGCCCGCTGAAAAAAGGGACAGTTTTTGTATTGAACAAAAACCAAGGCAAAAAAGCACCGCGTGACCCTCACTGGAATTTATAATTTTTAGACTGATGCTTGGCACAGGTCCCAGGGCCACAATTTCTGCACCCTGCAGCCCCTGCTGTCATACGAGGAATTTTGAATTTTTAGTCTGATGCTTACCACAGGTCTCAGAGTCCCAATTTCTGCTCCCTGCAGCCCCTACTGTTGTACCAGGAATTTTTAATTTCTAGTCTGATGTGTGGCTGTTGCTCACAAAGCTCTCTTGTGGCGTCACTCGACGGCTAATCCGGGCACGTGCCGGGACCGCTCCGCCTTGTGACCCGAGCTGGGGTGTTCCCACCATGCAACAGGGCTTGAGTCATGCAACAAAGTACTTCGGGGACGGATTTTTTTTGCGGTAGATCGGCCTCACCATTTTTGGCACACCGGCGGAAATTTTTAGGGGGGCCGCCGGTGGCGATACTTTTGCCCCACATGTAACATTCAACACGCAGGGACTGTACGCCTTCATTGCCTTATGTCTTGCGCTGCTTGGCCGCAACACTTGGTGCTGACGAGTTATTCCGCTTTGCAGCTGGTGCGCTGCTTGCGGTTGCGGTACTGCGGGTTGCTGGTACGAAGTGCGGAAATTGGGACCCTGGGACCTTTGGCAAGCATCAGACTAAAAATTAAAAATTCCGGCTATGACAGCAGGGGCTGCAGGGTGCAGAAATTGGGACTCTGAGACCTCTGGCAAGCATCAGACTAAAAATTAAAAATTGCTGGTGTGACAGCAGGGGCTGTGGGGTGCAGAAATTGGGACCCGGGGACCGGTGGCAAGCAGGGAGAAATCAACAAAACTCAAATGTGCGAAACGAGTGTCAACCAAAATTTTCAGCCCCTTCGAAAAAACGGGGTGAGTTTGGGCAAACTATACCCTCTGTCGAGAATTAGCATGTCGCCCCCCCCCCCCCCTGGTGCAGTGTCCAGGCATCGTTCCGGTAGACCAGCGCAACGCCACTCCGCTCGGTCAGCGTGGAGTTGGCAACTACTCCCCAATTGTTGGAAAAGACTTTTGCCCGTCCGCTGGTGCACAACCGAGCGGTCAGTCGGTTTCTCGATATCAGCCGTTTGAGCATGGTGCTCCCACAGGTCTAGTGGGGAAACATTGAACGTGTTGAGTGTAGGGTTTCAGTGCTTGTGACGAGGCTGGGAGACATGGACATGGCGGCATGGCGGTTATAGTAGGCAAGCATAGAGGCCGCGGCAGGCAACATCATTCGGGACAAGACGACGGGGGGAAATATGTATATCATATCACAACGGCAATATGACCAGGAAAAGTTACGCCAGAAAGAGGTTTCCAAGCGCATGCGAGAGCAGGCGGCAAAAACCGACAAGCCGGTGTGGGCGCGTTAGTCGTACGCACAAGCACTGACGGGGAACACACGTGGCCTTTAATTTATTGATGACCACACGGACCAAGAAATAGGGGATTCGTCAGCAATCTTCTGATTCGGGCCTTGTCAAGGAGTCTGTCGTCATGTGCGACGTACAACGTCACCTCACGGAACAAGATGTCCGGCAGATTTTTGCCGTGACCAAGGCGGGGGAAGCTGGGTAGTGCAGTGAAGTGCAGGCCTTCATATGCGGAGCAACCACCACATACGTGTACTTAGGTAGCACATTTAGTGTCGGAGTGGAGTCCAGAGCCCTGTACAGCGCGTAGGTTGCAGCCACCGTGGCTGTGGACACCCCCGACACATGGGCTGTTAAGAGGACGTTTCTGGCCTTCTGGTGCAGCACCAACACCCGGGGGTCCCTAAGGACCTGTCCTTTCCTGCAGTAGTGCAATGTCTTAGAGT
The DNA here is from genome assembly GCA_964036045.1 of Eutreptiella sp. 'Long Island Sound 2002'. NCBI lineage: Eukaryota > Euglenozoa > Euglenophyceae > Eutreptiales > Eutreptiaceae > Eutreptiella > Eutreptiella sp. 'Long Island Sound 2002'. The sequence continues at coordinate 32,392,975 of OZ038392.1, read as the reverse complement.
CAGCCCGGTCCAGAAGAGCCACTGATGACCAAGTTGGGTCAGTTCTTGTACAATCCCATGGCTCGGTAAACAGGGATAGGGCCACAAGGGAAAATGGCAATGTGAACCCATATATCGATGAGAAACGTGGTACTTTCCCCCCAGCTTCTTTGGCGGGGAGCACATAGTCCACGGACCGGCTACATTGAAGACCATGGCGTTGATGGGCCGTGAGACAACCACCGACGCCCCCAAGTGCATGTTTGACGCATTCATTGTGCCTGAGGTCTACCCCCCTTCCCCAGTTTAGGCATCACATCTCTCCGCCACTCATCGGCCTGAGGCTGTGACTTGAAGCCCAACTTGACCCTCCCCCTAGATATGACGTGCAGACAAAATTCGGACCTGTCAAGTAGCTTGCATGTTTCTTCTCGGAGCAGCGTCCATATATGCTCAGACAGCTCATCATTGCGCCCTCGCGGGAAACTAAATCGTAGCAGGGCTGTTGGAAAATTCGTGCCCAAAATACTCTGAATTCCGCATAATAGCGAAGAATGGCGTGTTGCCAACGTGTTCCAGCATGTTTGCCAACTCATCCGGCCCCATTTTATGGTGGACAACCCATACCCTGCGTGCGGGAGGGATGTGTTTTCCAGTCACTTGCCGCCTTGCCCATGCACTTCATGACCTGGTGTAGGTATTTATCACCCGCCCCCCTTGCCCAGGCACCAGGAAAGTCAGGAAAGTGACGGTCAGCCCGGGTCCTGGTGCTTAGACAAGGTGGTGCTAGCACGCGACACGCGGTACCAAAAGAACGCATGTCCCAAAAACCAACCCATACCTCACCCTAAGCACAATAGTCACAACAGGGCACTAGAACACAATGTGTAGGCAAATTTCAGCAAGTTCTGGGGTTCCTCACTGCCCATGAGGGGCATCAGGAGCTGTGGAATGGAAGCCCTTTCCAACCTTGCACCTCATCTTGAACAATTGCAAATGCTTGCGCTTTGGGGCAGGCTTGGTAGCAGGCTGTGGAATGGGTTTTTTTTTTGGAGAATCACACAAAAACAAAGAGCTGTGGGGTGCAGTACCAAGCAGAATGTTGTTCTGAGCAGGAGGACTCATCACAAGCATGGCACAGTCCCTCTTTCCCTCTTCAATTGGCACACAGTCACGCTTTGCCTAGTTTCTGACCATAAAAACCATGGTCACAAAATTCGGTAAAAGTGACGGTCAGACCTGGTCCCGGTGCTTAGAGAAGGTGGTGCTTGCGCAAGGGGGGGGAGGGGTACCTATTTGCACCGCAAACATATCGGGAGGGAGGAGAGGTGGTTGTTTCAAAGGCAGTGAGGGCAGCGCCCACCACCGACATGTTCATCATGGTTACTTTGGCACTGAGACCCGACTCCCTCTCCCTCGGGAGGACCGTGCGACAAGAACAGGAATGCTTTCCCCGGATGAAAGGTTGACGGGTCTACTTAGCTCATAGATTGTCCCTGGTCTCCACGGTAGGTCACGTGTGTGTGTGTGTGTGTGTGTGTGCATGTACATATGGGGTTTCACCGTATGCATAATGCAACACCTTGGCCGGTCAGTGTACCCTGCATTTGATCTAACAACCCTCTTCGAGGTGATTTTGTTTTCATTTATGGCACAGGCTGTGTCCATTTTCTTGACTTACATGTGCAATGAAGTTGCAGGTATTTTCTAGAATCACGGTTGAGTTGGATGCAGAGTTTCAAGCTTTCCTCTTCAGTGGCATGAACAGTGGAAATCCCCAGGCCAGACCATGGTCTCATTTCTGATGAAGCTCCCAGCATCCCGGGCCCGTGGCAGAGGTACCTCAGTGGTAACAGCAACACACACTCCAGGCCACCACAGCACTCAAGAGCTCAGACTCGACCTCGACACTATGCACATCGCTCTTACTCTTGCTACATCCATGCTACTCCAAAACCCTGTGTCAGGTGATCCACTTCATCCATCAATGCTTGCCAGGTCAATCACAGATTCTTCCCCAGATGGATACCCCATTCTTTACCTCAATAAGAACATGCATATCAGGTGCATCTCATAGTCTCCTAACATGGAAATGGAACCAACCTCTGTCAGGCAGCTAGCAGGACTGGGTTGACCGCGCTGCATAGACCAGACTAGTTGACCCCTCACCCCTTGTATAAGCTATGCAAAAGTCCCCAATTAATTCGGTCCCTATGCCTACTGTAGGTTGGACAAGGCTGTAGATGCCCAGGTTCAAGAAGAGAAAATTGCATGGTGAGCTGGTGCAAGAAAGGGGAGTATAATGCCCAAATATCCCCAAATTTTGAGCTATGTGGGTTCAACTGGGCAAATACTCACAACAAATATGTCTATGTAGCTGGCAAATTTGCAACCAAACCCACGTCTTATGTGGCTGCACTGCATTTGGTACCGAATCAAATTAGGTCCCGAATTAATATGGTCCCTACGCCCGCTGTAGCTTGGACAAGGGCGTAGCTTATACAAGGAGGGGGGGGGGGGTACGTGCCTGTTTGTGGCTTACCCCATTCCCCCAAGATGGCTGTTTGCCCCAACCGTGTCTCGCACATTGGATGTGGACCAGCCCCCAGTCAGCAAATTACACATAGGCCGGTCCTACCCTCCAGGGTACTGAGTCACACGCGGGCAATTCCTCAGGAGTCACGGTCAGATGTGGCCCTATGATTGAGGTTTCAATTGGGGAACGACCATAGCAAAGGAACCAATGTTGGGTAGTATAAAACAATTCTTAGGTCCAATCCATACACCTGCATGTATTCATGAGCGAGAGTCCTCCTTTATTGGCACACACCTGGGTGAGCAGAACAAAGATCTACAGCCACAACGCACACAGAAACCCTCCTAAATGCTGCATTGCAGCTGTTCATGCTGTGGTGACCTCACAACGGGTTGCAGTGGACAGGTGTGACACACAGTTGGTAGCAGCTATATCTGATATGGATTGGTTAAAGCACCTTGTCAAGGATGCCCTTGAGGGTATGTGAGCAACTCCCAAACTCCAACAAACAATCGGACACATGCTGCTGATCATCCTGGGTTGCCACGTACACCATTGATTGCACCTCGGATCGATAGGTGTGTTTTGTGCACGCCATTCGAAACATGCAAAGGCTCTCGTCTGGCAGAAGCCATTGCAAAAACAGACTGGAACGCCCACAGACATCTTGTATGCCTGGGACTCCTCACAGCCTCAACAAACCCTGAATGAACCACTCAAGCCACCACCACTGCCAGCATCTCTACAGATACTAATCACTGTCGCACTTATCCCTAATGCCTCCCCACTTCGTTTTAAAACGGAAACAATGGTCTGCAAGATCAGGTTTTGCAATGAACCTTGGGGCTGGTGGGGGAAGAAGGGAACAGCGAAAGACAGTCACGGGTGTCTGACGACGTCCAGATTTGTTGGGACTTGTGCTGGCATAGCAGGCGCAGATCATCACTTGATGGCACCTCCTTGGGCAAGTCACGGAACTTTCCCAGGAGCTAGGCATATTTTGAAGTTAACCCCATGCCTCACAGACTGGCAACTGGAGGCTCATTGGCAGTGAGCGGAAATATGAATCCGCGTACGCCAACTGACAGCAGGTGGACCAATCGACGGAGGGTGGATGCCAACCAACAGCAATTGGAATTCCGCCAACATCTGGAAGCTTCTTTGAGTAAAAATGAAAATGTGGCTGTGGAATACGATCGCAAACCTTGAGGCACCGTGTGCGAAGCACTTGTTGGCTAACGGCTGTCATTATCAAACGGCGTGATTTAACCGTCATAATTGACTGTCCATGAATCATCAACCGCCGCCCATTTACCATCAATAACAAGCAATTGTTCACTTAACCGATGAGAATTAGCTGGGAATCGGGGTTCAAGTCTGGCGAAGCAAACTGAATCAGAAGAAGGCGCTATGCCCTGCACCCTTTCCAACTTGCGATCAGGCAAAGGCCAAGTAGAAACATGTCACCAGCAAAGCAAACATTGGGGCCACCACAAGAAGCGCGTACGTGACCGGAGGGCGGCTCATGCTCCTGTTGGTGCGAGAAAGCTTCTGCCGAACTATGTCCGAATATGTGGGGAGATGCATGCGCTGCATGTACATGAAGGCATAATCTGTTGCGACGAGCCAACCCGCAATGAAAAAAACGAAGTATGCCCAGAACTTGATGTCCCACACCAAGATGTGTGCCAGCCCGTAGAACCGTGATGAGCCCAGTACAACTGGACCAATAATGCTGTAGATGGCCACGAAACCCACATACACAATGACACTGAGGATAATGGTCATGACCATGATCCAATTCCAGCAGTTCAGGTGTATGCAGGCCTTCCCCAACACCATAGCCACCACCACGCTCATCAGCATGTTGCCGCCTGCAAATAGGCCGCTGGTCTGATGGTAAGCCATATCATCCCGCCACAGCGTTGGCAGGCAGAAGTAGTAGATGACGGTGGAGTGAACAAGGGCTGAGAGCATCCACAGGGACCCCGACATCTCGTTAAAGCCCGCCTCGAACCGCGCACTCTGGTACAAGAGGGGGTCGCGCTCCACGACAGAGTCATCCATGTCCTTCTCAATGATGCCTGCCAAGAACGGGGGTAGCTGAGTGAACAGCAGGTTCATGCTCGCAATGATCCAGTCATCGAAGATGGTCTGCCCCGTGAAGCCGTTGTAGAATGCGAAGAAAGCCTGCATCGATGCAAACACATTGTTTTTGTAGAATGAGTGCTGGATGAGGTACGCGTTGCGCACACACGCAAAGCGCCCATGCACAGCGCAGAGCCGGATAAGGTGCTTGAACCGCGGAATTGCGAAATCTGACGCCAGCTCAGCCTGCGAGCCCTCCAGCCCCATAATGCCCACCCCGACACGCGCCTCTTGGATCATTGACACGTCGTTGGCCCCATCTCCAATGCCCATGCAGATGTTCTGATTGCCTTGCTGGAACATCTCTACAATGCTTGCCTTCTGCAGCGGTGTCAGGCGGCAGCATACGGCACTCTTGATGCATGTGGCGATACTAAAGAACTGCTTCCAGTGGGCTGCCTTAATGGTGGCGAAGGTGTGACCATCCACCACGATCACCACTGAGGCCTTCCCGTCCTTCGAGTGGGGCATGTTGCCAATGATGCACTGGGTGTGAGACAGGTCCTGCAGACACTGCTGTACATCACCCCCAGCGTCCAGGTGGATGACCTTGTCTCCAGAACCCACTAGGTTGGCGGCCTGGGCGATGTTGACTGCAGTCTCCCTCTTATCCCCCGTCAACATCCAGATCGTGACACCAGATTTCAGGAAGAAGCTGATTGTCTCAGGGACACAATCCTGCAGTTTGTCCTCCACCCCAGAACAGCCCAGCAGGCGCATCTGCTGCTCAACAGCGACGCATGCAGCTGAGATCTGCACCTGCCGCAGCCCCCCCATTGCCAGACTGGCCTCATCATACACTGCCTTCCAATGGATAAAATCATCTACAGACAGCGGCTTCATCGCCATCACCAGTGTCCGCAGGCCCTCCCCAGCCATATGGCTCAACTCATCTGCCACAATCACTCTCCAATCAGTTGCAGTCTCACCCGGAAGTGGGGGTGCATCAGGGTAATCATTGGTACAAGCGGGGAGCATGTGGGAATCCGCCCCCTTGGTGTACATGGTCAGCTGGCCAGTGGTCTGGTGGCTCACAATGATGGACATGCGCTTGCGATCGTTGGAGAACTCCAATAATGCCTCAATCTGATACACCTCCACCTGGCCATCCAGACTCAATTTGATGTGCTGCGATGTCCGCTCCAACAGCAAGCAGTTGTTGGCCATCATGCCCTTGACCAAGGCCACCTCATCCTGACTGGAACTCTCTGGAATCAGCGTCCCATCATCCTGCCTGGATATGACGCAGGTGTTGCACAGCAGTATGCATCGAATGAAATCCAAAATTGCATGGCCATAGCTGCGCACACTCACATTGGTGGAATGCGGAGACTGGGCCTGGTGCAAGAACCCCCCGGGACACTTCTGCTCGTCATGCTGGATGGCGAGCACACGGCAGCAGGCGAAATTCATGACATTATCTGTTAAAGTGCCAGTTTTGTCTGTGAATATGTGATGCAACTGCCCCAAATCCTCATTCAAATTGGAGGTCTTGACCTTCATCCGCTTGCCCTCATGGCACATCCCGTCATCAAACTCCATCAGCTTCGCCTGCGCGGCCTTGCAAATTTCAATGGTGACAAACACAGAAATGGGAATCATGTATGATAAGAGCGAACAATATGTCAAGAAATGGCCCAACCATGCGTCCCCGTCCATCTGGTCGTAAGCCTTCAGATACCACGCCCACTGTGTGACCGTGTTCTTGAAAGCTGTAGCCATCGTGGCCATCATGGCACACAAAATAAAATTGAGCACAAAGATGGCAATGATATATTTGTTCAACTTCTTGTCCATCAGCGACATCTTCTGGGGCCGCTCCTTCAGGTTCCGCATCAGCTTTGAATCCCTACCAGCATAGCACACAGTGCCGAAGACCCAATCAGTATTGCGCAACACGCACCCCCGGAACAAGAACTGACGGAGTTCCAAGGGCCGTTTCAAACCCTGGATCTCAATGGTTCCCTCCCACTGCACGAGGGATGCGTTCGAAGGGTCCGCTGTGACGGTGATGGGATCCTGTATGAGCGTCGCCAAAGTAGTCAGCTTTGATGTGCACGTGAGGGCCTGCTTGGTCTTCAAATTGGTCTCCCCGTCCAAGTTTGCAGTCTCGATGTAGCACTCAGAATCTTCATGGGAGGAGGAGAGGAAGATCAGGTCTGCAGGGATCCCTTCATCTTTGCTCAACTTCACAATATCACCCACACGGAGGTCTGCAGATTTGATGGTCTGCATTTGTCCATCCTTCACAACCTGGTAACTCCGGCTGTTGGCCTTCCGGTCCTCGCGCCACCGGTAGATATCCTCCACGCCATCCTTTAGTGCTGCAACAGACAGCACAAAGACCAGCGGGGCAATGGTTGTGGCTGGGGACATAGGGCTGATGCCTGGGACGCAGGACACAATAACATTGAGCAAGAAATAGAAGTTGGAGATACGGCGGAATTGCTCAAACAAATTCAGTGGCAGAAATGTGAACACATTGTACTTGGTGGTGCTGACGTAGTTTGTGGGAAAGCCCTCATTGTGCACATTAACGCGGAATCTGATGGGATGCTCGCTGTCATCATATCGGATCCACTTGTCCAAGGCCCACTTCATTCAGCAAATCGTCGGAAAAAAATTGACACTCAGAAAGTACCATTCATGCGCCATTCTCTGAAAGTGAAGCAAGGAGCAGAATGAAGTATGACATGTGCAAGGGAGGATCAACAAATTGCAGGACAGAGACTGGCATCCCTAAAATACGATTCCAAGCCCCGAATCAATGAAAAAACTGGATCTTCTTGGACAACCGGAAAATGGAACCGCCAAATTCCATGGTTCCAAAAGTCGCGGAAACAGGTCAGACTGATAGTAGGCTGTGTGTGCAGGGATCGGCTTGGAGACGGGGGCCATCTAGGACCGCTTTGCGTCGGGGATAGCCGGCATTCCCACACAGCCTGAAATAGGAGTGGGTGGCACCAGCGGTGCGGGCCACTTATGACATCCATACCAAGCGCTGAGAGCGCATCCGCATGATTGGAGATGTCCGGTGTCCCGGGGTGAGCAGGCAGTCCAAGTCGCGGAAACGACACAACAACGCAAGGGCCATGAAGCAACGAATACAGAGCTTGCACACACCCCCGTGTCACAACAATGCAAGGAGGGGGGGGGGGTTAATCCGTTTAGAGTGCGCTTGCCAACAGTTGACTGACGTTCACCATCACCAATTCCGCTCCAACTGGATATGGTACTGTTTGTGGGACTCAAAGTACCCCCCCCCCCCTTGTATAAGCTACGCCAATGTACGGAATTATTACGGTCCCTACGCCCACTGTAGCTTGGACAAGGGCGTGGCTTATACAAGGGGGGGGGGGGGGGTACTCGCAATCCACGCTTGCTTGCCTGGCCCCTTCGTTGTTTTCATGTGGGCTTTGCTGTTTCGCCGTGCTACTAGACAGGTGACAGGTCCCAGCCTCTGCGTGCGCAACATGCACGCAGTCCGCACGCACTGCAAGAACTTGGCCCTTGATTTGGAGATAAAAATTGCATTCGACATTGACCCAGATGAGACAGCTGTTGTGGACCCTCTGCTCTCGTACTTCCCACAATCCGTTCCTCATATGAGGTTTCAAAAGCGTGTAACTACCCCCCGCCCCCCTTGCAAACTCCCGGGTTAGCGCGCGACGGTCTCCCGGGTGGGGGGGGGGAGACGGTCGCCAAGTGACGGTCTCCCGGGGGGGGGGGGGGGATTGCAAGGGTATTTCAAGGCAAACTGTGGTACCCTCCACTGATGCAAGCAAAGAGAACACGTGTGAAGCGACTTTCACGTTGATGCCAATGTGCTCCATCCAACACAAATGTTATTGACCACCACACACCCATACAACGCCTTTGGAGAGAGAATAAGACAGAACACACACAGGTGCTTGATTTGAAGAAATGGGAAAGCAATGCAAAGCCATGCGTGAAGCAGATGCGCAACACAAACCAGCACAATACATGTTAACTAGAAAAACATGGAAGTGACGGTCTCCCGGGTGGGGGGGGGAGATTGCAAGGGGGGGGAGTTTGCAAAGGGGGGGGGGGGGGCATGAGGCAACGGAAACTGGGCTCGCATACGCCCCCGTGTCACAGGCGCATGGTCATAACCACATTGTTCAGTGTTTTGCTTGCTGCACTGCAGCGTAGACCAGTTCTGTACCACACCAGGTGGTTGTTGGCTGTGCATTGGCACTGGTCCTCTGGACATTGAGGTCAGCTCGCACCCACCACCCACCCACAGTGCCGGTTAGTCTCTAACCCTTGCCCTGCAGGTCGTGCCCCTGTCGTGCACTTGCTCTCTGGCTCGTGAGGACGTGTCATACTCATTCCTCAGGGGCGCAATGGCGCCTTGGTTGGCGCAAAGGCGTCTCAGCATTTCAGCATGTGCTCCGTCTGTCCGGCAACTCAACAAATCATTGCTGTTTTGCGTGTGGCGCATACCATTTCAGCTCCACACCATGCATGCGCATGCTGCCCACACATTCATGCCTGCTTGCTTCCGTCATCCTCACATGGGCCGCACTCTCGCAGCCCCAGTCATGCTTCGGCTGTTCAACACGTGACAACGTGTCGAGTCTGTGGCTCAGGGGCGCTACGGCGCCCTGCTTTTTCATTTCTTGACTGTTCCGTGCCGCCGTGGCGTCCCTTTTACCCTGGTCAGCTCGAACCCACCCTGGTCAGCTCGAACCCTGGTCAGCTCGAACCCACCACCTCCCTTTGCGCCGGTTAGCCCCGGTCTCTTGCTCTGAGGGTTTCTCTCCTACTCTCCACCTCCCAATCTCTCTTGCTCTCCCCTGCTCTTTCTCTCCTGTTGCACCTCTCTGTTTCTTTCCCACTGTGCTCTACCCTCTCTCTCTCTCTGTTTCTCTCTACCTCTCTCTCGCGCCCAAAAAGGGGGTTCGGGTTGTTCGGTGCATCTCTATCCCCCCCGGGGTTCGAACCATCCTCCACGGGACAGAAGAGGTGTGGTGTATCCACTGAGCCACGACGATGGGGTATCTGCACCATGGCACCATGCGCTCCACTCTTCTTCTCCTTTGTGTCATCCCCTGTCATGCGTATCTTCTTTCGCATGGGGGTGTGTTCAGCAGTGTGTAGAGGAACCGCACAGCGTCCCCGGGTACCGGGTCCGCCTGCCTGAAGAGCGTTCTTTGGAACAATGGCAAGAGGTCCGCTCGGCCTGCCAGCCACACATGCATGCAATCACCAGTTCTGCTTACCGAGGAGGGCACCGCTCTGTGTCCTTCTGCCGTCGGACAGTGGAGGATCGCCTCCCACTGGAACGGGTGCAACTTGCCTGCACTTTTGGGTCGCCACTGGACCTGCATGTTCGCCAGAGCCTGGGTTTTCAGGGTCCAGTTGATCTGGACCATCACCGAGTAGAGCTCCTGATTGCTCATCTGCAGTGGTTCCCCATGGTTGTCCACAATCTCACAGTGCATCCTGGTGCCATGTGGTTGGTCCAGTCGGAGCCAGATCTGCTGGTTGCGGGCCCAGGCCATTGTGGTCAGCTCTGCTTCAACTGCTTGCAGTCCTTCGTTCGCAATGGTGTCCAGCTGACTCAGTGCTTGCACCTTGAAACGCTGGCGTTCTTGCTGAGGCTTGACCTTCTTTGGGGCTGGCTGGATGTGTGTGTATGGGCCATACCGCTGCTGGTGAGATCCCTTCTCCTGCTGTGTCCTCCCAGACGGCATAACGCCTGGGTGCCTGTCCGCGACAGGACGCGGCGTTCAGCTGCTTGGAGTTCTCCTTTGTGTGTTGCTGCTTACTGCGACAGAACGCAGCTCATGTGTTGCAAGCTCTACTACGACAAAACGCAACTCATGTGATGCAAACTCTGCGTCAGAACACAGGTGTTTCAGACATGCATTGTTGCGCTTGGTGCCTGTGGGATGTCTGTACCATTGTGCAAGGGCTTTTGGCTCTGGCATTATCGACCCTGTCCTGGGTTCCTGCGTTTCCTGAGCCTTCGCTTCTTGCACTGTCGCCTGGTGTCACTCACATCAGTGCTGAAGGACAGTGTATCTGCTGCTGACAGTGCACTCGACAGCACTCCCTGGTGTGTGTGTCCTGTCCTCATTTCCTCACTTTCTGTATTGCTTGAGGAGTACGGTCCCATCTCACGTGGCACTGGCTCCCCGGATGCTTCCCCTGTCAGTTCATCACTGTCCATGGGTACCATACCCAAGGATGACCAGAGTGCCCTTGTGCCCTCTGACTCTGATCCCGACCCTCCCCTCAAACCTATCGTGGACTGTGACCCAGATGATGATTTTGGTGCAACATGCTGTGACCACAGTGGGCTTGAACACATGCCTTCCATGGCCAATCCATTCGCCATCTCATTTCCCTGCACGTTGACACGTGCTAGGACATGTTCCCACCTGAATTCTCTTCCCGGCGTCGCCATTTCCTGGAGCAGCATTTCCCAGACTGGGACGTGGACTTGCAGTTTTCCAGATGTGGTTGTCCATCCCTTTGACTTCCAGTGTTGGGCCCTGCCAGTCGCTCCCAGCTGCAGGTACTGCGAGTCGGTGAGGATTGCCAGTTTTGGCACCCAGAATCCCTGTAAGGCTTCCACGGCTGCCCAAAGCTCTGCTCCGTTGTTTGTTTGCCTGTATTGCGTTGGTACGTAGCCACAGAAGCGCACCTCTGGTCCTTGGTCGTCTTCCGCCGCGAACACGCCAAATCCCCCGGCCCTGCGCATGTCCTTGTGGCTCAGTCGCTTCGACGATCCATCGGTGTACACTATCCTGTAGCCCTTCTCCACCAGTTCTGCAATCAGTTCTTGCACTCCTTGTAGCACTCCCGGGCCTGCCTGCCTCGGGCGCTTCGGACGTGATTCTGTTGCCCTTTGCCAACTATGATAGTCGGCTGATTTTTCTTGGGTGAAGCATTCCGTGTGTGTTTGCCACCATGCATTCAGTCCCCCATGTACTTGCACTTCCCCTTGTCGTGGCTGCACTCCGGTGTCTCGAAGTTGTTCCATTGATTTTTGAAAGCCTTTCCATTGTTCCCTGCGCTCCCCTGTGTAAAATCCCACCCACTCACATAGCTCCCTTAGCCATGTTGTAAGGTATGACGTGAACACCGGCGACGCTCCTGCCTTGACTTCGCATCGATATCGCCAGTGGGCACTTCTTGCTGACCACATCGCCCAGCCTTGGTTCGTTTTCAGCAACCATTCTTGGTCGTCGGACTCCATCATATCTCGAACTGTGGACGTCCCGTTATCAGTTGTCACCTGGCCGTAGCAATGCTGTATAACCGCCGCCGCCGCTTTGAACATGGGGCATTCGACCATCGCGTGTTTGACCGTCTCCTTTTGTGAGCACACCGGGCACTTGTCAGTGCCTGACCTCTTGTAGACTCTTGCATGTACGGTCAGTTTGTGCCACAGCGCCTTTCGCGCAAAGTCTTGAGCCCTCGGTGGTAGCTGTGCCCTCGCCAGCTGTTCCCATACCTCCGGTGTTTGCGGGTCGCGGACCCCTGGCTGAGAGGCGTAGAACTGGAGCAGCCATGCCCTGGTCCAGTTTTGGGTATGGACTGCGGGGGTATCAAACCCCCCTTGTGACGGGACTTTGTTGAGGAGTCGTCCGCCATGATTGTAGACCCCTTTCCATGTCCGAGGCAGTGCATTGAACAATCTTGCGTCCTCCAGGCCTTGGAATTGACCCCACGTCAGTACCCCCTGACGGATCAATTTCGTGTTGTAGTAGGAGCAGCGGAACTCATTTCGGAAATACACAGAGTGCCACAACGGCAGGCGGTCCCGGTTTGCCGGGGGGGCCACCTGCGGGGCCACTCGCTGAATGTTGGAGTGTGCCTTCGCCGACCATCCCAGAAATGTGAGATCTGCCGTTCGGACCATGCCCAGTTGAATATATGGAAGGTTGTCCTTGGATGGTGTGAACCCTATGGCTGTTGCCCATGCATAGAAGGTCTCCACTGCCTTGTCAGGGAATTTGTGAGGCTCTCCCAACAGGCTGACGAACGGAGCCGCTGCCTGGTGCATAAGAAACAGTTTTGGTTCTGGTAGTGCCAGTCCCCCTTGCGTTCTTGGTCGTGAGAGGATTGGTAGGGTGATTCCCCAGCTGTTGGTACCCATAGTCACGTGATACACCAACTTCAGTTGTCTGATCACCGAGACTGGGGCGTAATATGCCTTGGATACCCATGCCACGACCGGCAGAATCCATGATGTCAGCATGAATGCACGTTCGTTCATGGACAGTTGCAGCGTGGATACCACCCTTGCGCGACGGAAGGCCTCTTGCAGTGCTGGTGCGAAGGCCTGCTCTATCGTCAGCCCCCATCCTTGGTCGTCTTGTTGGTGCCGAAGCGTACACCCAGATACTTGACGAAGTTTTTGACGTCCACTCCAATGTCCCGAAAGCACCTCGCCCACTCCATTCCCCCACAGTTGCGAACTATCGCTGCCGTTTTGTTCAGGTTGACCTTCAACCCCGAAAACTGTCCAAAGCGTGAAACCACTTCCCATACCCTTTTCAACAGCTGTGGGTTGGCTCTTCCATCAAAGAAAATGATGAGGTCGTCTGCATACATCATGACAGTCAGTACTGGACCCAGGTCTTGTAGTGGGAAAATCACGAAGGATGCCACCAGGGAGAACAGTGCCGGGGAGAGTGGATCCCCCTGGCGTGTGCCTGCCCTCGGGTGGTGGTATACACCTGGGACGTATCCTTTTCCAACGGAGTATAGATACGGTGCTCGCAAAAGGTGTAGAATCAGACGGATATACAAGAATGGTATGCACATTAGACCCAGAGCTGCCGACACCATCTCGTGGGACATCGTGGGGAAAGCATTTCTGAAGTCTACTGATAACGCCGCTCCTTCACTTAGGCCATCCCAGAGTGCCCGTGACCCATAGACATGCTGGAGTATGCTTCTGTGTCGAAGGAAACCTGTTTGCTGTGACGGGATACAGTGGAGGAGTACATCCTCTAACTGGATCAGGAGGATGTTGGTGAGCCACTTCTGCCTTGTAGTTTGCAGTGCAATTGGTCGGAGCGAATCTGGTGTTTGCATCGCCTTCGTCTTGGGGATCATTGTCACCACTCCCGAGGTCCATGTCTCAGGCATTTTGCCCACTTCGAGGAAGCGTTTCATTGAGTCATACATTTGCGGTTCGAAGATATCCGAGAACCTCTTGAAGAATTTTGCCGAGAAACCATCCAATCCAGGGGAAGTGTTGCTGTTCAGCCTCTTAAGGCTTTCATGAACTATGTCCAGGGATAGTTGCTTGAAAAGAAGTTGACCTGCCTTGCGCAGCCGCTGTTCGACTCCTAACGACTTCAGATAGGCCACACAATCTTCTTCGGTGGATCCCGTCGGGGTGGACACTTTGTCCCAATGGTCCACCAGCTCTTTTGCCACCGCCTTTGCCCCCCCGTATCGCCGAGCCTGTCCTGGATACCAGCTGTTGAAGTTTCTTTCGCTCCTGCAACTCCCGCATTAACCGATACAATTCGTTCCTTTGTGTTCGCGGATCTCCTGAGGTTTCCCAGGTCGTGATCACCCCCTTGAGCTTGGACAGTGTTTCCATGCCCGTTCTGTCACGCTGAGCCTTTTCATACACCCCCACCAGGAGGGTGTAGGCTGTTGCTGCATCTGTTGCTGCAATCCCCAGTGATGATAAAAACTGGTAGACCGCTGGTGCGACAGAGTCTCTCGTGGAGCCACGCAGGAACCGCAGGGCTTGTAGCTCTACCGACTGCTTTTTGTTTTTATGCTCCCTTTGATGGTTGATCGCCTTCTTTTGGATGCAGCTCAGCGCCTCTTCCCACCATTGATCCCCTGTTGACTTGATAGACTTGAGAGATGTCTCCAGATCTTCCATTGCCTCCGGGTCGTGAAGGATGGTCTCTGGGCAGTAGAATCTGGGGACCGTGTCCTCTGTGTCGAAAGACGGGGGTGTGAATTCAGCCAGGATCGCCTTGTGGTCTGAGTTGGCAGCAAACATGGGGTAAACGCTGGTCGCCAGGCTCAGCAATTCGGATGTTGTGTGGATGCGGTCAATACGGCGTAGCCTCTGCGGGTCGAGTCGCTCTCCTTCTCGGGGGTAGCCGTATGTGAAGCCCGTCGGACACGATGATTCCTTGTCCTTGATGTCCGTCAGGGTTGGACAGTGAATATCCACCCAAACATCCTGCAGACCCGCTTTCGCCAAGGTCGTTACCTCCTGGTCTCTGGCACGTAAAGACGTGTCATGCTCAAACTCTGGGGGCGCGAAGGCGTCCCTGTGTTTTACAACTAAACTATTGTGATCAGCACATAAAATCAGGTTTGGTCCATGTAACTCCTTGGCGATGTCTTTCCATTGCGACTGTCGACGCGTGTGCTTGTGGTGGAAGTGGACCACAACTATGGTGATCTCCAGCGGACCACTCGACAGCGAGGCTTTCAACGCCCTGGGAGACAAGAACTTCATTGATTGCAGTGTCCACTTGGATGTTTTCCACGCCAGTGCCACTCCTCCCCTTCCTTCTTCATGAAGTGGTCCGTCCAGGCCATACCCGTACTTTGACAAGCACTGCATGCCCGCTTGACGATCCTCCACCGTGACGAAGTGAGGTTCTTGGATGGCGAAGAAGTCCACCTCCAGGGACCGCAGCAGTGACCCTAGGGCCACTATGCGCTTCTGCTTACGCTTTCTCATGGTTATTTTTGTTTGAAACCCATTGATATTTTGGGACAATACTCTGAGCGTACTGCTCAGAGGGATGCTTGATGCTGACGACATCGTGTTGCTCCATTGGACGACGAAGCCTCATCTTCCTTCAAGTCCCGTTTGCGTTTGAGGGAGCTGATGACCTTGTCGACTTGGTCATCCAACTCCATGGCCTTGGCCATTTCTCCCGCCGTGATTAGGCCTTGCCTGCGTGTCTTCGAGTCGTCTGTGTTTCTGGGCCGATCTGTGATTCGCCTTTTCCGCGCCTCGTAATCCGCCTCGGAGATCACAAACATCGGAGGCATCCCAGAATCTGACAGGTAGACCTTTCCAATCAGCTGTGTCACACTTTCCCCGGTCAATCGCCATGTGGCAGTGCGCATCTCCCCAACACTCCATCTGACGCGGTCCGCGATGTACCGGCAGTGCACTGAGGGAGCAAGGGCCTCAGTCAGGTCTGAGAGGTACCACCACGGTGCCACATCCAGAATGTACGCTGTGCCCACAAGGTCCTTCTTCCATGTCGAGGGGACTGTGGGCTTGGAGATGATATCCCTATCGAGGAACTGTCCTGTCCTCAGGTCCTTGAAGACGGCCCCGATGGCAGCCACCAGTTCACGATACCTTGTCTTCAACACTGAGTGCCCAGTTTCCGTGAGACCCAGCAGCAGTTTGCTGGGCCCCAGCACGTGGATTTTCACTGGCGATTGTGCCTGCACAACGCCCGGGATTGTCCAAAACATCGCGAGAACTGAAGCATACAGCATGGGAGACCATGTTTCCTTGTGCGTCTTCTTGATCCACACCTCATAGACAGCAGTCATGTTGGTCAGGTTGGCACCACGATACCATTCCACTGGCTGGATCTGGAACCTTGGCTTGGATCCGAACTGTGATACCACAGTATTCACCTGTTCCTCATTCAACTCCGTGAAGAACAGTTTTGAGTTCCGTGGGTCTGTCCCCGGGAGGAGATGGACTTCATCAGAGTTCAGGCCAATAGACCCCAACAGCCCGTTGATTAGGTCATTGTGAACCTGCACAGCGTATTGGTTGTCCCGCACGTCTGGCTCGTGGAACACCACCTTGTCAACTTCTGCCCCAGGCGTCATAAGCCGCAGAAGCTTATACGTTGGGGGCGGAGATAGGCTTCTGGAGTCCCTTGTGCTGCTTGCAATCCAGACATCAAATCGATCATGTGTGCGCATGTGCATGAGGGACCTGTCCGCCATTTGCAACTTTTCGCAACCGAAAGGCAAGTTCGAGTTGAGGGCGAGTGCCCGATTGAGGAATGATGGCCTGCCATCATCATCGCTGACAGGTTCAAGCAGGATTGCAACAAAACGGCCCAGCATGGGCAAATCAGCAAGTAGTCTCTTAATCGCATGTTGGATTTTGTCATATTCAGTCATTTCCCCATTGAGCACAACATTGGGGCGACTGCCGTAAAGGACGGCAGCAAGTTTTTCAGACGAGTCGCAGTCCTTGAAGAGGTCGTACGACAGGGAGGCAGCCTCTGGAACTCCACTCTTCAGCACCACTTCGTCCTGAATGATATAGTCGGCGTCATCGATGGCTGCCAAACACGCCAATTGACCGGCGTCGGCAGGAACGATGACCTCGTCGCCTGGCGTGGCCAGACGGGCCTGGGTGTCCCGGACACTCATGCGGTCAGGGGACAAGGAGGTGGCGTCGGCGGCAGTTTGTCAAGGCCCAGCGGCCCGGGCAAGCATGGACAAAAAGACACCGAAAAAAAATAGACACTCAGAAAGGGGGGGGGGGGACCTCCTCTTCCCGTTCATCGGGTAGTCGAAGGGACTGCAAACTAACATGTGCCTGGCCAAGATCATGTTGGCCTCTTACTGGCACCTCCCTAAAGCTGGTCTCAAAGACAGTGTTGTGGTACACAATTGCGGATTCCCTGTGAGGGAGATATACGCACCGCGCGCACCGCGCTTACGTTTCTACCAAGCCTTTCCTGCCTTTTTCACATTTTTTCAGGGTGGCAAGGACACGGTGGCCTAAGGGGTAAGCACACAACAACGGAGGCCTCCACTCCATCCTCCTCACCAATGGTGGTTGTGGCCGCCCACACCCCCTGCCAGGGGAGGGCCGTAGGAAGAGGAAGAAGAGGATGTAGAACTCTCCAGTACGGCCGCTCGACCGAAGAGCCTAGTGCCCCACAGGGTGCCCAAGCCTGTGGGGCCGTTTCGAACGTTTCGCGTTTCGCTGTGCTCAATGCACTCGTTTCGCGTTTCGGAGCGTTACTTCTTGGGGTGCCCAAGCCCAGGAAGAAACCGTATCGGTGCGTTTCGCGTTTCAATGATCACGGTGTCACCTACGAGGAAGCCTCCTCTTCCTCCTCATCAGCAGACGTAAGTGACGAGCCTGAGGATGATGAATCCGAATCCGAGTCCGAATCGGAATCGGAATCTGAACCACGACGTCTGGTGGCCTTTGGCTGCCCGAAAATGCCACTTGGGAAGTGGTCCCATGGGCCGTACGGCTCATAGCGCACATTGCGCACGTTGAGAAATTGCTGAATGTGCACAACGGCTCGCACCATCAAATGCAATTTCTGCAAGCGATCTGGAAGGGTACACCCATGCTTCGTGTACATGTTCCTGCAGACACCCCAACTGTGGAGTTCTGTCAGCACGTGTTCCGACCGTGCGCGCAACAAACTGTGGCCGTCATTTGCCTTTGCTTTCCAGGGAGGCATGTCCAGTTTTTTGGGCTTGGGATATGGGGTGATTGAGCCTCTGTGTCCTTTGTGCCTCTGATGTTTCATTTGTTCTCTATAGAGGGAGGGGCGAGGCACCCGTGGCAATTGTCCGCCATTGCGACAGCCATCGCAACCCGGCTTGGCGCCCTATCCCGCAGCCACGGCACACGGGCTCACCACAAGGGAGGGGCAAATAGTGGTGAGGTGCACAAAACAGCACAAGGGGAAAGAAAAGGTTGTACGCGCACGTGGAAAACGAATGCACCGCGCGCGCACCGCGTGGTGCACCGCGCGCACCGCGCTTACGTCTCCCTCTATGGTCGTACGTGAAGATGAACTCGTGCTCACCACAATGCTGTTGTTGAAGAGTGATGTGAGACTAGAAGGAGCCAAACAGAGTCATCAGTTTCCGGACTGTGTCTTCGGGAATCAAATGCGGCACTGCGACAGAAGCTCGGTGCAACCCAAGTGGTGTAGGCGTTTGTACAGGCCGGGGTTCATCACGCCTCTAGAATCCAAATCTGGTACGCTTATCCGTGGAAACCTTTTCTAGTACAAGTCCCAATCTATACCACAGGACCCTGGCAGTGTCAGCTACACTTTCAGGGCGGCCTAGATGCTGTCTGGTGGAAATGGGAAGTGGGATGACTTATGGCTTCGGAAGAGGCACGTGTCGGTGAGGAAAATCGCTCTACGGCGGGTAATCTTGCCATGCTGGCGCGTGCCTGAACCGCCGCATGCTACTCGCATCGTGGGCCTGTGATGCCCACAATCATCCTTCCCGGATGCGATGCAACGATGTCACTACTTGACATCGAGGGAGTACTAGGCACGGTGCACACACTGTGCGCCGACTGTGCAAGTATTTGAGTTGTTCTCGGAACCACTTCCTCTAATTCAGAGGGTAGTGCATGCCGTTGTTGGGGCAAAAGGCCACAAATTGTCTGCCCACATCCTTTTGTTTGTTTTTGCACATAGGAATGTCTCTTTCAAGGCTTCCCGGTGGTGTCACTGTCACATACACCCATTCTACAAGTGCCCTAGTTTACACTCCCTTCCTCTGCAATGCATGCAAGACAAACCATATGCTGGTCCACTCGTCCACACTGCTCTTGCCACGAGTGCCACCCACGCCTCCTCTAGATCCGCGGGTGACTAGTATCCATGAGGGCGGTCTTCCATCTTCCACCACCCCATGTTTATGACGCTCTTCCTTGATGAATCGCATCCACCGCGACGGCCATGGTCCGAGGTCTTGGTCATGTTCACCACTCCGCGACTTCTCTCCCAGGAAGCAGAGTTTGCCATCTCCAGGGGATGAGAGTGTCCAGGCTTCCCCAATGCGCAGTAGGTTCGTGAGCGACAGGACAGCCAAGCCCAAGCATTCGAGCTCCTTCCACTCCCATGTGTCCTTCCTCCTGGCGATCCTGTACATGATGTCTCCCTCAGCCCATCGGATGTTTCTCGGGTTGCGCGATATCGTGAGTCTCTCCAGTGACTTGGCGAACATCCAGTCCGGTGGTACCACGATCGCCGGTATGATGGCCATTTTCTCCGCCGGTCGTAGTCCGGATAATAAGGGCTTGATTGGTGACTCGTACTGGCCGTCTCTGGCCACCTGTAGCATGTGCCCCTTGAGCGCTTCACGCGGCGCCATGAACCAGTTGATTGTGCTGTACCGTAAAAATTTGTGCAAGGCCCCCGCATGCGCCTTTCTGGTGCCATCCTCCAGTTTTCGACATACAGTAGCTTCGTATGAATTGCCAATCTCTCGTTCTGCTTCCTCCAGAAAGTCCCCCAGTGTGTGTCTAACTCGCACTGCCTGCTTGTCGCGCTCTCCTGCCCCATTGTCGGCGAGCGACACCCCCCCCCCCCCCCCCGGGACATGGGGGTCCGCTGGGCCGCCTTAGCGGCATCCCAGCACTTTGGAACGCCAAGTGGCGGTTGCCACAGAATTTGCACGGTCGAGAGGGCAGGTTGGTGCAGTCTTGCCATGTTCCTTTATTGGTGCGAAAGTGCTTGTGGCCATTGATCCATCGGAAATCAAAATCCTCCGGGCGTCCTCTCCTGGGTTTCAGCGTCCCATCTCGGCTCCCACCATCCCGTGACTTGCTGTTCCGGTCCTTGTCGGATGAACTGTCGGTGTCGGGGGAAGAGTCGCTCCACGAATCTCAACTTGTAGTTTCCGAGCAGGTGCTTGACGAGCTGGAGTCGTCCGATGAGTCCGTGTCCACCTGTTTGGCCTTTTTTCGATTGTCCTGCTTCCTGCGCTTTTGCTCCTTCTTGGCCCGCTTCTTCGCCTTGGCCTTTGCCTTTTTCTTCTTTTCCCGCTCTCGTTGCTTCCGGTTCTTGGCTTCGTCATTCAAGAGGCGTCTACCGTCCTTGTCCAGCAGCATGATGACGTCCCAGATCTCCTGCGCAATCACTCCCATGGGCAACTCTTCTGCACTATTTTTTTGCCATGGTTTGCACCATTTTGGACAGCCTGTGTACCCACTTCGGGGCCCCTTTTCGTTTCCGAACTCGGCGCAGATTGTCCCTGTTCAGACCCAAAGGTTCTTCTTGCAGGGAAAGCAACTCCATACCGGCCGTTGTTCCATCCTCATCCATCGGCACATCCGTCCCGCCAGCCAGATCGTGGGGCGGGGTTGCCCCGGCTCCTTCATTTCCGCCGGCTCCAATGACTTGCTTCTCTGGCGTTGTGCTACTGGAGTCCACGATCTCAAAGGTCCCCGCCTGCGTCGCGCCCTGGGCTCGTGGACTGCCTCCACTTGCTTCAGGGTTCTCCACCTTCTGGTGCTTGCCTGACAACAGTTTCATGTAGGCCACCCTGTACTGGTCCAGCCGCTTGAGGCAGATCTCAAGCCTGTCCCTCTCCAGCTCACCACGCATGAACAGGTCTGGCACCTTCAACAGTGTCCCCGTGTAGAGCTTGTACGCTAGGGTGGGGGAAGATTGGCTTGCGCGGGCAGGGGGTCGTTGGAGCCCCTGTCCCGGATCCCCCCCCTCCTTGGCTCCCGTGACGGGGCCTTGAAAAAGGTCATAGATGGTGGCAAATAAAGTTGAACTTCCATTGAAGGGGGGGGGGGGGAGTGGTGGTATTTATGTCCGGTCAGACAGAAACACACAGTTTGGGTTTTTTGTCAGTGGCAGACTCGGCTTCAACCAGTGGCAGGACAGTTTACCCCAAAATAAGCTGTGGCCGAATGGTAATGCAGACGGCCGCATACTTTTTCGTCGCCGGTTCGAACCCCAGTCGGGCGAACATGGCGGCGGCTCCGCCGATGACAGTCGACCGGCAAGGATTTGAGTCGCTGACCAAAAAATCTGCAGCCGCAGCTGTACCCGTTCAAATGCATTTAATGGTAATGCCCTATACCGGGTGAGATAAGACTCCACTTTAGCCAAGACTTCATCTCTGCTCTTTTTGCCCACGAGGGGTGCGCCATTATATGCCCTAAATATCTAAATATGGGGGGTCGCACCAGTATGTCCTTGCCATTCCATCGGAGTACATCATGCTGTGGCACCTATCTCTTTTGCCTGGCCCGTGGGGTTGTGGCCCATTTATATACCTCTGTCTTAGCCGGATTTGTCCGAAACCCTAATATGAGGGACAACTCTTGTGCCCTCTTCGGCACCCGTTGGGGGAATGTTTGCCCGGCGCGCGCCCGGCGCGCTACCTTTCTATTAACTATCCCGACTTCAGCCCGAGATTTACCCTCTGATGGAGAAGTCCCCCCAAATAGACCATGATGGACTGCGCACCTTCCCTACAAAGCACGTTGCATAATGAGACAATAGCTGTGAATTCAACAACTCCAAATGTCATTTGTATTGTACTAAAACAAACGGTACTTTGCCTTCACCTTTCGCATAGATGTCGTTGTGGTAATGAGTCCCCAAGCCGCAAGCGGTTTGGACGGTGTTTCTGCCTCACGTCAGAAGAACGAAGCGCAAACTCAGTATTCGCTACATCACCCCTGCCTTCTCGGGGTCCCCATGGTGGGGAGAAATCAATATGGCTACATTACCCCTGCTTTCTTGGGGTCCCCATGGTGGGGAGAAATCAACCTAATAAGGAGTGGATGTGGTGGAAACGAGCAAAAAATGGAAGAAAATTGGTGAAACTGGGTGAGAATCCAAATATACCATATCCCGAATGTGAAAGAAGCATCAAAATACCCGTTGTCAAACAACAATAATGCCCATAGTATCACAAAGTATGGGGTTCTAGGATGGCTAGCCGTCCAAATAGTGGCACTGCGCACGCACTGCGCTTAGTGCACCCCCTAAAAGGTCACCGGTGGGGCACGGGTCAAAAAAGATGCCCGGCGCGTGCCCGGCGCGCGCCCGGCGCACTAACGTTCCCCCGTTGCATATTGTTGGCGTTATTGGTGACAACCGCAATGTTGTCGACATATACAAAAAAAACTAGCTTCACGAAATTCTTTGACCAACGTTGCATGGAAGGTCTCATAGACCAACACAAACAATGCCGGTGACGGGGGGCAGCCCTCTTTGATGCCCCTAGTTAGGGGAAAACGTAGTTTTCCGTACTGGCACGTACTGAGGGTGTATATGGATTTGACCATGAGACTCACATGTGGTGGCGCCCCTATTGCCTGTAGCGACTCTACAAGACACACATGCGGGGTACTAGGAAAGGCTTTGGCAATGTCGAGAAGACAAATGTAACTGCCTTCGTGTCTCTCATGTAATTCCATCAAGAGGTTCATGGCTTGCTGCGAGGTGGTGTAACCCATACGACTACCCGCTTGAGTGTCAAACAGTGTTGTATTTATGAGTTGCTGTATGGCATCCAAAATGAGCCGGGCTGATGCTATGTAAATGCTATTGGATACACCGATGGGCCTATAGTTCATGGCAGACGTCGTGTTGCCCTTCTTGTACAGAGGGGAGAGCCTGGCTTCAAGCCAATGTGGTGGGATTTCCCCTGTCCCCCATACGTCGAGGATGGCTTGATAAAGATCCCATTGGAGCTCCTTGGGGAGCCATTGCAACAGGTGCGGGGATATCTTGTCTGGTCCGCGGGCTTTCTTTTTGAGCTGCTTGATGACTTTGCAAAATTGTTTCCATGTGGGGTTGCCCAACTTAAACCCTTCCAGTGGTAGTTCATCATACACATGGCTCCCTCCTGGTCCCATGGGGGGTCACCAGAAAAATGGGGGAGATCAGCTCCCAGCTCCCAGCCCCAGCTCAAGAAAGTTGCAAACTACCTTCCCTTCACATAACACACATCATGCACAATTGGAAAAGCCATGAACAGCGCATTGGTTGCCACCCTCAACAACACACAATTGTCTTTCTGTTCCATTGTCTTTTCTCTCTTGAAAATCGTCTCGTTTTCCCAAAACTTAACAACCTCTCGCAGGATCTTTAGGCGGGGCACCAATTCGAAACCAATTCCACGATCCAAAGATAAACCCTGTTCAAAAGACACCGAAGTATCTTACATAACTCGATTGAACACTTCCTTCACATGACAATGTTTCATATTAACATATGCAGACTTGCGCGTGCTCGATGCGAGATCGCGGAAGATCAAGGAAGGTTGGGGCCCAAAAGAGGGGGGAAATGCGATGTCACCCTTGCATTCTCGGGGATCCCCAAACAAAGGGGGACAAAATCAGATAGGGGTCACCATGATGCCCCTAGGGGCCCCTAGTATCTCAAAGTATGGGTCTCTAGTACGGCCAGACGCCCAAATAGTTGCACTGCGCGCGCAGTGCGCTTAAGGCTCCCCCATAGGGTACCACCAAAGAGGATGCAATACTTACCCCCCCCCCCTTGCGCAAGCACCCTGAAAGTCATCAGAACGACGGTAACACGGGCTCCCGTGCTTAGACAAGCCCGTGCTTGCGCGCGACGCGCGGTACCAAAAGAACGTATGTCACCGGAAACCTGCCCATACCTCACCCTAAGCAAAATTGTCGCAACAGGGCACTATAACACAATGTGCAGGCAAATTTCAGCGAGTTGTGGAGGTCCTCACTGCCCATCAGGGCCGTCAGGAGCTGTGGAATAGAAGCCCTTTCCCACCTTGCGCCTCATCTTGAACAATTGTACAAGCTTGCCCTTTGGGGCAGCCTATGGGGCAGGCTTGACTTCAGGTTTTGGAATGGGTTTAGGCTTCCTATTCCTTGGGACAAAACTGTCATCAACAATATCTTTGGTGAAGTAAAGCTTGCCCTCAAACACATGGCCAAGGCCCCAACTCCCACGGACCGCTTTGGCCCACACAATCTGCACTTCATCATCCTCCCCAGAATCTGAGCAAGACGATGAATCATCCGAAGTGAGAAGCTCTGAGTCAGAATCAGTGCCACTGTCATGCTCAGAATCACATCAACAGGGACATCATTGGTTTGGCTTGTTGCCCAATTTCCGTTGCCCTCCTAACACAGCACAGTAAAAGTCGAACATCCATTTGACGGGCGGGAGCGCGCAGCACTGCAATGCACTGCACGCTGTGAACAAGAGGGGTAGTGGAGCCAAACTGGGGTTTCTGGGGAAACCTGGGGTTGCAATTGCAAGCAGAATGTTGGTATGAGCAGGAGGAACTACCACAAGCATGATCAAGCCCCCCTTTGCCTCTACAAGCGAAGCACAATCGCATAATGTTACATTTCTGACCATAAAAACCGTGGGCAGAAAATTCCATCAAAACGACGGTAACACGGGCTCATGTGCTTAGACAAGGCAGTGCTTGCGCAAAGGGGGGGGAGGGGGGGCATCAACCCATGCATCTTCCTGCGCACCACTGACGATCGTTCAGAGGAATGATCAAACTTCCGCACAGTGCTGCAATCTGAAATGTGCTCATGTTGTGGCAGGCAGTACTTGAGGATGCAACCCGCACACTCAGTAATCCATAGCTCCTGGCAAAGCCCTGTGTATGCAAATTTCAAAAGGTGTCCACAAACCCCACTGGCATGATAAGCACAAAGATAAAGGGGAGTGGTGCTGTTTTGTGCAACACCCAAAGTGTAATGCTGGCATTTGGTGATTTGCATTGCAACTGGTGAAGTGGACTTACAGCATGAGGCTGCTTTGTGCATATCCTCCAATGGCACCTGTAAGTGCAAGATGAAGAACCCCAACAGCCCAAAATCATAACACAGACCCTTTATATGTCATTTCACTTGGACAGACATGAACCATGCATAGTGCTGCAGCCACTTAGAAATGCTCGTAGAAGAGCCATAGGTTTGCCTGTCGAAAATCCTCAACGCTGCACAAGATGCAGATAACCAAATTCCTGACAGGGATGGAAGGCATAGGGCTCCATGAAATCTTGAGTGAAGGAACGGGTGGAGGTGGTCATGCACACAGCCATGCACGTACCTATGCATGTAGCTGTTCAACCACAGATCCACTGAAGTTTGGGCTAGAAACCACAACAGGCCGGTGGACTGCCAGGAACCATGGTGCTGCAGGTTGGGACACCAGATTAACATGGGTATGCTCTTTGTTTCTGCCTTCAGGGTGATAAACGTGAAATCACCTAAGCAGTCACAA
Organism: Eutreptiella sp. 'Long Island Sound 2002'; assembly: GCA_964036045.1. Lineage (NCBI taxonomy): Eukaryota > Euglenozoa > Euglenophyceae > Eutreptiales > Eutreptiaceae > Eutreptiella > Eutreptiella sp. 'Long Island Sound 2002'. The sequence goes on along the minus strand of OZ038392.1, from coordinate 32,367,325 downwards.
ATGTTCCTGGCAACACCTTTGAGTGCCGATGTAATGAACCTTACTCCTGTAGTGGCTCATTGCAAAAATTCTTGGTCCTGCTCCATTTGACCTTGAACTCCTGAACATGGTCTATCAAGGTCTGCTAAGGTTTAACTTTTTTTTTTATTGAGAGGCTCCATCTTCAGCTTTATCATGATAGAGCCACTCTACACGGAAACTGCGGTGCACATCGTTGAGGGTGCGTAAACAGGTGGTGAATCTCACCTGGGACACACTCATCGTTGGATACCAGCAGCTGGTTCAGGGTTGGTTTCGTTGAATTTTTCCTTGTCAAATATGCGCCATAATGGAGCCACGTGTACTGTGGTACTGGCATTGTCATCATCGGCGCAGAAATGACCCACATTACCAAAGACCGCCTGCCCAGAGAGGGAATTCTTTCTGCCTGCTTTGGCTGCAATGCACCAGTCCTGCAGATAGTGTGCATCCATGACAGCACGGGGTACACACTTTTGAAGCTTTGGGAACACACGTGATTCACACTACACGTATGAATAAAAGAGACAAGAGAGAGAAATCTTGGCCATCCCCAACAGGGAACAAATCCCCCCCCCCCCCGAAGATGCCCCTCCACCCTCTGGAGGACGGTTGCCAAATGACGGTCCCCCACACCCTCCTGGGGAACTGCGCACACACTGTAGGGCACTGAAATTGCAGCGGAAAACGAAATAACAAAGCATGAGAAACGTTGGTGTGGAGATATTGTCAAGGTGAAAACACAATGACAAATGAAAGCAAGTGTGCCAACCATATGAAAATCATGCATGCATTCAATCGGCTGCCAATGCAATGCAACTTAGGCCCCTTACTCCTTGAGTGGCCTGGTGTAAAATCTTGGTCCTGCTCCATTTGACCTTGAGCTTCTGAACACGGTCACCACTTTCCAGAGGAATACTTCGGGCGGCACCCTTGAGTAGTGGTTAGCCCTTTTGGAAGGAGGCAAAAAATGCTTTCTGCAAGGACGGCCAAAACCAGCAATATTCAGCTATCCCTGGACCCCAGCATAGTACACAATGAGTGCAGACATTGACAAATGGACACACACACACACACACACACAATTTGCAAAAGCACAGCACAAAGCGTTTTTGGCTGAGTAACACACACACACACACACACACACACATCTTGTGAATTAGTTTCCGTCACGAATCACATACCCAAGACTGAGTTGCGTCCTACTGCCACAACCCTGCCCCTGGATCCAATTAGTCATCTACAGTTGTGGCCAGGTGCCGCACAACAGTCCTTGCGTGAAGGTGGCCCCCAAAGTCTGGAGGCAGACTCTGCAGGGGGGAACCTCCCATCGATTAGGTTCAAAAGCCCTGACCAGGCCACGGCTGGGAGGCCGCCATGGCCTGTGGGGCATTCCCTGGGGGGCACATAAGAGGCTGCTGATGCAATCGAAATCAGCCCCTGAAGAGGAGGTGATCAAGCAGCTGGTCCAGACATCACCAAAGGAAGATGCTGAGCTGTTGCTGGATGCTCCAACCCACACACAGGCACGACCCCCTGCTATGGGGGCATGGACACAGGTGCTGGCATATCCCGGCACGCTGGCAGAGACCCTGGGGGCTCTCACGCACCGCGCTACTCTTGGGACACGCTTCTCAGTTGTGAAAGCTTTGAGGCCAATCAACCAAGGCGCATCGATGGGCTGCCATCAGAGGTTGTCACACTTGCCCAGGGCACACTTTGATGATGTCAAAAGCACATACCATCCCGTATGGAGTCCTGTGATGTGCTAGTCGACAGTCAAGCACACGTTAGCACGACAAAAGCCTCATCAGTGGTACCATAGGCGCCTTTCGGTCTGGAAGAACAGTTGCACAGGATGCATAACTGCTCCTAGGTACTGAGCTGCAGCAGCGTTGAATTCTGGGACCTACAGAGAACACAGTGCCCAGTGACACCGTGGTCTCCTCATTAAATGCCACAGCGAAAGGCCACAACCCTGTGCCACCTGAGGTATAACCCTATGTCACAGCAGCGGCATGCACAGCCGCCATGCGTATGACAGATATGCAATGCAGACAGTGTAGTATACACAATGTATCACTTATCTCCAGAAACTCAGCAACCACTACCCCCCCCCCCATTTGGAGCCCCACAATCGGTGCATTCATAGGGGGAATCCTTGCACTACGTGCGCACTGCGCGCTACTTTTAGACTATATTCCCCCCGAAGAGCCCCTAGGCACGCCCCTTGGAAACACCCTTAGAATTAGGCGACCCAAACTGGACTGGAGTGGGCCTTCCCGGTTCTTGTGGCAGTGGTGAAGGACCAGGGGCCTTTGGGGGGGAACTTGACTGTGTGTTTGGCGGCGGAGATGGAGGGCAGTCAGGTGGCGAGTCTGAACTTGAGATGGCAAAGGAAATGCACTCCATCTTGCATTGCCGATTCACCACTCTCAACCCATCTTGGTAGTATTCCAAGTGTAGGAGTCTGTCTTCAGCCGTCCCAACCACCGTGGCAGGAGGTCGCAGGCCATTGGAGCGGGTATAGAACACCCTGGGGGAATGTTTGCCCGGGGCGCACCCGGCGCGCTACCTTTCTATTAACTATCCCGACTTCAGCCCGAGATTTACCCTCTGATGGAGAAGGCCCCCCAAATAGACCATGATGGACTGCGCTCCTTCCCTACAAAGCACGCCAATAGCTGTGAATTCAACAACTCCAAATGTCATTTGTATTGTACTTAACAAACAGTACTTTGCCTTTACCTTTCCCATAGATTTCGCTATGGTAATGAGTCCCCAAGCCGCAAGCGGTTTGGACGGCTTTTCTGCCTCACGTCAGAAGAACGAAGCGCAAACTTAGCATTGGCTACATCACCCCTGCCTTCTCAAGGGCCCAAAGTTGGGTGGAATGGCTACATCACCCCTGCCTTCTCGGGGTCCCCATGGTGGGGAGAAATCAATATGGCTACATTACTCCTGCTTTCTTGGGGTCCCCATGGTGGGGAGAAATCAACCTAATAAGGAGTGGATGTGGTGGAAACGAGCAAAAAATGGATGAAAATGGGTGAAACTGGGTGAGAATCCATCATCGACACTTTTTCTATCGATTTTGGTATCACGAACGGCCAGCACATAGCTAGCAACGGCGGATCTGAATCCGAACGCTCGATGACCCCCCCCCCCCCCTCCAAGCTTCGCAGCATGGGCGCGACCAGCGGATCTGTCTCTCTCCGCCGCACACTGCCTTCTTGCCTTCTGTTGGTTGCATATCCGGTGCAAAGTCCGCCGCCAGCCTTTCAACATCCACCTCCGCCCCCACGCATTCATCCCATAGCTCATCAGAAATGTGGTACATCCCCACTTCACCTAAGCCTCTCGCCGCAAGCTCGGGGTTAGGGGGCTGCATGAACGGTTTGGGTGAGGTGGACACATGCATGAGGCTTTGCCACACCTCCAGTCGCAACTCCTCCAATGCCTTCAAACAGATAGGCATAACCTCTGCTAAACGGAAGTCCTCTGCCGTCACAAACGCACACAACAAAAATAACCGCAACCGTGCCATCATCAAACGCACGCCCACCGCCAACTCAACCACCAGCCAATCCAACATCCTGGTAAACACACGTAAGACGAACAGGCAAAGCGGCTCCATCTCTGCGGACCGAAACAAAGGCCGCCGCTCCACCGCGTCAACCCCTACCGCGGCGGGCATTCCAGCTAATGCATCACCATCTGCCCTGCCCGCCCCCACTTGCCGCCCGGACCGAGGTGCCGCAGGCCCAAGCTCCACCAACCCGTCTGGCATGGGACCCACCAACGCGGCGACACGCCCACCGTTGTGTTTCATTTAATCGCCTGGGGGTCGCGAGCCTGTTAAGGGGGAGCTCTGGCCCGCACCTGGTCCTGCGTCACAGGCTGATGGGGTTCCTGCGATCCTTGCCACGGGGTTTGAACTTCCAGCCGACCCCCGACTATGGAGCTGGCGTGCTTCCCACTCCAGCACGACCCCTGCCGTATCCGAGGCACTTTTGAGGGACGGTGAACTCCCTCTTTATCCCCTGCGGGGCGAGGCCTACGAACACCGCTCCCAGCGGCGGCACGGCCCCGGTGCGCACCACCACCCACGCCCATCGCCTCGCCACTCTCCAAAGAGCCGTTGACAGGTATGGGTACGCCCAGAGTTGGAACTTTCCATTTCCCCGCTGGTCGACGCGCCGCTCCGGCGAGAGCTGGGGCTGCCGCTGCGTGCTCCCTCGCCCCTGCCCGTCCCCGTTTGCGCGGCCCCGGTTTGCCGGTCTTACCCCCCCCCCCCCCCCGTGTCCAGGAACCGGCAATGTTTGACCGCGGAACCAGGGGTCGGTTCTTGCGCACACTTTCCCCCCAAAATTTGACCGCGGAACCAGGGGTTGGTTCTTGCGCACGGCCGTGGGCAACCCCGTACCGCAGAAAAAAATTTTTCCGGCACGTTGCGCCGGGACATGCGTGCCCTCTCCTTTCCCACAGTTAACCACGTTGACAAATGAACACCAAAGGAGTTCGCCAAAAATAGAAAAATAAAATTTGCAAAGTGGTGCTGTCAGTGGCCCCCTGTGTTTAACTGACTTTTGTTTGTTTCTTGTCACGGGCTGGTTGCTTCGGGGAAGGGGTCGAGAGCAGCGGGGAGGGGTTTTAGGGGTATGTGCGCCTGTGAGTGACTGATACCGTCCCCCCTGATGGGGGAGCCCGTAGTAACACACATGAAATGATGTCCTGCACACCTGAATAGCTGTCCTACATCCACCAGAAACATTAAAAACCCACTACCCTGGTAAAAAAAGTGATGCGAGAATTCGACCGCGGAACCAGGGGTTGGTTCTTGCGCAAGGTGGTTCCTGGACACGGGGGGGGGGGGGGGTACGTGCCGGAGGGGCTCTCCCGACTGCGAATGACTTCCTACCGCGCTGCCCAGCAGAGCGTCCCGGCTCCCACTCGGAACCTTCCTAGGGGCGCACCGGGCCGGCTAGCTCGGGGATGTCGTCGCCCGGCTAGGACGACGAGGAGGTGGATGCCGAGGAAGACGAAGCGGTGTCTGACTCAGACGAATTGCCCCCACGGGACTTTGTAACCGCCCGTTTTGGGCTTTGACTTAGAGCCGGGTGCCATCCCCACCTCCGCGACAAGCTGGACAACCATGATGGACTCGTCAGCGAACATTGCCGCCGGTCAGACATCCGAGGCTAGCAGCTCACCAAAATCTTCCACGGGATGTCCATCAGCCAGGTCAGGCAGCACTAGCGGGCCCACCACTTCGGGGTCATCGTAGCGTGTGGCATACTCTAGGGCAGTCTGCAGGCGTCGCCACCTACCCCACCACATTAAGAAGCGGACGTGAGCTTTGCGATGGTAGCTCGCGGCCGCTCCTCCACGTCGCAGGGCATGCCAACGCAGGTCATGCCAGCGAGTTCCCCGGAGTAGCCGTTTGAGGACTTCCTCCAGCCCAACCGCCCCTCGCTCAGCAAACGGCTGGTCCAAGTCATCAGCACCACCGACTAGAGACAAAAGATGGCGAGCCCAACACTCCGCCCAGCAAGCCAAAGGGCGCCGGACCATAGTAGTCCCACCCACCTTGGTGGACACGAACGACGCCATAGCCGGGACCCGCAGATCGCGGGGGCTGATTGAAGCCGCCTCCGAGACCCGCAAGAATAGGGAATAACTGAGGCAGCATAGCGCGACGGCAATCCATTCCTCCTTGGTTGACGCTGCCCGATACAGGTCTCCTGATCGATCTCGTCTTCGTCCTCCGATGAGTAATATCCGTCCTCCTCGCCGTCCAGCCCATTGTCCAGCACCCCGTGCAGCGCGACCCGCAGCTTTGCAGTGGCGTCACCGTGACCTAGCCTGAGCTGCGCCGCCGCCATGATCAGCTCCTAGACGCCCTTGTGGACCATGTCCCTGCGGCCTCGCTTCACTCCCGGCAGCTCGCTGATTGCACGCGCCAGGCGCTCGTCCTCGAGCGTCACCTCCCCCGCGTCCCCGTGATGCTGGCGCACCGACTGCCGCTTCTCCGTCCGGCTTGCCTGCGCTCCCGCCGTCCGCCGGCAGTCTCCTCCGTGCCCCTAGCGTTGCCCCCCTCTGGTGTTTGATGGTCTTGGGCGGTGGCCGCTCCGGCGAGTCCTCGATCTCGACGACGTCTCTCTTTGGCGACTCCGTGCGTGATCGCTTTTGCACCGGGGCAGTACCGCCCTCCGGACTCGGCTCTGCCCGAGCAAGTCGGACATGGGGGATTTTGAGCTCACTCCTGATCCAGCTTGGCCACATCCCCAGCGTCGTTCCAGGCTGCATCCGCGCCGTCGTTGCGCTTGTCCCGTACTCAGGCAGGGGGATGGGTCCCCCTCGCTCGAACTGCCATCGCGGCGGGGCCTTGTAGTATATCTCCGCCACTGTTGCCGACTTCCACCCCCCCCCCCCCCAGAGCATGATGAACCGCACTGGGAGCCCGAGGCCGTGGAGCTGGGCTGCCCCGAACCTCCGGAACGAGTGCCAGCGCAGATACTTGAAGGACCCACCGGGCCGGTCCAGAATGCTATGCAGTCCCCTGTGTAGCCCGTCCGTCCCCTGGAACCACGTAGGGACATCGGGGTGGTACCCATGGCTTGCCCTGAGCCGCGCCAGGAATGCGGCCCACTTTGCCGTCCACTGTCCCATCTCCTGCCGCTGCTCGCCGCTGCGGGACTTGGTCCCCCGGAACACCAGCTCGCTGCCCTCGGCGCGGGCCGTGATCGCTTCGCTCGCCCTGAGGCAGTGTGCACAGGACAGTGCGGCCAGCGCCAGGATTTCCCACTCTGCCTTGGTGTGCACGACGCCCGCCATGTACCGCAGCGCTTCCATGCTGGCCCACTCCTTGACCGCGCCCTTCCCCTGCCGCTCTCTCTCTTTCTCCACCCCTAGGACGAGGTACCAGTCTCCGGGCCGCACTGTGCTTTTGATCCATCCGAGCTTCTCGAGTAGTCGTACCCCTGAGAGCAGCTTTTTGTTTGCAAAGGCGGAGCACAAGAACACTGCACAGAACTTGGGGCAGCAGTACAATGTATCACCAAGACCGGCGATGCCGGGGATAGAATGCTGACCCTGCCCTCCAAGAGAGCCATGGCTGCCCGCATATAAAGCGGACGCAGTCCCAGCGCACAGCGGTCAACGGACGAGACTGACACTACACAAGTACCTGGGAACGAAAAAGTCACCCCCTCAACATGTCAGACTGCCGCCACCTGAGACGGTGATCATGCTGGACCCAACCACACGCAACCATGGTACCCAATAAAGGGCGGGGTGCAGCATGCAACCCCCCCAAACAAAACGAGACACGGTTGGGGTCCGGTGGGCGGACGGCCGAGCCCAGAAGCGGTGCGGCCGCCGTGGGTGGGTGGGCGGGAAAAGACAGAAAAACTGCCTAAGAAAGGAAGCGCAAACAAAAGTTGAAACGAGGTTCAACTAGTGTTTGCAAAGGCGGAGCACAAGAACACTGCACAGAACTTGGGTATTCATTCTCCGCCGCAACCCTCCCTGCCCCCCCCCCCCCCAGCCCTAGCCACGCACTGGTGCCATCAGGAACCCGCTGGGCATAGCGCCGCTGGGGAACCTGAAGGGTTGAAACTGAGTCCTAAAACCCCTCTGATTCCTAAACCCCCCCCCCCAACCCATAAAACTCCCCATGGGCCTTAGGGCCGGCACCGCAAGTCAAGACAGCCAAAGCGACGGGCGATACGGGCTGTATGCTCCCGGACCGACCCACGGTGATGGCGACACAGCGGCAACAGCATCGGATCCGTCAGCGCCGAGTAGGGCTGCAGGTGGGCGCCCGGCTGCTCTGCAGCCAAACGGCCACGGCGCCGGGCGCAACTCGGCCAAGCCGAGGCTCACTCAGCAACTCAGCAACGAACCAAGATCCATAACACCGGCCTTAGGGCCAACACTGCAGGTAGCCAGATGGGGCTTTGGCTCAACAAAGTGCTTACGTTGGCGGTGCTGGTGCCGCGACGGTCATTGCTGTTGGTCCCGTTGCTATCAACGCCAGTGCTCGAGGCATCCACGACTTTAGAGGGCGTGTGGATCGCGTCGCGCATCGAGAGGGCGGCGGCGAGCAACATCTGCGCCAGTCCTTCAGCGCTGTCGCTGCCAGTGCCGCTGCTCATGTTCCCGCTGTTGCCAATGCCAGTGCTCGAAGTTCCACGCCTGCAGGTGATGTGGCGACATAAAGGCAACCACACCGCTGTTGCCACCGCGAGAACTGCTGGTGCCGCTGCTGCTGCCGCCAGCGTCACCGCTGCTGGTCCGACTGCCGCCAATGCCAGAGTCTGATGGCTCAATACCTGCAGATTGTGATGGCAATACAAAGGGAAAACCACTGCTGCTGCCGCGGCTGCCAGAGCTGCTGGTGTTGCTGGTGCCAGTTTCACCGCTGCTGGTCCCGCTGCCGCCAACATCGGGTGTTGATGCTCCTACCACTGCACATGGTGACGGCGATAGAGAGGCAACACCACTGTTGCCGCCGCTGCTGCAGAGCTGCCACCGCGGGTGCTGGTGCTGCCAGTGTCACTGCCCCGGCGGCGGTGGTGAAGGACCCGACTGAGCGCAGCGTCAAACCGTCGTGCGCAAACTCCTCCAGCGCAGGGGCCCTCTGCAGCGACGCAAGCAGGCCGCACTGCACGCACTGCACCGCAGCGTCGAGCCCGTTGTTGAGCTCCTGCAGGTCCGTTGTCGAGAAAGCATGGGCGTGCGTGTCCACCTCCGTCTTGAAGGCCGCCACCGACTGCGCCACAACCTCCGTCGTGCCGTTGGCCGTGAGCTGCAGGACTGCCACAATGTCTGCGACCAGCGTGGTGACCTCGGAGGAGCGGCTTGAGCCGCAGAACCATGTCCACAGCGCACTCGACATTGTGCACGACCGCCGGCAGCAGCGCCGGGCCCCGCCCCGCGTCCGCCAGGGCCTTGACCTCGGCGATGGCGGGGGTCAGGCCCACGAGCACCGCACTCTCGACGGTGGCCAGGCCGCGGTCAACCAGCCCCTTCTCAACCCCCGCGATCTGCTTCATGCGGTCCAAAAAGGAGCCGCAGCACCCGCTTGTCGCCTCAGCATGCTGACCCGCCGGCACCGGCCCTCGGGCCCATGGGGAGAGGGCAGAACACTACCCCCCCCCCCCCCCCCTACAAATTAAAGACAGAAAAACTGCCTAAGAAAGGAAGCGCAAACAAAAGTTGAAACGAGGTTCAACTAGTGATGTTGCCCTCCCCCACGTCCTGGGCAGCGATGTCGCCGAGCTCGTCCTCCAGCACGCGCCTCCTGTCGCATCCCGGCTGCATGCGCTCGCGCCTTCAAAGTTTCGCAAGGCCCCCAAGGTACCCGTCCAGCGCGGATTTGCTGAGACCTCGCACGACACTGGCGTCGTACCCGGCGCCCCAGCCGTCCCGCACTGCCTGCCCGAGGCGTTCGACGGCCTCCGCCACGGGCAGCTTACGCTCCTGCTGTCACTTGGTGCCCTTGCCTTTGGCGCAGCCCCACTCGTCCCTGTCGAAGTACCAGTGTGCCTGGCTGCAGTCCTGGCATTTGGACTTTGGCGGGTCCGTGCAGTCTTCCCAGGCCCCTGAGCGCTTGCTTTTGAAGTGCCGGCGGCCGCCCAGCAGGGTGAACTCGGTGTTGGCGGCTGATCCCGTGCCCCTCCAGATTTCTCCTTCTTTGCGCCCCGCGATGTCGTTTCCTGCCCGGCGCGCGGTGCTCTTTGTGCGCTTCTTTCGCGTTCGTGATGATCTCCCCGACGAGGATGACGGGGAGCCCGAACTGCTGCTGCTGGTGCCGCTGGAGGTCGACGAGCCGCTGTCGTCGGAGCTGGAGTCACGTCGCTTACTCTTTCCGCGCCGTTTGCGTTCCTTCCGACGTTGTCGTTTCTCTCTCTTCCGCTCCTTCCTCCGCCGCTCCCGGGCCCTGTCCTTCAGCCCGTCAGCCCCGGTCACGTCGCAGTCCAGCACGATTTTCCAAACCTTTCGCGCCAAGGTGCTGGGTCCCGCCTCGCCTTCCGCCGTGTGTCCTTTTAGCTCCTGCTCCAGCGCTCTGCATAATTTGATAGTCCACCTTGTGGCCCCCGGCCGCCGCCTCATGCTGCGGGCCGCCGACGCCGTCAGGACGTTCCACTTGACCTTGTCGCTCGCCCTGTCGCTGTGCCCATCATTGTCTCCCGGGCTACACGCCGGCTGCGTGCCCGATGGTTCCGCCGCGCCGCAGCTGTTGTCGCCACCGGCGCCGTGCGCTCCTTGTCCTGCTCGGCGCTCGAGTTCCTGCAGGGACGCGCAGAGGTCGAAGGCCGCCTCCGACTGGGGCTGCAAAAGCTCGACGTTGGGGACCTCGATGCCCCATGCGAGCCCCAGGCCGTACAGGAAGGCGTCTCTGTAGGCCAGGAAGTTTTTGCATACCAGGCATACTCCCAGTCCACGGTTGAATATGACCGCCAGCTTGGACGTGTTGAGGCGCGCCGTCCGCACCCAGCTGTTGATCCCCATGTCTAGTACGGTGCCGCGCCGCTCCAGCGGGACCTCTGTCGCCCGCCAGTGCTGCTGCATCAGCTCAGCCCATGCCGCGTCAAGCACGGACTCGTCGTGAGCCAGCAGTCGCTCCCAGGCCCAGGCTCCGTCCCCATCGAATTCGTCCATGTGCCTGTGCGGGGGGGCCTGACTGCCTTCATGAAAAAGGAGACTATCGGAGAGATGGAGAGAGTGATGAGTGAGTGAGGGGGGGGGGGGGGTGCAGGGGATGCCGTATGTGCTGAACCTACTTTACTTCCAGGGCTGCGTAACTATGGTACCCCATAGCCTGGGGGCTGAAATACGGTTGCGACCCTGAGGGTTGCCCACCTTTTGATAATCTCCGGTGCAAAGGGGCCATGGGTGCATTGTCGGTGGCAATAGCCCGAGGTCTTCAGCCCCACACACCGCGGACGTGATGTTCCGTAGCGAGGACCTTGCCGCCCCGTCGGCCACCTTGACAACCAGAAATTGGGACAAACACGTAGCTGCCCCAGTAGGCACTGCGCAGCCTTCCTCGAAATCGGCCAGCTAGAATAGAGCCCCCCGGTTCCGCTGCGTAGTTCGTCTGGCCCAACTCCGCATGGCGACCATCGCCGGGTCTCTCGGGTGAACGCCAGCACGGGCTGTGGACCATGCAAGAGCCGCTATTCGGAACCGGCCCACTGGGTCCGAGCGGGCCAGCACACTCTGGTGTTCAAACGCCGTGGCTAGCTGCACCGTAGGGGGACCAGGAGCCCATCCCCAGGTCCCCGTAGTCGCACATCAGGACCAGTTGGGGCACTGGAAGTGCCAGTGCTTCAGTTGGTCCTCGTGAACGCCCAATTCTTGACATCGGCGACAAGGTTGGGAGGCGACAGCGGTTTCGAGGACCCAGCGTCCCTTCGCCGTCCTCCAATGGAGGACCCCGCCCCTCGTCGCGCACTTTATGCCCTCAAAGGTGAAGCCGTCACCTCCCCTTTGGCGTGCTTCAATCCACGAGAAGGAGTCGAGCGGGTTCTTTGCTTGCGACGACAACAATGCGGCGGGGTCAGCGAATTTCTCAGAAATTGCCCTCTGAGACTCCACCAGCACTGTCCAAACCTTATACGCTAAGCGATCCCCATGGTCACAGCCACCCCCTTGCTAGCCCGTTGGTCTCGCCAATGGTCGTTCCACAGCCCCCACATAATCCTGTACGGCCGCACCACACCGGCGCATCCATGACGCCATTTTGGGTTTATCCAGCACCTCCTTGATGGCTGTCAACGTGAGGTCTGGTACTCCAGCCTTCTCCTGAATGGACATTTTGTCTATTTTGGACTGCAGGGATGCGAGCGCTGATTGTTGCTGCATGAGGAGTTTGCGCATTGCCTCCGGAGACATGGAGGCCAGCTCGTTGGCTGTGGCAGTGTCTGCCCCCCTTGTCGAGCCGGTGGCGCCCTTGCCTGGGGAAAGAGTGAAAGTAAACATGGTGCAAGAACACAAAACACAAGAATTCGCAAAGCTGCAGAAGAGCAACCGGTAAGTGAAAGTGAACTACTGTCCGCCCATAAATGGGGGGCAAACACGAGGTTCTAGGGGGGAGTCTTTGCACTGCACGCGCACTGCGCGCTACTTTTAGACTATGTACCCCCCGAAGAGCCCCCAAGCACACCCCTTAGAAACGCCCTTACAATTAGGTGACCTTGTCCTCATTGTCCTCCTGTGTAGGAGCAGTCCGTACATGTGCAAGTACGTGTTCCTACGGACCATATGGAGGGTACCGTACCTGTCTTCGAATCAAAAATTGCTGCAAATGCAAGAGTACACGCACGTACTCATGCAACTCTGTACCGGATCCCCTCCATATGTTCCTTACGATGCCCCCGTGCCACAAGCGTGCAAACAAGTGCTCAATGTGTGCCCTATAGAAACCATGAACATCATTGTACTGCTTTTGCCGCTCGGTCAACGTCTTTCGACCCATAAATGGCCATGCCACATGGAGGCGCCCCTTGTACGCACCATCCATGGAGCCAATCTCATAATCCATATAATGTCCCTTCACCCTTTTGGGCCCCTCGCGATCCCAAATAAGAACATCCATGTCCCCGATGTCCCCGGGGCGAACGGACAAATCCAAACGATGTTGCCCAAGCTGTCAATGGCAACCGTAACTTTGTATACGCACCCGGCGTATTTAGGATTAAACAAGACATCGCAAAGGATGCCTCTTATGGAAGGTTGGGACCCAAAAGAGGGCGGAAATGCTACATCAACCCTGCATTCTCGGGGGTCCCCAACAAAGGGGGACAAAATCAGAACTCAAAACCTCCGCTACAGGTCACCATGATGCCCCTAGGGGCCCCTAGCATCTCAAAAAATGGGTCTCTAGCACTGCGCGCGCACTGCGCTTGAGGCGCCCCCTAGGACGGCTAGACGTGCAAAAAGTTGCACTGCGCGCGCACTGCGATTAGTGCACCCCCTAAAAGGTCACCGGTGGGGCACGGGTCAAAAAAGATGCCTGGTGCGCGCCCGGCGCGCTGATGCTCCCCCCCTATCCCCGATATTGAGATCCATGGAGAAAATGGGCCTAAGAAATGAGGAGGGAAGTATGATGTCCTGTAGCAGGCACCCTAGAAGTGTGTCACCCTATCAATCAACCGAGAAAAAGAGTAGATGTGGTGGAAATGGGGAAAAAATGTGTGCAAAAAATTAGAAATGGGTGAAACAGGGTGAAAATCCAAAAATGCCAGATCCCCAATGCATCAAAACCTACTACCAAACAACAAGGATGCCCAAAGTACCACAAAGTATGGGTTTCTACTACGGCCAGAAGCCCAAATAGTTGCACTGCGCGTGCACTGCACGTGCACTGCGCTTAAGGCACCCCCATATACTCTGCAGAATATGAAAATTGTCGTCCCAGTGGGCACAATGATGGGAGCACGGTCCCTCATGTGGCACATGCCATGATGCATATGTGTTCCGACACCAAAACACCTCCCCCACCCCTCCCTTGTCCACCCCCCCCAACTGTCTATTCCACCCCTGTCGCCCACTAGCTCCCAAAAAAACCACATCAGTGTCATATTGCACAGGACTGCACAATTGTGAGACGTCGTTCCTAGAGCTCACGTGGACCTCCTTGGTTCTGACACATTGCACTCCTCAGGCCTCTGAAAATGTTCCCTCAAGGCACTGTTGTGCGCTATGTCCATTCTACAAAGGAGCCTGTGCTCGCACAACGCCCTTTTCCGCACGGTAAACAGTACAGAACCATCGTGTGCAAATGTGGTGCCACTGAATATGCGCATGACCGCCGTGACACACTTGACAGCTGTGTGTGCCACCTCACAAATTGAATTTTACTCGGGACATCCCAGAGGAAAGGTGGATCCCCAAAAACCTGGTGACACCAACAGTTGCCAATCCTGCACCCAAACCTGCCCCCAAACGTGGAAGGCAGAACCCAATGGGCATCCCAGGAGAGGCCATTTGCTGTGCCTCACAGCCCAGTGCATGCAAAATGCCTCTCAGGCGGCGAATGATACAGGCCATGCCTGACACGCCGCAAGGAATCCTGCCCAGACCACCACGGCAACAGCCAGGCGTCCACTCCAAAGCATCCACACACAGCCGCTATCCTAAAGCGACACTGTTCAGTAGACACCAAGCAATGCAGCTTACATCCACCCATGCACAGAAATGCATGCGCCACGCCACTATTTGCCACAACACACCGCACCTCACTGCACAGCACCACGCCCCACAACACCAGATTAACGCTGACGTAACAAATTGAACCCCGGCACAGACACACAACCCTTCCTGGGCATTGGCACTGCACTTCTGTAAAGGAGTGCATCCACAGTACCATAACGCATGCAATCAATGGTGCACATGTGACCAAAATGGTGACAACACTTCGATATCACTTCGATATCACTCAACGGACAGTAACACACACACACTTCGGTGACAAACAGAGCACAGAGAAGACTGGTCTGGATGTACTAGATCTCGTCAGGTGCAAAGCAGAGCAAAAACAGTAGCATGTCCCGCCACACACACACACACACACACACACACACACACACTCACTCACTCACTCGTTCCCTCGATCATTTGTATTTTCAGAATTCGAAGTGGGGCCGTGCTGATGAGCTCTTCGGCAATCTATCGTGGCAAAAAAAAAGCCACTTTTCTGCTGCCAAATTTCAAAAGAGCCCATTGCTGACTTCTGAATCATGAGCAATCTCCTCCTTTGCAGGGGGGGGGGGGGGGGTCACACATAAAAAACTGGACAAAGGCATCACTGTGGATTGGTTGTTGGTTCCCCGTGTCCATGTCCAGGGGCAGGGCACTGAAAATGAGAAAGCCATACACAAATGAGGTTCTGTTTGCTCATGTACAAATGCTTCGTGCATGGACACGCGTCAATGATCACCACAAGTGATTGCAGCAATTTGCATTGACAACCAGAAAACAGTGAACAACATAGTCATACTTCGTACTTGAAATGTACCACAGAGATTTTGTGGTGTGTGATAGAGCGAGAATTGGCACTAGAGCGCACCATGCATGCCATGCTCGACTTCGGATGTAAACCGCAGAAGAACCCTCCCAAGAACCTCTATAGCTGGACTGAAAAAATGGGCACCAGTAAAATGATGCAAAGACACCAGTGCACATTACTGAATTGGAAGCTTCTGGGGTGAACCATACAGGCGGATTCTGGGGCGGAGGGAAGATGGAGCATCAGCTGAAAGCTCAGGGTCAGAATGGTAGACATGAGGCTTCTTTCGCCTGTGGGGGGGCAAGGAGAAAAAAAAGCTCATCATCACAGTCACCATCATCAAGCTGTCCTGTTCTTCACCCCTTACAGGGACATTTGGGATCTGAAGTGATTCAGATCCCATGATGGGCTTCTGATGCAGGAATCTATGCTGTGAGGTGTTGCAGCATCACTGGCTTGCCAAGTCACTTCACATCACCAGGTTCCCTTCTAGGGTCCCTGTGCCTTTAGTAGTGTGCAGTGGTGATGAAAAACAGTGGGACCAGCGGAAATCATACATGTGCAGTAGCAGTCACACATTCAGCAGGTTTGGACGGCACAAGGTGGGTTTAACACAAAACAGTGCAGTCAAGGGTCCCCACCAGCACCGAAACTTTGCAATGTATGCACACCAGGTGCATACCTTGCACTGTGCGCTCCAAAATGTTCCATACTTTCTGCCCGCAATGGCGAACTTGCTGGCGGACTCTTCCAGGACTTGTGGGGGACCTTCTGAGCGACTCCTCAATGAACCAGTGGCACTCATTAGGAGCTCCACTGTGACATATTGTTCAGGAGATCTGCCGTACTGCACCATTGCACCACACAGCAATACTAATGACTCAGGGCTATGCGGGCAGGGGATTGCACGCTACCTGCCCTTGTCGGCTAACAACTAGAAAATCACCACCTTTTCATAGAGCAGTTTGTGTGCTCCATTGAGACCACTTCTAAAACACTGCAGCTGCCGCAGGCCATGTCCGCAAGATGGCTCAGCAGCCTCGGTGAACGCCCCGGTGAATTTACTCTACGTTGGGTGGATAATGGGGAATTGGCTTCAGAGAAGGATTGGCATGCAGCCATGGGTTTTCGTGTTTCAGTTTGGTTATTGGATACACCACCCTCACAGTACTGTGCAGTGCAGCAGCAGGGCACACAAATGCCTCAGGAAGCACCCTTATTTGCTGGTCAGGTCAGCAATGGGACTGAAAATGGGAAGTATTCTGGGAACCGATGCAACTGGAAGCAGCTCAAGGCTGGGAAGCAGAGGCAGTATTCCAACTGGTGGAATCCTACCCCTGGTACCCCCTTGTCCAGAGACCGCCAATATCGGCCGTCAGACTCAGACGGTTCCATTAATGGCCCCTAGCAACAAGCACCTCAAACGCTGTACTGCGTGCACTCCGTCACCTGTTGTCCTGCAAGCTGCAAAGTGTTGGGAAAAACCGCAATAAGCCATGCTGCTGAATGCCTCCTTTGGTAAGGCTGCAACAATGGATGAGTAATCACTCTCTTCTGCAGGGGCATGCAATTGACTCAAGCCTCAAAAAAGTGCTAGTGGTTGTGCTGAAGCATACCAAGAGCTTGGCATCGTTGATGCTGCCGACGGGGACACCCAAAAATGTCCCACAACATGGAACAGAGATTCTGTCAATGACCTGTATTGACAAGATACATGGCAACACTACACATAGCAAACAGAAAATGGGTGAAGGCGCAGAGGGGGCCACAATTCACGTTGGGGTGCTTGTAATTTTCATCTTCTCAAATGTGTGAGAGGGTATGACAATTTGTGTTGGCTTTTCATGATGTGATAAAATAAAAAAGACCGCACGGTGTCAGTGAAATTTGTGCTGCTTGCATGCAAGCATGCTCCAATACCTGAGGCTTCTGTATACTGAAAATAATTGTTGGGCAAAATGCGAGGATCCAGTTACAGAGGGCAGTTGGCACACATGTGCAAAACCTCTCCACCTTGACTCCTGGAGGAACCCCCAGGGACATAGACGTCTTGTGTGCACAAAAGCAAGGAAATGGTGCACAGAGACTGTCATGTAGGGCTTGCAAGGGCACTGTCGCCGTGCACAAAAGCAAAGACTGTAGTGCACAGAGAATGCCATGCAGTGCTTTTGAGGCATGAGCCCATTGTGTGCACGAAAGCAAGTAGTGCATAGAGGATGCCATGTGGGACTTTGGAGGCATGAACCCCTAGTTTGCACAGACACAAAGGAAACAGTGCACAGAGGATGCCATATCAGCCGTCTTCGGTGTGCATGACAGCAACAGAAAGCGTGCACAGGAACGCATTGTGGAGCTTGTTGAAGCACTTTTGGTGTGCATATGAGCAGAGGAGACAGTGCACAGAGGGTGTGACGTGGATGCTTTCAGGCATGAACCCTTTGTATGCACAAAAGCAAAGGAAAATGGTACACAGAGATGCGATAGGGCGTGTCAGAGCACCTGTGGTGTGCACAAAAGCAAAGAAAATAGTGCACACAGGATGCCATGTGGGTGTCATGGCATGGTTGATGTGCACAACAGCAAAGAAAATGGTGCAAAGAGGATGAAATGGGGCATATCAGAGCATCTGTTGTGTGCACGAAAGGCAAGGATAACAGTGCACAGAGGATGTGATGGTGCTTACGAAAGCACTGTGGCTGTGCACAAAAGCAATGAAAATGGTGCACAAATGATGCCATGGCTCGTCAGAGCACTCTGAGTGTGCACAAAAGCAAGGAAAATAGTGCACAGAGGATGTGATGGGGCTCGTCATGGCACTCTGAGTGTGCACAAAAGCAAAGAAAATAGTGCACAGAGGATGTTATGGGGCTCGTCATGGCACTCTGAGTGTGCACAAAAGCAAAGAAAATAGTGCACAGAGTATGCCATGTGGGGCTTGTCAGAGCATCTGTTGTATTTGTTGTATGCACAAAAGCAAGGAAAATGGTGCACTGAGCAAGCGATGGGGCTGGAAAATGGTTCACAGAGCATGCCATGGGGCTTGTCAGGGCACAGTGAGTGTGCACAAAAGCAATGAAATTAGTGCACAGAGGATGCAATGGGGCTTGTCAGGGCACTCTGAGTGTGCACAAAAGCAATGAAATTAGTGCACAGCGAATGAGGTGGGGCTTGTCAGGCACCTCTGAGTGTGCACAAAACCAAGGAAAATAGTGCACAGCGAATGAGGTAGGGCTTGTCAGGACACTCTGGGTGTGCACAAAACAATGCAAAATGGTGTACAGAACATGTGATGGGGCTCGTCAGGCAACTCTGAGTGTGCACAAAAGCAAGGAAAATGGTGCACAGAGGATGCCATATGGAGCTTGTTCTTAGAGCACCATTGGCATGCACAAAATTGTAGTGGTGCACCAGCGATGCCATTTAGGGATCTAGAGGCAAGAATTCTGTGTCCGCACAAAAGCAAGGAAAATGGTGCACAGAGGATGCCATGTGGGGCCCTTTCTTGGCAACCTGTTGCAGGCACTAGCGCATGGGAACCGGTGCACAGAGGGTGCCACGTGGAACTTTGCAGAGCGCTTTGCATGGGCGCAGAGGAGGGAAAATGTTGCACAGAGCGAGCATTTGAGGCACAGTTGTGCGGACTTCCGCGTACACATGGCAAAAGAAATGGTGCACAAAAAGTGCAAAGCAGGAAACTTTGTGCACGGAGGATGCACAAGAAGTAAGGGCATGGCCATGTGCACAGAGAAGGACACAATATAGGGCATATGGCTAACGAAACCTTTCGAGTGCACAGAAGATTACGGTGCTGATATGGAAATGTGAGGGGCCACAGGCCTGAAGTGGCACACCCAACGATGTGCAACAAGTGTGCAAAACGGGCATGCACACAGACAATGAGGACACCAGCACAACACAAGGTGAGGCGATCGACGTCGCTGCCTCTGGGTTGCAGTTGGGTTCTCAAAACTGGGGGGCTGTCTTGGTTGTCACAGGTGACGCATGCAGTGACATGGGGTGAACGAAAAGGTGCAGGGGGGACTCGGAGAATGCCTCACTACAGTCCCTCAGATGTTATTTGTCCGCAGCATCCCCCCATTGCCAGCGATTCCTGAAACACAGCGAAGAAATGATCCCAATAGAAAAAAGTGGCCAATCAAGAAGCAATCCAGGCCGTGTGAGACGAAACGGAAAAGAGGCTGGGAGCGGAGGAACCCTGAACAGCTAATGCAGGCAGGCGAGGCACGGCTACTCAAAATGGTGGCAAGTCTAGCTCCTTCGCCACACTGCATGAACACAGCGTGCACCGCTGAGGCACATGTACAACACTGCAAGCTCTGAAATTCAATTCAATGAGTAAATGTGTTGCGCAATGGAGACAGTCATGCAGGCGGACCGCCAGCTCCAAGAAACCCATTTGCCGGCAAAGGCCAGGAGCTGCGATCCAGTGCCCTGCAGCAGCACGCAGTATCCACGTGCAGCTGCATGCAGTTGGCACAGAGTGGAAGCCCCCTCCACCCCTTGTCTAGACTGCCAATATCCACCATCCGACTTGGGGTCTGGCATGGGACATCAGATTTTGACCACATGCGCAGGGGCCGTTCCCTTCCAGACCGTGATTAATGAGAGTCTACAAGACCGCCTGACGGTAGGCAGTTGAAGACAGGGCACGGAAGGGGGAGTTATTGCCCAACAACCCACGACAAGCAAAACAGCAGGCTGCACAAAAGACATTGTGCAGCAGGCGTGGCGTGCACGCAATCCGGCGGTGCAGTGGGTGCCACCAAGCAGTCGGGACACTTCAGCAGCAGTGGGTCGAATCCGTACCTCCACCCTATCTGGGGCCCTCCAACCCCTGAAAGCATACCCTCGGGGGAAGGCACAGGGGGCGTGCACTCCAGTGAGAGCGTTGCCCACCGGTCCTCAAGATCCGGGGTATATTACACGAGGATAACTTCGCCAGTGGCAGGTATTCAGGGGGCCATCACTGAGGCCATGCAGGCAACCATCGGCCCAAATGCAGCCATCTTGTGCACTGAAATCAGCGTGTGACACCCTTCTGTATGCCTGGTACCTGATTCTGGCGTGGGCACCCACACACGAGTGGCATCCCTTTTCAAGTGGTCTCGCATACATGCCTGGCCTCAAGGGATCAGGATGCTCCTCAAGTGGCATCATGTAATCACGTGGGATAAACCCGCATGTCTCGCTCTTGGCATGCCACCCGACGGCAAGAAAATTACCTGTTCCTGTTACGCACAAGTTACGCGTCGGAGTGCAGCGACAATACTCCGGCCCACTTTCTGAGCCTATGCCGCGCACACCCTGAGCAGCAGGCCTGCATAGGCATGCTGACGCACTAGCCGTCATAACTTGTTTCATACAGGCCGATTTTCAGATGGAGACGGACAAAACCGATGGACGCGTGAACGGAAATCAATCAAGCAGCAACTGCTGTCAATTAGTCACTACTGTCCTCTACCACTGCTGCCCGTCGAACATCACGCATCCAACAGGCGTCGGTTAACTGTCAGTCCGCCAACTGCCGCCCATAGGACAGCAGGTCATTGTACATCCTGTCCGAGGATGTACCCCGGCAGGGTTCAAAACCCGAAGTGAACTCTGACTGCTTCAAACCGCCCTTGATCAAAAAGACCACAGGTGATTGCAGATGATCCCATCTCAGTCAGATGCACCTTCATGGGCATGCAGAGTGGCGGGCGTGACGGCTGTTGGGTCCATCATGTCCCTGGCTGTGTCTAGTGCTGCCATGTGGAGGGGTCAAACGGACTCTCACAGGTCTTAGACTCCTTCATGTAATCGTTCAGTACAGAGCCCAGGGTCAGACTTGGGACCATATTCATATGACTAGCTGCAGTGTCCTTCTGAACAGAGCGGCGGCGTCCAGACGCATGGGGGCCAGCCCGCTTGCCTTTGACGGGGCTTGCAGAACGTCGCGCGGCGGAGTTGGTGGCAGAAGGCTGCCAAAGCGGACTGGCAGTGCGTAGACTGGCCAGGCAACTCTCGGAATGCGACAGCACTGCAGAGGTGCAGGACTGATAACGCAGGGCACAATCGCGGACTGAGGACTTTGAGGAGTGCCAGCTGCCTTCAGTCGAGGGGAAGGCTGGGCCATCCCAACACCGCACATGTGTTGGGGAGTCGTCCAGATAGTACGGGATTGAGGGGTCCGCCGCACCAACACTGCCTGCAAGAAGTACTGTTACAGAATTGCTGCGCCCAGGACTGCAGAAAAAAGGAAAATGCTCAATCCAGCACAATCCAAGCAACCTGCAGCCAGCCAACCAGTGCACTTCTTTTGAAACACAGCCAACACAATACCGATAGCAACTTCAGCTCTGCTATTCTCTGCCTGCCTTTGATTTGGCATGCATCTTTGGGCTTCTGTGATGATTGCACTGCACTCCCCCATTTGCGTGACATGCTGTGACCTGTATTTGCAAACGTTGAAAGACATTTGGAGACATGTGGGCTGTGCTTCTGCCTTGAAAAGCAATGAAATAGCATCATTGGTGTTTCACTCCCCTCGCTCTCATTCTTATACTGTACGCAATTTCCATCTCCGATCCCCCTCTTCCCTTTACTGCGCCACAGGTTGCAGAGATTCAGGCACCAGAGCGCTGCTGAGCAGGTGGCACAAGCACAACAACACACGGGGGTGCTGAATTGGATCTTTACCTTTTGGAGGTGAGGCTTGGATTTGTAAAATTGGGAATGAGAACTGACGACCGAGAGTAAGAAAAATACGTGGGTGCTAAAATATGTTTGGAAAATATTTTAGGGAAAAAACATGCAGCTTTTCTTAACAATTTGGGGGGGCCAGGGGCGTTACACTAGAGTCATATGTTTGTGTGGAAGAAAAATTCAATGTCTAACTCTTTTTGCCTCCCCAAAAATGTGCGGCTATGAATCCAAAAAGATGAAAAGGCCCAATTGCCACCTCCCAACTGAGCTTACTTATACCCTGATGGCACCGTTGCTCAACGAAAGTGCTGATTGTAGTTCAATGGGCTCATGGCACATGGGTGGTACATGTGCAAACAGAGACCCGGAAATCCTTACAAGCGTGGGAACAAATTGCACAACAAATCTTCACGCATATTTTTCATTTGTCCCCTTGAACAACAACACCTGTCCTTCTGGTCTTTTGCTTGCCTCCAGTCCATGTCTGCAGCGCAGTCTATGGGGGGTGGCTCAGTCTCGGGCTTAATGGCGTCCCACATAAGGACTTCTTTCCAGCAGCACTGCAGCATTTTGCTCGAGATGAATTCATCGGACCACTGTACGAGACCTCCATCCCTGCAATGATACACAGAAGGGATTATTTAAGCAAGCAGCGAAGTCCATGAACTGGGTCGCCATCTGCCAGGTGACTCCCGTCTCCCTGGTGAAAAATGTAAGACGTGTACAAAAAAATCGTCTAGTCGTGTGATTTTTTTTTGCGGTAAATGCGTGTAATTTGCGGTAAATCATGTAAATTATAAAAAAAATGAAAAATTGAAAGAAATGCAACCTTTGCAATACGTACGCAATATGTACAGCTGCTGGTTCCGTACGGCACCCCATAGTGACCTTTACGATGGGACGCCGAGTCCACAAAGCACATAGTACTCTGCGTGGCCACCAATTAGTTGGGACTCAGCCAATATAACATAGTTTCACATGGTGTCATTGGCACTAGACTCAAAATCAGGCCCAAGAAAAGAGTCCTGACAGGGCCATGGCCAACATCCAGTGGCCTGCACTGGGAACAAAATGAGGCTCAAGAAAAAGAGTCCTGACAGGGCCATGGCCAACGCTAGTGCCACCATTATAGGCCACCAAGGCACTGATGTGGGGCCAATATAACATAGTTTCACAGGGTGTCATGGGCACTAGACTCAAAATCAGGCCCAAGAAAAGAGTCCTGACAGGGCCATGGCCAACATCCAGTGTGCTTGCACCGGGAACAAAATCAGGCCCAAGAAAAAGAGTCCCGACAGGGCCATGGCCAACGCTAGTGCCACCAGTATAGGCCACCAAGGCACTGGTATGGGGCCAATATGATAGCAATCTTATAGGCTCCGCCGTTGGTGCACCAAAGGGGCAGAGGAAAATACAACCCACAAAACATGCACCCGCTACAAGTAGTTGCAAAATGCACGCTTGTAGATGAAGTCCGTTTTTGTGTCGCTGGACTTGGGCTTTGGAGTAGGATTGGGGTTAAACTGACAAGCGGCGCAACTCTGCTACTAGCTGCTTGGAGGTGTCATTGATGAAAAGCTAGTCACGCTCCACCTGGCCAGATGCATCTGCTGGGTAGCCATCCGGTACCTTGCGCCACTCTCCACAGATGAGGACCTTGGGACGGGTGACCTCCTCTGTGGGAGTGGCCATGGAAGGTCGCGGCCTGGCCTCCGGGCTTTCCACGCTCCGCTTGGCGGGGGCCTCCTTGCCTTTGAGGGGGCTCAATGGTCGGTACTGATTGACTGAATGTCCCCGCCATAGACACTTTCAGCCGTTAGTTCGAATGTTCATGTGTTCCGGGCAATTGCAGATGCAAAGTGTCCCCTTCTTGGTTGGGGTGCTCCACTATCTATGTACATAGCCGAGGTCAGCTTGCGTTGACGACCGTTCAGTGGGCGCCGCCCAGGGCAGGTTAGTTGCTGCATTCAAACCCAATACTCAGCCCGCCAAGAGAATAAAGCGTCAATCAAGGATCGACTGCATTCTACCACTACCCATGTTCCTCAGGCTGCTGATGCATGGCACTCACTCGGCCTTACCCTTGGTCCATGGAAGATTACGGTTTCACAGGGTAAACACTGGTGGTGGAGTTGAGAGAGAGAGAGGCATTCAGTAAACAGGGGGGGCCAGAGCCAAAAAAGCGCTGCTGGCCTAGGGGGGGAGAAAGACAGGAATGAGAAGTGGCATGCTCGTGGCGATCGGCCAGTTGCGATTGCCATCAGTCGAGTAGGATCGCCCACCATCCGTACTGCAGCTTGATATTTGTGAGTGATCCCATGTAGCTGTGCCACTGCCGGAGTCTATACCCCTGCTGCCCTGGGAGCTTCCTGGCGGCGTTGCCCTTGAGTGGGGTGGGGGTAGCCTGAACACTCTCCTCGATAGCCGAAAGTGCACCTTCAACTTGGGTGCTGGGGTCGGACTCACGAGGGCCAGGAAGGTCCGTCACGCCCTCCACATCATCACCGGGCGCTTGAATGACCCGCACAGCACGATCAGCATTAACAATGCTGAGCACATAGTCCACAAAACCAGCACCCATTGGGACGAGGGGCACATCGGAAAAAGTACCCCGGTGCTCCACCACCAGCTTCGGGATGTTCAAGCTTTGAAAACCACAAGACCAACCAATAGTGAAAAGCTCCAACCGGACACGACAATTAAAGGCACACACAAACCAGTGCAACCCTTCCTTGTCATCGGAAGTAACCACAAAAATGTGGCGGCGGCACCACTTCATGTTGGCCAGTCTTGTGCCGGATTCAACTCTCTCCATGTGCCTGGAGAGTCTCTTGATATATAGGAGCGCTAGAGTCCACGTAGGGGGAGGCGCAAAGAGGTCCACCTCCGAATAAGATGACTGGACCTCTTTTTTCTTCACCTCCTTACCTGGGGGAGAGGCGAACAGAGGAGTAGAAAGGACGTCCAACTCCTCGTCACCGGACACGGGTTCGTTGGGGAGGGTGGCGGTCAAAACCTCCTCAACGTCTATCTCCTGACACCACTTTTGAAAGAGCAACTTGTCCGGGTGGGCCCTTCCACGAACTGGACACTCCAAAGTCCAGAACAAAAGGAACGGTCCTTGGATTATCTACGCCCCACAATATGTGCACCAAAACACAAAAAAAAAGTGAAACGGATCGGAACTTGCACTTACATGAGGGGAATTCATGATGGAAACATGACCGGGCACCCCATTGTGCACATGCACATGTTACACATCAGCAAAGAGGAAGTGCCACACACAAAAGAGGGGGGACAGCCAAGCCGGGGGATTAAGGTAACCCCCGGAATGTCCAATTGGCATAGCAGGCCAAAAAAGAAAATGCACTTTCATTGTCGGTCCCCCACATGCATTGCACCATATCATGGGTCTGCGGCTCTTCACCCTTGAATGACGAATAAGCTCCTTCATCGGCTCAAGGGTAGATAGTCCCAAACAACCAAGCAATAGTACATTGCATGTGTATTCATGGGGTATCATCCGTGCCCACGGAACTCATTGTGGACGATTTCTTCGCGTATGCCTCGCTGCCATTCACAGAGCATTGCTTGAAGGACACTGTTGCATACACGAAGGGCAAAAAGAAGATGTCTTCTCGGGGGCCCAGAAGAGGGCGGAAGTGCTACGTCACCGTTGCATTCTCGGGGGTCCCCAAATAAAGGGGGGACAAAACAAGAAGTGGCTACCTCATCATTGCCTTCTCGAAGGCTAAAAAGAGGGTGGAAATGCTACGCGTGGATTGTGAGTCCCTAACCCCAACTCGAGGGGCCATGCAACAAAGCGTGGATTGTGAGTCCCTAACCCAACTCGAGGGGCCACACAACAAAGCGTGGATTGTGAGTCCCTAACCCCAACTCGAGGGGCCACACAACAAAGCGTGGATTGTGAGTCCCTAACCCCAACTCGAGGGGCCACGCAGCAAAGCGTGGATTGTGAGTCCCTAACCCCAACTCGAGGGGCCACGCAACAAAGCGTGGATTGTGAGTCCCTAACCCCAACTCGAGGGGCCACACAACAAAGCGTAGATTGTGAGTGCCTCACCCCAACTCCAGGGGCCACGCAACAAAGCGTGGATTGTGAGTCCCTAACCCCAACTCGAGGGGCCACGCAACAAAGCGTGGATTGTGAGTCCCTAACCCCAACTCGAGGGGCCATGCAACAAAGCGTGGATTGTGAGGCCCTAACCCCAACTCGAGGGGCCACGCAACAAAGCGTGGAGTGTGAGTCCCTAACCCCAACTCGAGGGGCCACACAACAAAGCGTGGATTGTGAGTCCCTAACGTAACCTTAACAAAACAAAAACTGGGTCCTTGAGGACCGCCCTGCAAAGGGCGACAAAACCACAAGTGGCTAACCCTGCCTTCTGGGGGGCCACAAGAGGGCGGAAGTGCTACGGCACCCCTGCATTCTCGGGGGTCCCCAACGCCAAGCGCGGGGAAAAAATGAGAAGTGGCCCACAAGTGGGCGCATTGCCTACAGGCATGCATTTTCAGTAAAATTGGTAATTGTTTCTTTGCGGTAAAATCGTGTAATCTTTTTATTTTTGCGGTAAACGCGTGTAGGAAAAAATCGTCACATCGTGTATTTTTTTTTTCGGTAAGTCGTGTAACTTTTTTTTATGCGGTAAATGCGTGTAACAAAAAAATTGTCACGTCGTGTAATTTTTTTATGCGGTAAATGCGTGTAACAAAAAAGTTGTCTCGTCGCGTAATTTTTTTTTGCAGTAATGCGTGTGACGGGCTTACACGACTTACCGCAAAAAAAAATTTCACGACTAAACGAATTTTTTGTTACACACATTTACCGCAAAAAAAAATTACCGGAATTAAAACATACACGTCTCGGTGGAATCTTCCTGCACGACACTGCTCCACGCCAATCACTTTGCTCATGTGCCCTTTGCACCAGCCCTGATCCTGCAGCTGTAGCTCCCCTGAACCCCTCTTTTTGTCCTTGGTTTGTCCCATCATGTGACTATGACGGACATGGGTTTGTGCCCCGTATTCTGCCATCACTGGCAGTTGGGTGGCTGGCAAATGGTGGGCTGCCTCTAAACTCTTTCAGCTGCTTGCTGAAATGTTGTTGCTGCACAGTCCACCCACCTTTTCTTAATCCACACACACAGTTCACTAAACACCCTCTTACGAGTCCCTCTGCATGCCCCTGTGTCTGCCTACCTGCCTGCCCACCTCTGGCCTGTGCCTTCTTTGGTCCTAGCTTCAGCAGGCTTGTCGTTTTCTCTGATGCTGCTGCCTTACACAGTCTGTCTGCGATGGCTGCACCGGAGAAACCATGGTCAGACGTCACATTGTGGAAGCAAAATCCCAGTCAGCTGCCCCACAAACGAAACCTTGCTACCGCCCCAGAATCCATGTGCAGTCATGCAGCGAAGCCGTGTATCTGCAAGTGCCACTTGCATGCCAGGGGTTTTCAGTCTGCAGCATGGTGCAATGTGCCTCGTGCGCAGGCTGCATGGTGCGAAGTGCACGGGGCACAGTGCGCAGTGTGCACTTGGCACCATTCTGTGTGTAGTGCAAAGACTGCAGTGTCCGCTGCAGGCGAGACAGTGCAACGCAATGACTATGCAGGGTGCACATGGTACAATGTGCAGAGTGCACGCAAAATTAAGTGCATGGTAGACAGGGTGCAGTGTTGGGTGTGCTGGGCATACAGTGCAGCGGGCAGCGGGCATTTGCACAGTATTTCGTTTGCCAAATGCATGCTGCAGTATGTAGTGCACAGTGTGCATTTGCCAGAGTGTGCAGTGTGCAGAACATAGAGGACAAAGGTCAATCTTCAATGTGCAACATGTGCAAATGCAAAGTATGCAGACAAACACAGTGTGGTGTGCATAGTGTACGGACTACCAAAATAGAGTTTCCAGTGCCCAGAGTGCAGCTGTGTGCGGTGTGCGGTGTGCAGTGTGCAATACCCTCAGCAAGGACTGGAGCCTTTTTGCTCAAGGGCGGCAAGAATCATTGCCGGCACACCTTACAGCAAATCACTTTGAGCTAGAGACAAGGAGGGAGGAGCTAGGAAAGGTGAAACAGGGGGTAGCTCCACGGTGGCGAGGTGCCCCACAAAAGAAAAGACGTCGGACAGAAATTTCTGGTTTGCCCCACCCAGAGCTGCTTCCCAGCTCCCACCCCTGCCGTCCCCTGTACAAAGCGATGTGTGCGGATGCCCGGCCGCAACCCCTTGTCACAGCCCGCACCACTCGGTATGTGCAGTGCGGTGCTCTGACGTGCACATTGGGCAGTGCAGATAGCCTTCTACTTACAGAGGTTTGCATCCACCCCCTGCTGGGCCTCGCAGCGATGCGGTGCCCAGTCAAATCCTCGACTGCAAGCGTTGGAGGGGGCTTTCTGACGGTTGAAGAGAGGGGGGCTTATCAGCACTGGCCCACAGTCTCTGTGCAGGTGGGAGAACTGGATCGGAAGCACACTTGAAGAAAATGGCGCGGAGCTGCCGCACGAAGGCCTCGCTGGCCTCTTGGTGTTGCGGACCCTGGCTGAGGACCTGAGCCTCGTCGGCCAGCGGCAGTCCGTGGTCAAATACAAACCAAGCCACATTGCGGATGGCAATGCCAGCCACAAGCCCGAGGATGACTTTGGATGCAAAGTGGCTGAGAAAAGAGACAGAAAGAGAGCGAGCTCGAAGGTCAGGAGCCTATAGGGGTCGATCGAGCCTCTTTTCTATACCCTCCAAAAGGGTTCAGTTGACACAGTCCCAACACCAATCAAGGACTTTTGGAAAGGAGGAGGAGGACCGGTGACCCAGCATAGGATGAATTTGGCTGCATGCTTGGAATAAAAGACTCTAGATTTCTGCTGGTCTGTGCAATGGACACTACAATTGTGACAGCCAGTGAAGCTGTGATGGCAGGTTGTATTTCACATGTGAATACATGGATAATGAGGTAGTTCCTTGCCACTTCAAAGTGCCTGCAACGTTTCAAGCTTCTGTTTTGCAAATGTGTCTGGTTCTGTGAATGCATTTGGCATATGGCCAATTCTGTGGCACACTTGCGGAGCAACACGTCAGAAGAATAGTTTTCTGGGCCTGCAGGGGGTGGGGTGGGGATTTGACTTCAGCCGTCTCTAGCCATCTTGTGGGATACAGACAGAGGCACACCGAAGAATGGTACCAGGTCACTGACAAAGTGCTCAGTTTGCTGTTTGTGGGGTGGATGGTCAATAGTGTGTGAGAGTGTCCTCAGCAACTAGGTCCCAATAAACAGTCCTGGTAGGGTTATTCCAAATTCTGGCCCCAACCCCAAGGGTTGCACCGGTGACAGGGGTTGATGACAGGCTTGTAAGCATATGCCCCGGTCCCTTTCCATTGAGCCCTGTTGCCAGACCCTTTTGGGATATTTGGGGGGGCCAAAACCGGTTAACATGGGCTCAGAACGAGCAAAAGACAATTGAGCATCCCAAATGGTCTCGGATGCCTTCGGAAAAACGTCTACTTGACCCGTTTGGACCCTGTTTTGGGTTTAAAATGGCCCATTTTTAAGCCTTTTTAGAATTTTTGGGGGACCAAAACAGGTCACCACAGGCTCAAAACGGGCTGAAAACCCTCGTTTGGGCATCCCAAGTGGAACATACCTTGAAAGGATTCCCACGTCGCTGATCAGTGGGATGGACATTTGTTGGAGTGAAAATATGTTTGGTGGGTGGGTGGGGGGGGGATGCAGCCAGGAAACAGCTACATTACCCCTGCTGCATCAAGGTCACACAAGCACACAAGCACTATCATGACAACATGTGATAGACATAAATGTGTCATGGACATTCTTATGGTAGCTCACCATCGACCTGATCCCACTGACGCCTTTGGTGCCCATGGTCATGTTGGGCCTGGACCGGGGCAACTTAGGTGTCCCTAGTGGCCAAGGGGTGGGGGCGGGGGGTTGTCCGGTCTGAGGAGATGCCCCCCCATGCCCATGCAGTACACCCACAGGCTGCCACTTGTTCTTCTGCACCTCTGCTTACTGTGGGGTGGAGTGGGGTTGGGCCTCTGATTTTGGATCTGAACAGAGTTCCTGTCAAGCACAGGGACCTCTGGCTCCCCAGTCAGCCCTGATCAGAGCCCTGCCACCTGCAGACAGAAGCCTCACCTGAAATCTGTGTTGGCCTCATCACAGATGATGGCAGTGGGGTTGCTTGACGAGATGGTCTGCAATGCCTGAGTCAAGGATTCATGGCCAGCTTGAGCTGGATGGTCAGAGACGAGGCGAGCTGCAGGCCCCAGGTAGTGGGCAGCCTGCACAGCCCATTGGGACTTGCCACTGCTGGGGGCCCCACACAGGAATACCAGGCAGCTTTCATGCATGTTGAGGACCCGTTGCACCCATGGGATGAGTTGGGCACCTGAGCATACGACGTTGCACACATAGGAGGTGAGCAAAGCACTGGGGCAGAACACACCCGGAGACAAAGCCATGCTTCGACGATACAGAAATTCACGTTGACATTTTGCAGGGTGCATACCATCCATGTACCACGCACCCAGTCATATTCCACCATCTGTGGCTCGATGCACTTCTAGCAACAGATGATGGTTGTTCATCAACAGTGTTACCAACCCCCCTCCGAAATGAAAAGAACCCCCTTGAGTAGGGGCCCCAGCAGACTTTTGGTAAGATCTATCTCAGACTCCAAAAAGCAGCATGAAACCGACTTTGAGTAGCATTTGTTTTTGGCTGTGATATCCGTGGCACTGATACGCCATCCAAAACACCATCCCAGCGACAGGGACAGAGGGCTCAAGGACCAAGCAGAACAGATCGAAGCGAAAGAGTCCCTGTGCTGCCACCTGTGGCAAAATAATCCAATCTGCCTTGGAACAAAATTGGCAACGTGCAGCCTCTGAGAATTGCTGGATGGAGGAAAAGCAGACAAACACAGTGCCAATATGACCGTTTTGCAGTATACCAATTTTTGTGTTGGGTGTTTTGAATTTCATGTACGCAAAATATTGCAACAGCACCCAAAATAGGCAAAAAACATTTCATTTTTGCAATTTTTTTGGTCTGCGGAATCTAGTTTTGCAAACCTGCTTTTGGGTGACCGAGTCAAAACCTTTTGCACTTTTGCGTTCTTTTTGAGTTTGGCCTCCTTTTGGAGGGGTTTCTGTTCATTCATTTTGGAGCCACTGAAAAGGACCTGCAGTACCTTGGACTATGGGATTGCAGTCCATTCCTACACAAGCACACAAATGTGGATCAGCTGGACTCTGGGATTGCAGTTCATAGCACAGACAAACACCAATGAGCAAGAGTATCAGATGATCCAGGCCTACCAGTTTTTCAACAACAAATCAATTGTAAATTCGTCTACAATAGTACACATGGCACATGAAATGTTGAAACACCAGTGCAATTTGCAACATGCCCTACCATGGCAACATGGCTCTACCACTTCTTCACAAAGCCAGTTTGTAAATTCATCAATAATAGTGCACATGGCACATCGAATGCTCAAGCAATGGCAAAGAAAGTGCTGCAGGAGCACACAACAAGTGATTTTGTTTGAAATGAGCTGTTTACCAGGCCAATATGTACAGTCCCATAAGTTGTCCAACACCACCTCCGATGAGGCCATGCAGGCCGCCATGTACAATCCCATAAGCTCGCAACGGTATAGTGTGTGGGGTCCCGGTACTCATCCAATGATGTGCACGGCCCATAGTGGACGTCAAACCCTGCAAACCCATAACTAGCTCCCCACCTTGACAGTGATTGCCTGGAGGGTCTCATGGCGCGATCGTCACATGGTGCGTTGTGCACTAGTACGGTGCGCCAGCGGCACATCGCACATGGCCAATATGAGCCACCGGTCGCGCTCACGAAGGCGCGCAGATGCCATGGACATCCACATGGGGTATCTCTTGAAGGATATCTGGAGGTGGTGAATGCTTGCCCTTGTGATGGTGGTGGTGTGGGCCAATGTGTGCTTGAGGTCCATGTCCAATGCGTAGATGTGTGCGGGGAACTGGGGACACAGTTGATGTAATGTGTCCGGGGACTAGTTGTCCAACACCACCTTGTCCTCCAGTGAGGCCATGCAGGCCGCCATGTACAATCCCATAAGCTCGCCATGGCATAGTGTGTGGGGTCCTTGTACTCATCCAATTATGTGCAAGGCCCATAGGGGAGGCCAAATCCTGCCTGACTGTCTTCCCCGGAGCCTCCCTGGTCAGGTGGGGTGCCCACTATA
The DNA here is from genome assembly GCA_964036045.1 of Eutreptiella sp. 'Long Island Sound 2002'. Classification (NCBI taxonomy): domain Eukaryota; phylum Euglenozoa; class Euglenophyceae; order Eutreptiales; family Eutreptiaceae; genus Eutreptiella; species Eutreptiella sp. 'Long Island Sound 2002'. The sequence goes on along the minus strand of OZ038392.1, from coordinate 32,335,320 downwards.
CAGCCACCTATGTAGCATACCATGCCTTGAGGCGCTTGCATGTTTGTGTATACCTCATATCTGCCAACGACTGTGCGGGTGCACCCATCTATAAGTGACAACAAGCTTTTAACGTAACTTGTGTGTACCTTTTTTTTCAAGAAAAAAAAGAACCACCCAACAACCCAACAACTACCAAACCAAAGGAGGTGAAGCATGTAGTCCCCACAGACAGGTACCTGAGGTATGGGTAAAGCAATGGAGCCGTGGCATCAAGGGTGACGTGAGGGGAGAGGAGAGAACGGAGGGGTTTTGGAAAGTTGAATTTTCGAATTTTTCAAGTGCCACTAAACTGCCTAAACAGCGGCAATTTCAAGGCTTTCAGGGGGCCCATGGCCCGAGCTATATGGGCCTCGAAACCACTACACTCTCCGTGAGTGCTCAAGTACTCATAGTGTCACCAAATGATCACCCAAAACCATTCAAGGGGCAACACAAGGGTTTTGTTTCGGGGCTTTCGGGGGGCCCACCACCCGGGCTACATGGGCCTAGCGGCCAGTGTGTGGGTCCTAGGTCCCTATGGGTGCTCAAGTACCCGTATTGTCACCAAGTGATCACCCAAACCTACCCCAGGGCTGACAAAAGGGTTTAAGAAACATTCAGATTTGTGAAAATTCTCAAGTGCCACTTAACAGCCCACTACATGCCACTTGCCATTACACCTCACTTCACACCACACCCAGCAGCCGAGCTCAAAGTACAAACATGTGTGCACCATTGCACCTTTGAGATAAAGCCACAGAGGATTCCTCTCCTCAACCGTGAAGAATGTAAGACGTGTACAAAAAAATCGTCTAGTCGTGTAATTTTTTTTTGCGGTAAATGCGTGTAATTTTTTGTTTGCGGTAAGTCGTGTGAATTATAAAAAAAAAGTGAATTTTTTGTTGCGGTAAATCATGTAAATTATAAAAAAAATGAAAAATTGAAAGAAATGCAACCTTTGCAATACGTACGCAATATGTACAGCTGCCGGTTCCGTACGAGAGGCACCCCATAGTGACCTTTACGATGGGATGCCGAGTCCACAAAGCACATAGTACTCTGCGTGGCCACCAATTAGTTGGGACTCAGCCAATATAACATAGTTTCACATGGTGTCATTGGCACTAGACTCAAAATCAGGCCCAAGAAAAGAGTCCTGACAGGGCCATGGCCAACATCCAGTGGCCTGCACTGGGAACAAAATGAGGCTCAAGAAAAAGAGTCCTGACAGGGCCATGGCCAACGCTAGTGCCACCATTATAGGCCACCAAGGCACTGATGTGGGGCCAATATAACATAGTTTCACAGGGTGTCATGGGCACTAGACTCAAAATCAGGCCCAAGAAAAGAGTCCTGACAGGGCCATGGCCAACATCCAGTGTGCTTGCACCGGGAACAAAATCAGGCCCAAGAAAAAGAGTCCCGACAGGGCCATGGCCAACGCTAGTGCCACCAGTATAGGCCACCAAGGCACTGGTATGGGGCCAATATGATAGCAATCTTATAGGCTCCGCCGTTGGTGCACCAAAGGGGCAGAGGAAAATACAACCCACAAAACATGCACCCGCTACAAGTAGTTGCAAAATGCACGCTTGTAGATGAAGTCCGTTTTTGTGTCGCTGGACTTGGGCTTTGGAGTAGGATTGGGGTTAAACTGACAAGCGGCGCAACTCTGCTACTAGCTGCTTGGAGGTGTCATTGATGAAAAGCTAGTCACGCTCCACCTGGCCAGATGCATCTGCTGGGTAGCCATCCGGTACCTTGCGCCACTCTCCACAGATGAGGACCTTGGGACGGGTGACCTCCTCTGTGGGAGTGGCCATGGAAGGTCGCGGCCTGGCCTCCGGGCTTTCCACGCTCCGCTTGGCGGGGGCCTCCTTGCCTTTGAGGGGGCTCAATGGTCGGTACTGATTGACTGAATGTCCCCGCCATAGACACTTTCAGCCGTTAGTTCGAATGTTCATGTGTTCCGGGCAATTGCAAATGCAAAGTGTCCCCTTCTTGGTTGGGGTGCTCCACTATCTATGTACATAGCCGAGGTCAGCTTGCGTTGACGACCGTTCAGTGGGCGCCGCCCAGGGCAGGTTAGTTGCTGCATTCAAACCCAATACTCAGCCCGCCAAGAGAATAAAGCGTCAATCAAGGATCGACTGCATTCTACCACTACCCATGTTCCTCAGGCTGCTGATGCATGGCACTCACTCGGCCTTACCCTTGGTCCATGGAAGATTACGGTTTCACAGGGTAAACACTGGTGGTGGAGTTGAGAGAGAGAGAGGCATTCAGTAAACAGGGGGGGCCAGAGCCAAAAAAGCGCTGCTGGCCTAGGGGGGGAGAAAGACAGGAATGAGAAGTGGCATGCTCGTGGCGATCGGCCAGTTGCGATTGCCATCAGTCGAGTAGGATCGCCCACCATCCGTACTGCAGCTTGATATTTGTGAGTGATCCCATGTAGCTGTGCCACTGCCGGAGTCTATACCCCTGCTGCCCTGGGAGCTTCCTGGCGGCGTTGCCCTTGAGTGGGGTGGGGGTAGCCTGAACACTCTCCTCGATAGCCGAAAGTGCACCTTCAACTTGGGTGCTGGGGTCGGACTCACGAGGGCCAGGAAGGTCCGTCACGCCCTCCACATCATCACCGGGCGCTTGAATGACCCGCACAGCACGATCAGCATTAACAATGCTGAGCACATAGTCCACAAAACCAGCACCCATTGGGACGAGGGGCACATCGGAAAAAGTACCCCGGTGCTCCACCACCAGCTTCGGGATGTTCAAGCTTTGAAAACCACAAGACCAACCAATAGTGAAAAGCTCCAACCGGACACGACAATTAAAGGCACACACAAACCAGTGCAACCCTTCCTTGTCATCGGAAGTAACCACAAAAATGTGGCGGCGGCACCACTTCATGTTGGCCAGTCTTGTGCCGGATTCAACTCTCTCCATGTGCCTGGAGAGTCTCTTGATATATAGGAGCGCTAGAGTCCACGTAGGGGGAGGCGCAAAGAGGTCCACCTCCGAATAAGATGACTGGACCTCTTTTTTCTTCACCTCCTTACCTGGGGGAGAGGCGAACAGAGGAGTAGAAAGGACGTCCAACTCCTCGTCACCGGACACGGGTTCGTTGGGGAGGGTGGCGGTCAAAACCTCCTCAACGTCTACCTCCTGACACCACTTTTGAAAGAGCAACTTGTCCGGGTGGGCCCTTCCACGAACTGGACACTCCAAAGTCCAGAACAAAAGGAACGGTCCTTGGATTATCTACGCCCCACAATATGTGCACCAAAACACAAAAAAAAAGTGAAACGGATCGGAACTTGCACTTACATGAGGGGAATTCATGATGGAAACATGACCGGGCACCCCATTGTGCACATGCACATGTTACACATCAGCAAAGAGGAAGTGCCACACACAAAAGAGGGGGGACAGCCAAGCCGGGGGATTAAGGTAACCCCCGGAATGTCCAATTGGCATAGCAGGCCAAAAAAGAAAATGCACTTTCATTGTCGGTCCCCCACATGCATTGCACCATATCATGGGTCTGCGGCTCTTCACCCTTGAATGACGAATAAGCTCCTTCATCGGCTCAAGGGTAGATAGTCCCAAACAACCAAGCAATAGTACATTGCATGTGTATTCATGGGGTATCATCCGTGCCCACGGAACTCATTGTGGACGATTTCTTCGCGTATGCCTCGCTGCCATTCACAGAGCATTGCTTGAAGGACACTGTTGCATACACGAAGGGCAAAAACAAGATGTCTTCTTGGGGGCCCAGAAGAGGGCGGAAGTGCTACGTCACCGTTGCATTCTCGGGGGTCCCCAAATAAAGGGGGGACAAAACAAGAAGTGGCTACCTCATCATTGCCTTCTCGAAGGCTAAAAAGAGGGTGGAAATGCTACGCGTGGATTGTGAGTCCCTAACCCCAACTCGAGGGGCCACGCAACAAAGCGTGGATTGTGAGTCCCTAACCCCAACTCGAGGGGCCACACAACAAAGCGTGGATTGTGAGTCCCTAACCCCAACTCGAGGGGCCACACAACAAAGCGTGGATTGTGAGTCCCTAACCCCAACTCGAGGGGCCACGCAACAAAGCGTGGATTGTGAGTCCCTAACCCCAACTCGAGGGGCCACGCAACAAAGCGTGGATTGTGAGTCCCTAACCCCAACTCGAGGGGCCACACAACAAAGCGTAGATTGTGAGTGCCTCACCCCAACTCGAGGGGCCACACATCAAAGCGTGGATTGTGAGTCCCTAACCCCAACTCGAGGGGCCACGCAACAAAGCGTGGATTGTGAGTCCCTAACCCCAACTCGAGGGGCGACACAACAAGGCGTGGATTGTGAGTCCCTAACCCCAACTCGAGGGGCCACACAACAAAGCGTGGGTTGTGAGTCCCTAACCCCAACTCGAGGGGCCACGCAACAAAGTGTGGATTGTGAGTCCCTAACCCCAACTCGAGGGGCCACGCAACAAAGCGTGGATTGTGAGGCCCTAACCCCAACTCCAGGGGCCACGCAACAAAGCGTGGAGTGTGAGTCCCTAACCCCAACTCGAGGGGCCACGCAACAAAGCGTGGAGTGTGAGTCCCTAACCCCATCTCGAGGGGCCACGCAACAAAGCGTGGATTGTGAGGCCCTAACCCCAACTCGAGGGGCCACGCAACAAAGCGTGGAGTGTGAGTCCGTAACCCCAACTCGAGGGGCCACGCAGCAAAGCGTGGATTGTGAGTCCCTAACCCCAACTCGAGGGGCCACGCAACAAAGCGTGGATTGTGAGGCCCTAACCCCAACTCGAGGGGCCACGCAACAAAGCGTGGATTGTGAGTCCCTAACCCCAACTCCAGGGGCCACACAACAAAGCGTGGATTGTGAGTCCCTAACCCCAACTCGAGGGGCCACACAACAAAGCGTGGATTGTGAGTCCCTAACCCCAACTCAAGGGGCCACGCAACAAAGCGTGGATTGTGAGGCCCTAACCGGGGCACAGTGCGCAGTGTGCACTTGGCACCATTCTGTGTGTAGTGCAAAGACTGTAGTGTCCGCTGCAGGCGAGACAGTGCAACGCAATGACTATGCAGGGTGCACATGGTACAATGTGCAGAGTGCACGCAAAATTAAGTGCATGGTAGACAGGGTGCAGTGTTGGGTGTGCTGGGCATACAGTGCAGCGGGCAGCGGGCATTTGCACAGTATTTCGTTTGCCAAATGCATGCTGTAGTATGTAGTGCACAGTGTGCATTTGCCAGAGTGTGCAGTGTGCAGAACATAGAGGACAGAGGTCAATCTTCAATGTGCAACATGTGCAAATGCAAAGTATGCAGACAAACACAGTGTGGTGTGCATAGTGTACGGACTACCAAAACAGGGCATTGCTTGAAGAACACTGTCAGATACACGAAGGGCAAAAATAAAATATCTCCTCCAGGGCCCAAAAGAGGGCGGAAGTGCGACGTCACCGCTGCATTCTCGGGGACCCCAAACAAAGGGGGACAAAATAAGAAGTGGCTACCTCGTCACTACCTTCTCGAAAGCCGAAAAAAGGGTGGAAATGCTAGGCGTGAGTCCCTAACCCCAACTCGAGGGGCCACGCAACAAAGCGTGGATTGTGAGTCCCTAACCCCAACTCGAGAGGCCACGCAACAAAGCGTGGATTGTGAGGCCCTAACCCCAACTCGAGGGGCCACGCAGCAAGGCGTGGATTGTGAGGCCCTAACCCCAACTCGAGGGGCCACGCAGCAAAGCGTGGATTGTGAGTCCCTAACCCCAACTCGAGGGGCCACGCAACAAAGCGTGGAGTGTGAGTCCCTAACCCCAACTCGAGGGGCCACACAACAAAGCGTGGGTTGTGAGTCCCTAACCCCAACTCGAGGGGCCACGCAGCAAAGCGTGGATTGTGAGTCCCTGTCCCCAACTCGAGGGGCCACGCAACAAAGCGTGGAGTGTGAGTAACTAACCCCAACTCGAGTGGCCACGCAGCAAAGCGTGGATTGTGAGTCCCTAACCCCAACTCGAGGGGCCACACAACAAGGCGTGGATTGTGAGTCCCTAACCCCAACTCCAGGGGCCACACAACAAAGCGTGGGTTGTGAGTCCCTAACCCCAACTCGAGGGGCCACGCAACAAAGTGTGGATTGTGAGTCCCTAACCCCAACTCGAGGGGCCACGCAACAAAGCGTGGATTGTGAGGCCCTAACCCCATCTCGAGGGGCCACGCAACAAAGCGTGGAGTGTGAGTCCCTAACCCCAACTGGAGGGGCCACGCAACAAAGCGTGGATTGTGAGGCCCTAACCCCAACTCGAGGGGCCACGCAACAAAGCGTGGAGTGTGAGTCCGTAACCCCAACTCGAGGGGCCACGCAGCAAAGCGTGGATTGTGAGTCCCTAACCCCAACTCGAGGGGCCACGCAACAAAGCGTGGATTGTGAGGCCCTAACCCCAACTCGAGGGGCCACGCAACAAAGCGTGGATTGTGAGTCCCTAACCCCAACTCCAGGGGCCACACAACAAAGCGTGGATTGTGAGTCCCTAACCCCAACTCGAGGGGCCACACAACAAAGCGTGGATTGTGAGTCCCTAACCCCAACTCAAGGGGCCACGCAACAAAGCGTGGATTGTGAGGCCCTAACCGGGGCACAGTGCGCAGTGTGCACTTGGCACCATTCTGTGTGTAGTGCAAAGACTGCAGTGTCCGCTGCAGGCGAGACAGTGCAACGCAATGACTATGCAGGGTGCACATGGTACAATGTGCAGAGTGCACGCAAAATTAAGTGCATGGTAGACAGGGTGCAGTGTTGGGTGTGCTGGGCATACAGTGCAGCGGGCAGCGGGCATTTGCACAGTATTTCGTTTGCCAAATGCATGCTGCAGTATGTAGTGCACAGTGTGCATTTGCCAGAGTGTGCAGTGTGCAGAACATAGAGGACAAAGGTCAATCTTCAATGTGCAACATGTGCAAATGCAAAGTATGCAGACAAACACAGTGTGGTGTGCATAGTGTACGGACTACCAAAACAGGGCATTGCTTGAAGAACACTGTCAGATACACGAAGGGCAAAAATAAAATATCTCCTCCAGGGCCCAAAAGAGGGCGGAAGTGCGACGTCACCGCTGCATTCTCGGGGACCCCAAACAAAGGGGGACAAAATAAGAAGTGGCTACCTCGTCACTACCTTCTCGAAAGCCGAAAAGAGGGTGGAAATGCTAGGCGTGAGTCCCTAACCCCAACTCGAGGGGCCACGCAACAAAGCGTGGATTGTGAGTCCCTAACCCCAACTCGAGAGGCCACGCAACAAAGCGTGGGTTGTGAGTCCCTAACCCCAACTCGAGGGGCCACGCAGCAAGGCGTGGATTGTGAGGCCCTAACCCCAACTCGAGGGGCCACGCAGCAAAGCGTGGATTGTGAGTCCCTAACCCCAACTCGAGGGGCCACGCAACAAAGCGTGGAGTGTGAGTCCCTAACCCCAACTCGAGGGGCCACACTGCAAAGCGTGGGTTGTGAGTCCCTAACCCCAACTCGAGGGGCCACGCAGCAAAGCGTGGATTGTGAGTCCCTGTCCCCAACTCGAGGGGCCACGCAACAAAGCGTGCATTGTGAGTAACTAACCCCAACTCGAGTGGCCACGCAGCAAAGCGTGGATTGTGAGTCCCTAACCCCAACTCGAGGGGCCACGCAACAAAGCGTGGATTGTGAGTCCCTAACCCCAACTCGAGGGGCCACGCAACAAAGCGTGGATTGTGAGGCCCTAACCCCAACTCGAGGGGCCACGCAACAAAGCGTGGAGTGTGAGTCCCTAACCCCAACTCGAGGGGCCACGCAACAAAGGGTGGATTGTGAGTCCCTAACCCCAACTCGAGGGGCCACGCAGCAAAGCGTGGATTGTGAGTCCCTAACCCCAACTCGAGGGGCCACGCAACAAAGCGTGGATTGTGAGGCCCTAACCCCAACTCGAGGGGCCACGCAACAAAGCGTGGATTGTGAGTCCCTAACCCCAACTCGAGGGGCCACGCAACAAAGCGTGGATTGTGAGGCCCTAACCCCAACTCGAGGGGCCACGCAACAAAGCGTGGAGTGTGAGTCCCTAACCCCAACTCGAGGGGCCACGCAACAAAGGGTGGATTGTGAGTCCCTAACCCCAACTCGAGGGGCCACGCAGCAAAGCGTGGATTGTGAGTCCCTAACCCCAACTCGAGGGGCCACGCAACAAAGCGTGGAGTGTGAGTAACTAACCCCAACTCGAGGGGCCACGCAACAAAGCGTGGATTGTGAGTCCCTAACCCCAACTCGAGGGGCCACGCAACAAAGCGTGGATTGTGAGTCCCTAACCCCAACTCGAGGGGCCACGCAACAAAGCGTGGATTGTGAGGCCCTAACCCCAACTCGAGGGGCCACGCAACAAAGCGTGGAGTGTGAGTCCCTAACCCCAACTGGAGGGGCCACGCAACAAAGCGTGGATTGTGAGGCCCTAACCCCAACTCGAGGGGCCACGCAGCAAAGCGTGGATTGTGAGTCCCTAACCCCAACTCGAGGGGCCACGCAACAAAGCATGGAGTGTGAGTCCCTAACCCCAACTCGAGGGGCCACACAACAAAGCGTGGGTTGTGAGTCCCTAACCCCAACTCGAGGGGCCACGCAGCAAAGCGTGGATTGTGAGTCCTTGTCCCCAACTCGAGGGGCCACGCAACAAAGCGTGGAGTGTGAGTAACTAACCCCAACTCGAGTGGCCACGCAGCAAAGCGTGGATTGTGAGTCCCTAACCCCAACTCGAGGGGCCACGCAACAAAGCGTGGATTGTGAGTCCCTAACCCCAACTCGAGGGGCCACACAACAAAGCGTGGATTGTGAGTCCCTAACCCCATCTCGAGGGGCCACGCAACAAAGCGTGGAGTGTGAGTCCCTAACCCCAACTCGAGGGGCCACACAACAAAGCGTGGATTGTGAGTCCCTAACCCCAACTCGAGGGGCCACGCAACAAAGCGTGGATTGTGAGGCCCTAACCCCAACTCGAGGGGCCACGCAGCAAAGCGTGGATTGTGAGTCCCTAACCCCAACTCGAGGGGCCACGCAACAAAGCGTGGATTGTGAGGCCCTAACCCCAACTCGAGGGGCCACGCAACAAAGCGTGGAGTGTGAGTCCCTAACCCCAACTCGAGGGGCCACGCAACAAAGCGTGGATTGGGAGGCCCTAACCCCAACTCGAGGGGCGACGCAACAAAGCGTGGAGTGTGAGTCCCTAACCCCAACTCGAGGGGCCACGCAACAAAGCGTGGAGTGTGAGTCCCTAACCCCAACTCGAGGGGCCACGCAACAAAGCGTGGATTGGGAGGCCCTAACCCCAACTCGAGGGGCCACGCAACAAAGCGTGGATTGTGAGGCCCTAACCCCAACTCGAGGGGCCACACAACAAAGCGTGGATTGTGAGTCCCTAACCCCAACTCGAGGGGCCACGCAACAAAGCGTGGATTGTGAGGCCCTAACCCCAACTCGAGGGGCCACGCAACAAAGCGTGGAGTGTGAGTCCCTAACCCCAACTCGAGGGGCCACGCAACAAAGCGTGGATTGGGAGGCCCTAACCCCAACTCGAGGGGCCACGCAACAAAGCGTGGAGTGTGAGTCCCTAACCCTAACTCGAGGGGCCACGCAACAAAGCGTGGAGTGTGAGTCCCTAACCCCAACTCGAGGGGCCACGCAACAAAGCGTGGATTGGGAGGCCCTAACCCCAACTCGAGGGGCCACGCAACAAAGCGTGGATTGTGAGGCCCTAACCCCAACTCGAGGGGCCACACAACAAAGCGTGGATTGTGAGTCCCTAACCCCAACTCGAGGGGCCACGCAACAAAGCGTGGATTGTGAGGCCCTAACCCCAACTCGAGGGGCCACGCAACAAAGCGTGGAGTGTGAGTCCCTAACCCCAACTCGAGGGGCCACGCAACAAAGCGTGGATTGGGAGGCCCTAACCCCAACTCGAGGGGCCACGCAACAAAGCGTGGAGTGTGAGTCCCTAACCCCAACTCGAGGGGCCACGCAACAAAGCGTGGAGTGTGAGTCCCTAACCCCAACTCGAGGGGCCACGCAACAAAGCGTGGATTGTGAGGCCCTAACCCCAACTCGAGGGGCCACGCAGCAAAGCGTGGATTGTGAGTCCCTAACCCCAACTCGAGGGGCCACGCAACAAAGCGTGGAGTGTGAGTCCCTAACCCCAACTCGAGGGGCCACACAACAAAGCGTGGGTTGTGAGTCCCTAACCCCAACTCGAGGGGCCACGCAGCAAGGCGTGGATTGTGAGTCCCTGTCCCCAACTCGAGGGGCCACGCAACAAAGCGTGGAGTGTGAGTAACTAACCCCAACTCGAGTGGCCACGCAGCAAAGCGTGGATTGTGATTCCCTAACCCCAACTCGAGGGGCCACGCAACAAAGCGTGGATTGTGAGTCCGTAACCCCAACTCGAGGGGCCACGCAACAAAGCGTGGATTGTGAGGCCCTAACCCCAACTCGAGGGGCCACACAGCAAAGCGTGGATTGTGAGTCCCTAACCCCAACTCGAGGGGCCACGCAACAAAGCGTGGAGTGTGAGTCCCTAACCCCAACTCGAGGGGCCACGCAACAAAGCGTGGATTGTGAGGCCCTAACCCCAACTCGAGGGGCCACGCAACAAAGCGTGGATTGTGAGTCCCTAACCCCAACTCGAGGGGCCACGCAGCAAAGCGTGGATTGTGAGTCCCTAACCCCAACTCGAGGGGCCACGCAACAAAGCGTGGATTGTGAGGCCCTAACCCCAACTCGAGGGGCCACGCAACAAAGGGTGGATTGTGAGCCCCTAACCCCAACTCGAGGGGCCACGCAGCAAAGCGTGGATTGTGAGTCCCTAACCCCAACTCGAGGGGCCACGCAACAAAGCGTGGATTGTGAGGCCCTAACCCCAACTCGAGGGGCCACACAACAAAGCGTGGATTGTGAGTCCCTGTCCCCAACTCGAGGGGCCACGCAACAAAGCGTGGAGTGTGAGTAACTAACCCCAACTCGAGGGGCCACGCAACAAAGCGTGGATTGTGAGTCCCTAACCCCAACTCGAGGGGCCACGCAACAAAGCGTGGATTGTGAGTCCGTAACCCCAACTCGAGGGGCCACGCAACAAAGCGTGGATTGTGAGGCCCTAACCCCAACTCGAGGGGCCACGCAACAAAGCGTGGAGTGTGAGTCCCTAACCCCAACTCGAGGGGCCACGCAACAAAGCGTGGATTGTGAGGCCCTAACCCCAACTCGAGGGGCCACGCAACAAAGCGTGGATTGTGAGTCCCTAACCCCAACTCGAGGGGCCACGCAACAAAGCGTGGATTGTGAGTCCCTAACCCCAACTCGAGGGGCCACGCAACAAAGCGTGGATTGTGAGGCCCTAACCCCAACTCGAGGGGCCACGCAACAAAGCGTGGATTGTGAGGCCCTAACCCCAACTCGAGGGGCCACGCAACAAAGCGTGGATTGTGAGTCCCTAACCCCAACTCGAGGGGCCACGCAGCAAAGCGTGGATTGTGAGTCCCTAACCCCAACTCCAGGGGCCACGCAACAAAGCGTGGATTGTGAGTCCCTAACCCCAACTCGAGGGGCCACGCAACAAAGCGTGGGTTGTGAGTCCCTAACCCCAACTCGAGGGGCCACGCAGCAAAGCGTGGATTGTGAGGCCCTAACCCCAACTCGAGGGGCCACGCAGCAAAGCGTGGATTGTGAGTCCCTAACCCCAACTCGAGGGGCCACGCAACAAAGCGTGGAGTGTGAGTCCCTAACCCCAACTCGAGGGGCCACGCAACAAAGCGTGGGTTGTGAGTCCCTAACCCCAACTCGAGGGGCCACGCAACAAAGCGTGGATTGTGAGTCCCTGTCCCCAACTCGAGGGGCCACGCAACAAAGCGTGGAGTGTGAGTAACTAACCCCAACTCGAGTGGCCACGCAGCAAAGCGTGGATTGTGAGTCCCTAACCCCAACTCGAGGGGCCACGCAACAAAGCGTGGATTGTGAGTCCGTAACCCCAACTCGAGGGGCCACGCAACAAAGCGTGGATTGTGAGGCCCTAACCCCAACTCGAGGGGCCACGCAACAAAGCGTGGAGTGTGAGTCCGTAACCCCAACTCGAGGGGCCACACAACAAAGCGTGGATTGTGAGGCCCTAACCCCAACTCGAGGGGCCACGCAGCAAAGCGTGGATTGTGAGTCCCTAACCCCAACTCGAGGGGCCACGCAACAAAGCGTGGAGTGTGAGTCCCTAACCCCAACTCGAGGGGCCACGCAACAAAGCGTGGATTGTGAGGCCCTAACCCCAACTCGAGGGGCCACGCAACAAAGCGTGGATTGTGAGTACCTAACCCCAACTCGAGGGGCCACGCAGCAAAGCGTGGGTTGTGAGTCCCTAACCCCAACTCGAGGGGCCACGCAACAAAGCGTGGATTGTGAGGCCCTAACCCCAACTCGAGGGGCCACGCAGCAAAGCGTGGATTGTGAGTCCCTAACCCCAACTCGAGGGGCCACGCAGCAAAGCGTGGATTGTGAGTCCCTAACCCCAACTCGAGGGGCCACGCAACAAAGCGTGGATTGTGAGGCCCTAACCCCAACTCGAGGGGCCACACAACAAAGCGTGGATTGTGAGTCCCTGTCCCCAACTCGAGGGGCCACGCAACAAAGCGTGGAGTGTGAGTAACTAACCTCAACTCGAGGGGCCACGCAACAAAGCGTGGATTGTGAGTCCCTAACCCCAACTCGAGGGGCCACGCAACAAAGCGTGGATTGTGAGTCCCTAACCCCAACTCGAGGGGCCACGCAACAAAGAGTGGATTGTGAGGCCCTAACCCCAACTCGAGGGGCCACGCAACAAAGCGTGGAGTGTGAGTCCCTAACCCCAACTCGAGGGGCCACGCAACAAAGCGTGGATTGTGAGGCCCTAACCCCAACTCGAGGGGCCACGCAACAAAGCGTGGATTGTGAGTCCCTAACCCCAACTCGAGGGGCCACGCAGCAAAGCGTGGATTGTGAGTCCCTAATCCCAACTCGAGGGGCCACGCAACAAAGCGTGGATTGTGAGTCCCTAACCCCAACTCGAGGGGCCACGCAGCAAAGCGTGGATTGTGAGTCCCTGTCCCCAACTCGAGGGGCCACACAACAAAGCGTGGATTGTGAGTCCCTAACCCCAACTCGAGGGGCCACGCAACAAAACGTGGAGTGTGAGTCCCTAACCCCATCTCGAGGGGCCACGCAGCAAAGCGTGGATTGTGAGGCCCTAACCCCAACTCGAGGGGCCACGCAACAAAGCGTGGATTGTGAGGCCCTAACCCCAACTCGAGGGGCCACACAACAAAGCGTGGATTGTGAGGCCCTAACCCCAACTCGAGGGGCCACGCAACAAAGCGTGGATTGTGAGTCCCTGACCCCAACTCGAGGGGCCACGCAACAAAGCGTGGATTGTGAGTCCCTAACCCCAACTCGAGGGGCCACGCAACAAAGCGTGGAGTGTGAGTCCCTAACCCCAACTCGAGGGGCCACGCAACAAAGCGTGGATTGTGAGGCCCTAACCCCAACTCGAGGGGCCACGCAACAAAGCGTGGATTGTGAGGCCCTAACCCCAACTCGAGGGGCCACGCAACAAAGCGTGGATTGTGAGTCCCTAACCCCAACTCGAGGGGCCACGCAACAAAGCGTGGATTGTGAGTCCCTAATCCCAACTCGAGGGGCCACGCAACAAAGCGTGGATTGTGAGTCCCTAACCCCAACTCGAGGGGCCACGCAGCAAAGCGTGGAGTGTGAGGCCCTAACCCCAACTCGAGGGGCCACGCAGCAAAGCGTGGATTGTGAGTCCCTAATCGCAACTCGAGGGGCCACGCAACAAAGCGTGGATTGTGAGTCCCTAACCCCAACTCGAGGGGCCACGCAGCAAAGCGTGGATTGTGAGTCCGTGTCCCCAACTCGAGGGGCCACACAACAAAGCGTGGATTGTGAGTCCCTAACCCCAACTCGAGGGGCCACGCAACAAAGCGTGGAGTGTGAGTCCCTAACCCCATCTCGAGGGGCCACGCAACAAAGCGTGGATTGTGAGGCCCTAACCCCAACTCGAGAGGCCACGCAACAAAGCGTGGAGTGTGAGGCCCTAACCCCAACTCGAGGGGCCACGCAACAAAGCGTGGATTGTGAGGCCCTAACCCCAACTCGAGGGGCCACGCAACAAAGCGTGGATTGTGAGTCCCTAACCCCAACTCGAGGGGCCACGCAACAAAGCGTGGATTGTGAGTCCCTAACCCCAACTCGAGGGGCCACGCAACAAAGCGTGGATTGTGAGTCCCTAACCCCATCTCGAGGGGCCACGCAACAAAGCGTGGATTGTGAGTCCCTAACCCCAACTCGAGGGGCCACGCAACAAAGCGTGGATTGTGAGTCCCTAACCCCAACTCGAGGGGCCACGCAACAAAGCGTGGATTGTGAGGCCCTAACCCCAACTCGAGGGGCCACGCAACAAAGCGTGGAGTGTGAGTCCCTAACCCCATCTCGAGGGGCCACGCAACAAAGCGTGGATTGTGAGTCCCTAACCCCAACTCGAGGGGCCACGCAACAAAGCGTGGATTGTGAGTCCCTAACCCCAACTCGAGGGGCCACGCAACAAAGCGTGGATTGTGAGTCCCTAACCCCAACTCGAGGGGCCACGCAGCAAAGAGTGGAGTGTGAGTCCCTAACCCCATCTCGAGGGGCCACGCAACAAAGCGTGGAGTGTGAGTCCCTAACCCCATCTCGAGGGGCCACGCAACAAAGCGTGGATTGTGAGTCCCTAACCCCAACTCGAGGGGCCACGCAACAAAGCGTGGATTGTGAGTCCCTAACCCCAACTCGAGGGGCCACGCAACAAAGCGTGGATTGTGAGTCCCTAACCCCAACTCGAGGGGCCACGCAGCAAAGAGTGGATTGTGAGTCCCTAACCCCATCTCGAGGGGCCACGCAACAAAGCGTGGATTGTGAGTCCCTAACCCCAACTCGAGGGGCCACGCAACAAAGCGTGGATTGTGAGTCCCTAACCCCAACTCGAGGGGCCACGCAACAAAGCGTGGAGTGTGAGTCCCTAACCCCAACTCGAGGGGCCACGCAACAAAGCGTGGATTGTGAGGCCCTAACCCCAACTCGAGGGGCCACGCAACAAAGCGTGGATTGTGAGTCCCTAACCCCAACTCGAGGGGCCACGCAGCAAAGCGTGGGTTGTGAGTCCCTAACCCCAACTCGAGGGGCCACGCAACAAAGCGTGGATTGTGAGGCCCTAACCCCAACTCGAGGGGCCACGCAGCAAAGCGTGGATTGTGAGTCCCTAACCCCAACTCGAGGGGCCACGCAGCAAAGCGTGGATTGTGAGTCCCTAACCCCAACTCGAGGGGCCACGCAACAAAGCGTGGATTGTGAGGCCCTAACCCCAACTCGAGGGGCCACACAACAAAGCGTGGATTGTGAGTCCCTGTCCCCAACTCGAGGGGCCACGCAACAAAGCGTGGAGTGTGAGTAACTAACCTCAACTCGAGGGGCCACGCAACAAAGCGTGGATTGTGAGTCCCTAACCCCAACTCGAGGGGCCGTGCAACAAAGCGTGGATTGTGAGTCCCTAACCCCAACTCGAGGGGCCACGCAACAAAGAGTGGATTGTGAGGCCCTAACCCCAACTCGAGGGGCCACGCAACAAAGCGTGGAGTGTGAGTCCCTAACCCCAACTCGAGGGGCCACGCAACAAAGCGTGGATTGTGAGGCCCTAACCCCAACTCGAGGGGCCACGCAACAAAGCGTGGATTGTGAGTCCCTAACCCCAACTCGAGGGGCCACGCAGCAAAGCGTGGATTGTGAGTCCCTAATCCCAACTCGAGGGGCCACGCAACAAAGCGTGGATTGTGAGTCCCTAACCCCAACTCGAGGGGCCACGCAGCAAAGCGTGGATTGTGAGTCCCTGTCCCCAACTCGAGGGGCCACACAACAAAGCGTGGATTGTGAGTCCCTAACCCCAACTCGAGGGGCCACGCAACAAAACGTGGAGTGTGAGTCCCTAACCCCATCTCGAGGGGCCACGCAGCAAAGCGTGGATTGTGAGGCCCTAACCCCAACTCGAGGGGCCACGCAACAAAGCGTGGATTGTGAGGCCCTAACCCCAACTCGAGGGGCCACACAACAAAGCGTGGATTGTGAGGCCCTAACCCCAACTCGAGGGGCCACGCAACAAAGCGTGGATTGTGAGTCCCTGACCCCAACTCGAGGGGCCACGCAACAAAGCGTGGATTGTGAGTCCCTAACCCCAACTCGAGGGGCCACGCAACAAAGCGTGGAGTGTGAGTCCCTAACCCCATCTCGAGGGGCCACGCAACAAAGCGTGGATTGTGAGGCCCTAACCCCAACTCGAGGGGCCACGCAACAAAGCGTGGATTGTGAGGCCCTAACCCCAACTCGAGGGGCCACGCAACAAAGCGTGGATTGTGAGTCCCTAACCCCAACTCGAGGGGCCACGCAACAAAGCGTGGATTGTGAGTCCCTAATCCCAACTCGAGGGGCCACGCAACAAAGCGTGGATTGTGAGTCCCTAACCCCAACTCGAGGGGCCACGCAGCAAAGCGTGGAGTGTGAGGCCCTAACCCCAACTCGAGGGGCCACGCAGCAAAGCGTGGATTGTGAGTCCCTAATCGCAACTCGAGGGGCCACGCAACAAAGCGTGGATTGTGAGTCCCTAACCCCAACTCGAGGGGCCACGCAGCAAAGCGTGGATTGTGAGTCCGTGTCCCCAACTCGAGGGGCCACACAACAAAGCGTGGATTGTGAGTCCCTGACCCCAACTCGAGGGGCCACGCAACAAAGCGTGGAGTGTGAGTCCCTAACCCCATCTCGAGGGGCCACGCAACAAAGCGTGGATTGTGAGGCCCTAACCCCAACTCGAGAGGCCACGCAACAAAGCGTGGAGTGTGAGGCCCTAACCCCAACTCGAGGGGCCACGCAACAAAGCGTGGATTGTGAGGCCCTAACCCCAACTCGAGGGGCCACGCAACAAAGCGTGGATTGTGAGTCCCTAACCCCAACTCGAGGGGCCACGCAACAAAGCGTGGATTGTGAGTCCCTAACCCCAACTCGAGGGGCCACGCAACAAAGCGTGGATTGTGAGTCCCTAACCCCATCTCGAGGGGCCACGCAACAAAGCGTGGATTGTGAGTCCCTAACCCCAACTCGAGGGGCCACGCAACAAAGCGTGGATTGTGAGTCCCTAACCCCAACTCGAGGGGCCACGCAACAAAGCGTGGATTGTGAGGCCCTAACCCCAACTCGAGGGGCCACGCAACAAAGCGTGGAGTGTGAGTCCCTAACCCCATCTCGAGGGGCCACGCAACAAAGCGTGGATTGTGAGTCCCTAACCCCAACTCGAGGGGCCACGCAACAAAGCGTGGATTGTGAGTCCCTAACCCCAACTCGAGGGGCCACGCAACAAAGCGTGGATTGTGAGTCCCTAACCCCAACTCGAGGGGCCACGCAGCAAAGAGTGGATTGTGAGTCCCTGTCCCCAACTCGAGGGGCCACACAACAAAGCGTGGATTGTGAGTCCCTAACCCCAACTCGAGGGGCCACGCAACAAAGCGTGGAGTGTGAGTCCCTAACCCCATCTCGAGGGGCCACGCAACAAAGAGTGGATTGTGAGGCCCTAACCCCAACTCGAGGGGCCACGCAACAAAGCGTGGATTGTGAGGCCCTAACCCCAACTCGAGGGGCCACGCAACAAAGCATGGATTGTGAGGCCCTAACCCCAACTCGAGGGGCCACGCAACAAAGCGTGGATTGTGAGTCCCTAACCCCAACTCGAGGGGCCACGCAACAAAGCGTGGATTGTGAGTCCCTAACCCCAACTCGAGGGGCCACGCAACAAAGCGTGGATTGTGAGGCCCTAACCCCAACTCGAGGGGCCACGCAACAAAGCGTGGATTGTGAGTCCCTAACCCCATCTCGAGGGGCCACGCAACAAAGCGTGGATTGTGAGGCCCTAACCCCAACTCGAGGGGCCACGCAACAAAGCGTGGATTGTGAGTCCCTAACCCCAACTCGAGGGGCCACGCAACAAAGCGTGGATTGTGAGGCCCTAACCCCAACTCGAGGGGCCACGCAACAAAGCGTGGAGTGTGAGTCCCTAACCCCAACTCGAGGGGCCACGCAACAAAGCGTGGAGTGTGAGTCCCTAACCCCAACTCGAGGGGCCACGCAACAAAGCGTGGAGTGTGAGTCCCTAACCCCAACTCGAGGGGCCACGCAACAAAACGTGGAGTGTGAGTCCCTAACCCCATCTCGAGGGGCCACGCAACAAAGCGTGGATTGTGAGGCCCTAACCCCAACTCGAGGGGCCACGCAACAAAGCGTGGATTGTGAGGCCCTAACCCCAACTCGAGGGGCCACGCAACAAAGCGTGGATTGTGAGGCCCTAACCCCAACTCGAGGGGCCACGCAACAAAGCGTGGATTGTGAGTCCCTGACCCCAACTCGAGGGGCCACGCAACAAAGCGTGGATTGTGAGTCCCTAACCCCAACTCGAGGGGCCACGCAACAAAGCGTGGAGTGTGAGTCCCTAACCCCAACTCGAGGGGCCACGCAACAAAGCGTGGATTGTGAGGCCCTAACCCCAACTCGAGGGGCCACACAACAAAGCGTGGATTGTGAGGCCCTAACCCCAACTCGAGGGGCCACGCAACAAAGCGTGGATTGTGAGGCCCTAACCCCAACTCGAGGGGCCACGCAACAAAGCGTGGATTGTGAGTCCCTAACCACAACTCGAGGGGCCACGCAACAAAGCGTGGATTGTGAGTCCCTAATCCCAACTCGAGGGGCCACGCAACAAAGCGTGGATTGTGAGTCCCTAACCCCAACTCGAGGGGCCACGCAGCAAAGCGTGGATTGTGAGTCCCTAACCCCAACTCGAGGGGCCACGCAGCAAAGCGTGGATTGTGAGTCCCTAATCCCAACTCGAGGGGCCACGCAACAAAGCGTGGATTGTGAGTCCCTAACCCCAACTCGAGGGGCCACGCAGCAAAGCGTGGATTGTGAGTCCGTGTCCCCAACTCGAGGGGCCACACAACAAAGCGTGGATTGTGAGTCCCTAACCCCAACTCGAGGGGCCACGCAGCAAAGCGTGGATTGTGAGTCCCTAACCCCAACTGGAGGGGCCACGCAGCAAAGCGTGGATTGTGAGTCCCTAATCCCAACTCGAGGGGCCACGCAACAAAGCGTGGATTGTGAGGCCCTAACCCCAACTCGAGGGGCCACGCAGCAAAGCGTGGATTGTGAGTCCGTGTCCCCAACTCGAGGGGCCACACAACAAAGCGTGGATTGTGAGTCCCTAACCCCAACTCGAGGGGCCACGCAACAAAGCGTGGAGTGTGAGTCCCTAACCCCATCTCGAGGGGCCACGCAACAAAGCGTGGATTGTGAGGCCCTAACCCCAACTCGAGGGGCCACGCAACAAAGCGTGGAGTGTGAGGCCCTAACCCCAACTCGAGGGGCCACGCAACAAAGCGTGGATTGTGAGGCCCTAACCCCAACTCGAGGGGCCACGCAACAAAGCGTGGATTGTGAGTCCCTAACCCCAACTCGAGGGGCCACGCAACAAAGCGTGGATTGTGAGTCCCTAACCCCAACTCGAGGGGCCACGCAACAAAGCGTGGAGTGTGAGTCGCTAACCCCATCTCGAGGGGCCACGCAACAAAGCGTGGATTGTGAGTCCCTAACCCCATCTCGAGGGGCCACGCAACAAAGCGTGGATTGTGAGGCCCTAACCCCAACTCGAGGGGCCACGCAACAAAGCGTGGAGTGTGAGTCCCTAACCCCATTTCGAGGGGCCACGCAACAAAGCGTGGATTGTGAGTCCCTAACCCCAACTCGAGGGGCCACGCAAAAAAGCGTGGATTGTGAGTACCTAACCCCAACTCGAGGGGCCACGCAACAAAGCGTGGATTGTGAGTCCCTAACCCCAACTCGAGGGGCCACGCAGCAAAGCGTGGATTGTGAGTCCCTGTCCCCAACTCGAGGGGCCACACAACAAAGCGTGGATTGTGAGTCCCTAACCCCAACCCGAGGGGCCACGCAACAAAACGTGGATTGTGAGTCCCTAACCCCAACTCGAGGGGCCACGCAGCAAAGCGTGGATTGTGAGTCCCTAACCCCAACTCGAGGGGCCACGCAACAAAGCGTGGATTGTGAGTCCCTAACCCCAACTCGAGGGGCCACGCAACAAAGCGTGGAGTGTGAGTCCCTAACCCCATCTCGAGGGGCCACGCAACAAAGAGTGGATTGTGAGTCCCTAACCCCAACTCGAGGGGCCACGCAACAAAGCGTGGATTGTGAGGCCCTAACCCCAACTCGAGGGGCCACGCAACAAAGCGTGGATTGTGAGGCCCTAACCCCAACTCGAGGGGCCACGCAACAAAGCGTGG
Organism: Eutreptiella sp. 'Long Island Sound 2002'; assembly: GCA_964036045.1. Classification (NCBI taxonomy): domain Eukaryota; phylum Euglenozoa; class Euglenophyceae; order Eutreptiales; family Eutreptiaceae; genus Eutreptiella; species Eutreptiella sp. 'Long Island Sound 2002'. The sequence continues at coordinate 32,314,841 of OZ038392.1, read as the reverse complement.
ATTGTGAGTCCCTAACCCCAACTCGAGGGGCCACGCAACAAAGCGTGGATTGTGAGTCCCTAACCCCAACTCGAGGGGCCACGCAACAAAGCGTGGATTGTGAGGCCCTAACCCCAACTCGAGGGGCCACGCAACAAAGCGTGGAGTGTGAGTCCCTAACCCCATCTCGAGGGGCCACGCAACAAAGCGTGGATTGTGAGGCCCTAACCCCAACTCGAGGGGCCACGCAACAAAGCGTGGATTGTGAGGCCCTAACCCCAACTCGAGGGGCCACGCAACAAAGCGTGGATTGTGAGGCCCTAACCCCAACTCGAGGGGCCACGCAACAAAGCGTGGATTGTGAGTCCCTAACCCCAACTCGAGGGGCCACGCAACAAAGCGTGGATTGTGAGTCCCTAACCCCAACTCGAGGGGCCACGCAACAAAGCGTGGAGTGTGAGTCCCTAACCCCATCTCGAGGGGCCACGCAGCAAAGCGTGGATTGTGAGTCCCTAACCCCAACTCGAGGGGCCACGCAACAAAGCGTGGATTGTGAGGCCCTAACCCCAACTCGAGGGGCCACGCAACAAAGCGTGGATTGTGAGGCCCTAACCCCAACTCGAGGGGCCACGCAACAAAGCGTGGATTGTGAGTCCCTAACCCCAACTCGAGGGGCCACGCAGCAAAGCGTGGAGTGTGAGTCGCTAATCCCAACTCGAGGGGCCACGCAACAAAGCGTGGATTGTGAGTCCCTAACCCCAACTCGAGGGGCCACGCAGCAAAGCGTGGATTGTGAGTCCCTGTCCCCAACTCGAGGGGCCACACAACAAAGCGTGGATTGTGAGTCCCTAACCCCAACTCGAGGGGCCACGCAGCAAAGCGTGGAGTGTGAGTCCCTAACCCCATCTCGAGGGGCCACGCAGCAAAGCGTGGATTGTGAGTCCCTGACTCCAACTCGAGGGGCCACACAACAAAGCGTGGATTGTGAGTCCCTAACCCCAACTTGAGGGGCCACACAGCAAAGCGTGGATTGTGAGTCCCTAACCCCAACTCGAGGGGCCACGCAACAAAGCGTGGATTGTGAGTCCCTAACCCCAACTCGAGGGGCCACGCAACAAAGCGTGGAGTGTGAGTCCCTAACCCCATCTCGAGGGGCCACGCAACAAAGCGTGGATTGTGAGGCCCCAACCCCAACTCGAGGGGCCACGCAACAAAGCGTGGATTGTGAGGCCCTAACCCCAACTCGAGGGGCCACGCAACAAAGCGTGGATTGTGAGGCCCTAACCCCAACTCGAGGGGCCACGCAACAAAGCGTGGATTGTGAGTCCCTAACCCCAACTCGAGGGGCCACGCAACAAAGCGTGGATTGTGAGTCCCTAATCCCAACTCGAGGGGCCACGCAACAAAGCGTGGATTGTGAGTCCCTAACCCCAACTCGAGGGGCCACGCAGCAAAGCGTGGATTGTGAGTCCCTGTCCCCAACTCGAGGGGCCACACAACAAAGCGTGGATTGTGAGTCCCTAACCCCAACTCGAGGGGACACGCAACAAAGCGTGGAGTGTGAGTCCCTAACCCCATCTCGAGGGGCCACGCAGCAGCACGGGGATTTTGAGTCCCTGACTCCAACTCGAGGGGCCACACAGCAAAGCGTGGATTGTGAGTCCCTAACCCCAACTCGAGGGGCCACACAGCAAAGCGTGGATTGTAAGTCCCTAACCCCAACTCGAGGGGCCACGCAACAAAGCGTGGATTGTGAGTCCCCAACCCCAACTCGAGGGGCCACGCAACAAAACGTGGAGTGTGAGTCCCTAACCCCATCTCCAGGGGCCACACAACAAAGCGTGGATTGTGAGTCCCTAACCCCAACTCCAGGGGCCACACAACAAAGCGTGGATTGTGAGTCCCTAACCCCAACTCGAGGGGCCACGCAACAAAGCGTGGATTGTGAGTCCCTGTCCCCAACTCGAGGGGCCACACAACAAAGCGTGGATTGTGAGTCCCTAACCCCAACTCGAGGGGCCACGCAACTAAGCGTGGAGTGTGAGTCCCTAACCCCATCTCGAGGGGCCACGCAACAAAGAGTGGATTGTGAGGCCCTAACCCCAACTCGAGGGGCCACGCAACAAAGCGTGGATTGTGAGGCCCTAACCCCAACTCGAGGGGCCACGCAACAAAGCGTGGATTGTGAGGCCCTAACCCCAACTCGAGGGGCCACGCAACAAAGCGTGGATTGTGAGTCCCTAACCCCAACTCGAGGGACCACGCAACAAAGCGTGGATTGTGAGTCCCTAACCCCATCTCGAGGGGCCACGCAACAAAGCGTGGAGTGTGAGTCCCTAACCCCATCTCGAGGGGCCACGCAACATAGCGTGGATTGTGAGGCCCTAACCCCAACTCGAGGGGCCACGCAACAAAGCGTGGATTGTGAGGCCCTAACCCCAACTCGAGGGGCCACGCAACAAAGCGTGGATTGTGAGGCCCTAACCCCAACTCGAGGGGCCACGCAACAAAGCGTGGATTGTGAGTCCCTAACCCCAACTCGAGGGGCCACGCAGCAAAGCGTGGAGTGTGAGTCGCTAATCCCAACTCGAGGGGCCACGCAACAAAGCGTGGATTGTGAGTCCCTAACCCCAACTCGAGGGGCCACGCAGCAAAGCGTGGATTGTGAGTCCCTGTCCCCAACTCGAGGGGCCACACAACAAAGCGTGGATTGTGAGTCCCTAACCCCAACTCGAGGGGCCACGCAGCAAAGCGTGGAGTGTGAGTCCCTAACCCCATCTGGAGGGGCCACGCAGCAAAGCGTGGATTGTGAGTCCCTGACTCCAACTCGAGGGGCCACACAGCAAAGCGTGGAGTGTGAGTCCCTAACCCCAACTTGAGGGGCCACACAGCAAAGCGTGGATTGTGAGGCCCTAACCCCAACTCGAGGGGCCACGCAACAAAGCGTGGATTGTGAGTCCCTAACCCCAACTCGAGGGGCCACGCAACAAAGCGTGGAGTGTGAGTCCCTAACCCCATCTCGAGGGGCCACGCAACAAAGCGTGGATTGTGAGGCCCTAACCCCAACTCGAGGGGCCACGCAACAAAGCGTGGATTGTGAGGCCCTAACCCCAACTCGAGGGGCCACGCAACAAAGCGTGGATTGTGAGGCCCTAACCCCAACTCGAGGGGCCACGCAACAAAGCGTGGATTGTGAGTCCCTAACCCCAACTCGAGGGGCCACGCAACAAAGCGTGGATTGTGAGTCCCTAACCCCAACTCGAGGGGCCACGCAACAAAGCGTGGATTGTGAGTCCCTAACCCCATCTGGAGGGGCCACGCAGCAAAGCGTGGATTGTGAGTCCCTGACTCCAACTCGAGGGGCCACACAGCAAAGCGTGGAGTGTGAGTCCCTAACCCCAACTTGAGGGGCCACACAGCAAAGCGTGGATTGTGAGGCCCTAACCCCAACTCGAGGGGCCACGCAACAAAGCGTGGATTGTGAGTCCCTAACCCCAACTCGAGGGGCCACGCAACAAAGCGTGGAGTGTGAGTCCCTAACCCCATCTCGAGGGGCCACGCAACAAAGCGTGGATTGTGAGGCCCTAACCCCAACTCGAGGGGCCACGCAACAAAGCGTGGATTGTGAGGCCCTAACCCCAACTCGAGGGGCCACGCAACAAAGCGTGGATTGTGAGGCCCTAACCCCAACTCGAGGGGCCACGCAACAAAGCGTGGATTGTGAGTCCCTAACCCCAACTCGAGGGGCCACGCAACAAAGCGTGGATTGTGAGTCCCTAACCCCAACTCGAGGGGCCACGCAACAAAGCGTGGATTGTGAGTCCCTAACCCCAACTCGAGGGGCCACGCAACAAAGCGTGGATTGTGAGGCCCTAACCCCAACTCGAGGGGCCACGCAACAAAGCGTGGAGTGTGAGTCCCTAACCCCATCTCGAGGGGCCACGCAACAAAGCGTGGATTGTGAGGCCCTAACCCCAACTCGAGGGGCCACGCAACAAAGCGTGGATTGTGAGGCCCTAACCCCAACTCGAGGGGCCACGCAACAAAGCGTGGATTGTGAGGCCCTAACCCCAACTCGAGGGGCCACGCAACAAAGCGTGGATTGTGAGTCCCTAACCCCAACTCGAGGGGCCACGCAACAAAGCGTGGAGTGTGAGTCCCTAACCCCATCTCGAGGGGCCACGCAGCAAAGCGTGGATTGTGAGTCCCTAACCCCAACTCGAGGGGCCACGCAACAAAGCGTGGATTGTGAGGCCCTAACCCCAACTCGAGGGGCCACGCAACAAAGCGTGGATTGTGAGGCCCTAACCCCAACTCGAGGGGCCACGCAACAAAGCGTGGATTGTGAGTCCCTAACCCCAACTCGAGGGGCCACGCAGCAAAGCGTGGAGTGTGAGTCGCTAATCCCAACTCGAGGGGCCACGCAACAAAGCGTGGATTGTGAGTCCCTAACCCCAACTCGAGGGGCCACGCAGCTAAGCGTGGATTGTGAGTCCCTGTCCCCAACTCGAGGGGCCACACAACAAAGCGTGGATTGTGAGTCCCTAACCCCAACTCGAGGGGCCACGCAGCAAAGCGTGGAGTGTGAGTCCCTAACCCCATCTCGAGGGGCCACGCAGCAAAGCGTGGATTGTGAGTCCCTGACTCCAACTCGAGGGGCCACACAACAAAGCGTGGATTGTGAGTCCCTAACCCCAACTTGAGGGGCCACACAGCAAAGCGTGGATTGTGAGTCCCTAACCCCAACTCGAGGGGCCACGCAACAAAGCGTGGATTGTGAGTCCCTAACCCCAACTCGAGGGGCCACGCAACAAAGCGTGGAGTGTGAGTCCCTAACCCCATCTCGAGGGGCCACGCAACAAAGCGTGGATTGTGAGGCCCCAACCCCAACTCGAGGGGCCACGCAACAAAGCGTGGATTGTGAGGCCCTAACCCCAACTCGAGGGGCCACGCAACAAAGCGTGGATTGTGAGGCCCTAACCCCAACTCGAGGGGCCACGCAACAAAGCGTGGATTGTGAGTCCCTAACCCCAACTCGAGGGGCCACGCAACAAAGCGTGGATTGTGAGTCCCTAATCCCAACTCGAGGGGCCACGCAACAAAGCGTGGATTGTGAGTCCCTAACCCCAACTCGAGGGGCCACGCAGCAAAGCGTGGATTGTGAGTCCCTGTCCCCAACTCGAGGGGCCACACAACAAAGCGTGGATTGTGAGTCCCTAACCCCAACTCGAGGGGACACGCAACAAAGCGTGGAGTGTGAGTCCCTAACCCCATCTCGAGGGGCCACGCAGCAGCACGGGGATTTTGAGTCCCTGACTCCAACTCGAGGGGCCACACAGCAAAGCGTGGATTGTGAGTCCCTAACCCCAACTCGAGGGGCCACACAGCAAAGCTTGGATTGTAAGTCCCTAACCCCAACTCGAGGGGCCACGCAACAAAGCGTGGATTGTGAGTCCCCAACCCCAACTCGAGGGGCCACGCAACAAAACGTGGAGTGTGAGTCCCTAACCCCATCTCCAGGGGCCACACAACAAAGCGTGGATTGTGAGTCCCTAACCCCAACTCCAGGGGCCACACAACAAAGCGTGGATTGTGAGTCCCTAACCCCAACTCGAGGGGCCACGCAACAAAGCGTGGATTGTGAGTCCCTGTCCCCAACTCGAGGGGCCACACAACAAAGCGTGGATTGTGAGTCCCTAACCCCAACTCGAGGGGCCACGCAACTAAGCGTGGAGTGTGAGTCCCTAACCCCATCTCGAGGGGCCACGCAACAAAGAGTGGATTGTGAGGCCCTAACCCCAACTCGAGGGGCCACGCAACAAAGCGTGGATTGTGAGGCCCTAACCCCAACTCGAGGGGCCACGCAACAAAGCGTGGATTGTGAGGCCCTAACCCCAACTCGAGGGGCCACGCAACAAAGCGTGGATTGTGAGTCCCTAACCCCAACTCGAGGGACCACGCAACAAAGCGTGGATTGTGAGTCCCTAACCCCATCTCGAGGGGCCACGCAACAAAGCGTGGAGTGTGAGTCCCTAACCCCATCTCGAGGGGCCATGCAACAAAGCGTGGATTGTGAGGCCCTAACCCCAACTCGAGGGGCCACGCAACAAAGCGTGGATTGTGAGGCCCTAACCCCAACTCGAGGGGCCACGCAACAAAGCGTGGATTGTGAGGCCCTAACCCCAACTCGAGGGGCCACGCAACAAAGCGTGGATTGTGAGTCCCTAACCCCAACTCGAGGGGCCACGCAGCAAAGCGTGGAGTGTGAGTCGCTAATCCCAACTCGAGGGGCCACGCAACAAAGCGTGGATTGTGAGTCCCTAACCCCAACTCGAGGGGCCACGCAGCAAAGCGTGGATTGTGAGTCCCTGTCCCCAACTCGAGGGGCCACACAACAAAGCGTGGATTGTGAGTCCCTAACCCCAACTCGAGGGGCCACGCAGCAAAGCGTGGAGTGTGAGTCCCTAACCCCATCTGGAGGGGCCACGCAGCAAAGCGTGGATTGTGAGTCCCTGACTCCAACTCGAGGGGCCACACAGCAAAGCGTGGAGTGTGAGTCCCTAACCCCAACTTGAGGGGCCACGCAACAAAGCGTGGAGTGTGAGTCCCTAACCCCATCTCGAGGGGCCACGCAGCAGCACGGGGATTTTGAGTCCCTGACTCCAACTCGAGGGGCCACACAGCAAAGCGTGGATTGTGAGTCCCTAACCCCAACTCGAGGGGCCACACAGCAAAGCGTGGATTGTAAGTCCCTAACCCCAACTCGAGGGGCCACGCAACAAAGCGTGGATTGTGAGTCCCCAACCCCAACTCGAGGGGCCACGCAACAAAACGTGGAGTGTGAGTCCCTAACCCCATCTCCAGGGGCCACACAACAAAGCGTGGATTGTGAGTCCCTAACCCCAACTCCAGGGGCCACACAACAAAGCGTGGATTGTGAGTCCCTAACCCCAACTCGAGGGGCCACGCAACAAAGCGTGGATTGTGAGTCCCTGTCCCCAACTCGAGGGGCCACACAACAAAGCGTGGATTGTGAGTCCCTAACCCCAACTCGAGGGGCCACGCAACTAAGCGTGGAGTGTGAGTCCCTAACCCCATCTCGAGGGGCCACGCAACAAAGAGTGGATTGTGAGGCCCTAACCCCAACTCGAGGGGCCACGCAACAAAGCGTGGATTGTGAGGCCCTAACCCCAACTCGAGGGGCCACGCAACAAAGCGTGGATTGTGAGGCCCTAACCCCAACTCGAGGGGCCACGCAACAAAGCGTGGATTGTGAGTCCCTAACCCCAACTCGAGGGACCACGCAACAAAGCGTGGATTGTGAGTCCCTAACCCCATCTCGAGGGGCCACGCAACAAAGCGTGGAGTGTGAGTCCCTAACCCCATCTCGAGGGGCCATGCAACAAAGCGTGGATTGTGAGGCCCTAACCCCAACTCGAGGGGCCACGCAACAAAGCGTGGATTGTGAGGCCCTAACCCCAACTCGAGGGGCCACGCAACAAAGCGTGGATTGTGAGGCCCTAACCCCAACTCGAGGGGCCACGCAACAAAGCGTGGATTGTGAGTCCCTAACCCCAACTCGAGGGGCCACGCAGCAAAGCGTGGAGTGTGAGTCGCTAATCCCAACTCGAGGGGCCACGCAACAAAGCGTGGATTGTGAGTCCCTAACCCCAACTCGAGGGGCCACGCAGCAAAGCGTGGATTGTGAGTCCCTGTCCCCAACTCGAGGGGCCACACAACAAAGCGTGGATTGTGAGTCCCTAACCCCAACTCGAGGGGCCACGCAGCAAAGCGTGGAGTGTGAGTCCCTAACCCCATCTGGAGGGGCCACGCAGCAAAGCGTGGATTGTGAGTCCCTGACTCCAACTCGAGGGGCCACACAGCAAAGCGTGGAGTGTGAGTCCCTAACCCCAACTTGAGGGGCCACACAGCAAAGCGTGGATTGTGAGGCCCTAACCCCAACTCGAGGGGCCACGCAACAAAGCGTGGATTGTGAGTCCCTAACCCCAACTCGAGGGGCCACGCAACAAAGCGTGGAGTGTGAGTCCCTAACCCCATCTCGAGGGGCCACGCAACAAAGCGTGGATTGTGAGGCCCTAACCCCAACTCGAGGGGCCACGCAACAAAGCGTGGATTGTGAGGCCCTAACCCCAACTCGAGGGGCCACGCAACAAAGCGTGGATTGTGAGGCCCTAACCCCAACTCGAGGGGCCACGCAACAAAGCGTGGATTGTGAGTCCCTAACCCCAACTCGAGGGGCCACGCAACAAAGCGTGGATTGTGAGTCCCTAATCCCAACTCGAGGGGCCACGCAACAAAGCGTGGATTGTGAGTCCCTGTCCCCAACTCGAGGGGCCACACAACAAAGCGTGGATTGTGAGTCCCTAACCCCAACTCGAGGGGACACGCAACAAAGCGTGGAGTGTGAGTCCCTAACCCCATCTCGAGGGGCCACGCAGCAAAGCGTGGATTTTGAGTCCCTGACTCCAACTCGAGGGGCCACACAGCAAAGCGTGGATTGTGAGTCCCTAACCCCAACTCGAGGGGCCACACAGCAAAGCGTGGATTGTAAGTCCCTAACCCCAACTCGAGGGGCCACGCAACAAAGCGTGGATTGTGAGTCCCCAACCCCAACTCGAGGGGCCACGCAACAAAACGTGGAATGTGAGTCCCTAACCCCATCTCCAGGGGCCACACAACAAAGCGTGGATTGTGAGTCCCTAACCCCAACTCCAGGGGCCACGCAACAAAGCGTGGATTGTGAGTCCCTAACCCCAACTCGAGGGGCCACGCAACGAAGCGTGGATTGTGAGGCCCTAACCCCAACTCGAGGGGCCACGCAACAAAGCGTGGATTGTGAGTCCCTAACCCCAACTCGAGGGGCCACGCAACAAAGCGTGGAGTGTGAGTCCCTAACCCCAACTCGAGGGGCCACACAACAAAGCGTGGATTGTGAGGCCCTAACCCCAACTCGAGGGGCCACACAGCAAAGCGTGGATTGTGAGTCCCTAACCCCAACTCGAGGGGCCACGCAGCAAAGCGTGGATTGTGAGTCCCTAACCCCAACTCGAGGGGCCACGCAACAAAGCGTGGATTGTGAGGCCCTAACCCCAACTCGAGGGGCCACGCAACAAAGCGTGGATTGTGAGTCCCTAACCCCAACTCGAGGGGCCACACAACAAAGCGTGGATTGTGAGTCCCTAACCCCAACTCGAGGGGCCACGCAACAAAGCGTGGATTGTGAGTCCCTAACCCCAACTCCAGGGGCCACACAACAAAGTGTGGATTGTGAGTCCCTAACCCCAACTCGAGGGGCCACGCAACAAAGCGTGGATTGTGAGTCCCTAACCCCAACTCGAGGGGCCATGCAACAAAGCGTGGATTGTGAGGCCCTAACCCCAACTCGAGGGGCCACGCAACAAAGCGTGGAGTGTGAGTCCCTAACCCCAACTCGAGGGGCCACGCAACAAAGCGTGGATTGTGAGGCCCTAACCCCAACTCGAGGGGCCACGCAACAAAGCGTGGATTGTGAGTTCCTAACCCCAACTCGAGGGGCCACGCAGCAAAGCGTGGATTGTGAGTCCCTAACCCCAACTCGAGGGGCCACGCAACAAAACGTGGATTGTGAGGCCCTAACCCCAACTCGAGGTGCCACGCAACAAAGCGTGGATTGTGAGTCCCTAACCCCAACTCGAGGGGCCACGCAACAAAGCGTGGATTGTGAGGCCCTAACCCCCACTCGAGGGGCCACACAACAAAGCGTGGATTCTGAGGCCTTAACCCCAACTCGAGGAGCCACGCAGCAAAGCGTGGATTGTGAGTCCCTAACCCCAACTCGAGGGGCCACGCAACAAAGCGTGGATTGTGAGGCCCTAACCCCAACTCCAGGGGCCACGCAACAAAGCGTGGATTGTGAGTCCCTAACCCCAACTCGAGGGGCCACGCAACAAAGCGTGGATTGTGAGTCCCTAACCCCAACTGGAGGGGCCACGCAACTAAGCGTGGAGTGTGAGTCCCTAACCCCAACTCGAGGGGCCACGCAACAAAGCGTGGATTGTGAGGCCCTAACCCCAACTCGAGGTGCCACGCAACAAAGCGTGGATTGTGAGTCCCTAACCCCAACTCGAGGGGCCACGCAACAAAGCGTGGATTGTGAGTCCCTAACCCCAACTCAAGGGGCCACGCAGCAAAGCGTGGATTGTGAGTCCCCAACCCCAACTCTAGGGGCCACACAGCAAAGCGTGGATTGTGAGTCCCTAACCCCAACTCGAGGGGCCACACAACAAAGCTCGGATTGTGAGTCCCTAACCCCAACTCGAGGGGCCACGCAACAAAGCGTGGATTGTGAGTCCCCAACCCCAACTCGAGGGGCCACGCAACAAAGCGTGCAGTGTGAGTCCCTAACCCCATCTCCAGGGGCCACGCAACAAAGCGTGGATTGTGAGGCCCTAACCCCAACTCGAGGGGCCACGCAACTAAGCGTGGATTGTGAGTCCCTAACCCCAACTCGAGGGGCCACGCAACAAAGCGTGGATTGTGAGGCCCTAACCCCAACTCGAGGTGCCACGCAACAAAGCGTGGATTGTGAGTCCCTAACCCCAACTCGAGGGGCCACGCAACAAAGCGTGGATTGTGAGTCCCTAACCCCAACTCAAGGGGCCACGCAGCAAAGCGTGGATTGTGAGTCCGTAACCCCAACTCGAGGGGCCACACAGCAAAGCGTGGATTGTGAGTCCCTAACCCCAACTCGAGGGGCCACACAGCAAAGCTCGGATTGTGAGTCCCTAACCCCATCTCGAGGGGCCACGCAACAAAGCGTGGATTGTGAGTCCCCAACCCCAACTCGAGGGGCCACGCAACAAAGCGTGCAGTGTGAGTCCCTAACCCCATCTCCAGGGGCCACGCAACAAAGCGTGGATTGTGAGGCCCTAACCCCAACTCGAGGGGCCACGCAACAAAGCGTGGATTGTGAGTCCCTAACCCCAACTTGAGGGGCCACGCAACAAAGCGTGGATTGTGAGTCCCTAACCCCAACTCGAGGGGCCACACAACAAAGCGTGGATTGTGAGTCCCTAACCCCAACTCGAGGGGCCACGCAACAAAGCGTGGATTGTGAGTCCCTAACCCCAACTCGAGGGGCCACACAACAAAGCGTGGATTGTGAGTCCCTAACCCCAACTCGAGGGGCCACGCAACAAAGCGTGGATTGTGAGTCCCTAACCCCAACTCGAGGGGCCACACAACAAAGCATGGATTGTGAGTCCCTAACCCCAACTCGAGGGGCCACGCAACAAAGCGTGGATTGTGAGTCCCTAACCCCAACTCGAGGAGCCACGCAACAAAGCGTGGATTGTGAGTCCCTAACCCCAACTCGAGGGGCCACACAACGAAGCGTGGATTGTGAGTCCCTAACCCCAACTGGAGGGGCCACACAACAAAGCGTGGATTGTGAGTCCCTAACCCCAATTCGAGGGGCCACGCAGCAAAGCGTGGATTGTGAGTCCCTAACCCCAACTCGAGGGGCCACGCAACAAAACGTGGATTGTGAGGCCCTAACCCCAACTCCAGGGGCCACGCAACAAAGCGTGGATTGTGAGTCCCTAACCCCAACTCGAGGGGCCACGCAGCAAAGCGTGGATTGTGAGTCCCTAACCCCAACTCGAGGGGCCACGCAACAAAGCGTGGATTGTGAGTCCCTAACCCCAACTCGAGGGGCCACGCAACAAAGCGTGGATTGTGAGTCCCTAACCCCAACTCGAGGGGCCACGCAACAAAGCGTGGATTGTGAGTCCCTAACCCCAACTCGAGGGGCCACGCAACAAAACGTGGATTGTGAGGCCCTAACCCCAACTCGAGGGGCCACGCAACAAAGCGTGGAGTGTGAGTCGGTAACCCCAACTCGAGGGGCCACGCAGCAAAGCGTGGATTGTGAGTCCCTAACCCCAACTCGAGGGGCCACGCAACAAAGCGTGGATTGTGAGTCCCTAACCCCAACTCGAGGCCACGCAACAAAGCGTGGATTGTGAGTCCCTAACCCCAACTCGAGGGGCCACGCAACAAAGCGTGGATTGTGAGTCCCTAACCCCAACTCGAGGGGCCACGCAACAAAGCGTGGATTGTGAGTCCCTAACCCCAACTCGAGGGGCCACATAGCAAAGCGTGGATTGTGAGTCCCTAACCCCAACTCGAGGGGCCACGCAACAAAGCGTGGATTGTGAGTCCCCAACCCCAACTCGAGGGGCCACGCAACAAAGCGTGGAGTGTGAGTCCCTAACCCCAACTCGAGGGGCCACGCAGCAAAGCGTGGATTGTGAGTCCCTAACCCCAACTCGAGGGGCCACGCAACAAAGCGTGGATTGTGAGTCCCTAACCCCATCTCGAGGGGCCACGCAACAAAGCGTGGATTGTGAGGCCCTAACCCCAACTCCAGGGGCCACACAACAAAGCGTGGATTGTGAGTCCCTAACCCCAACTCGAGGGGCCACGCAACAAAGCGTGGATTGTGAGTCCCTAACCCCAACTCGAGGGGCCACGCAGCAAAGCGTGGATTGTGAGTCCCTAACCCTGACTCCAGGGGCCACACAACAAAGCGTGGATTGTGAGTCCCTAACCCCAACTCGAGGGGCCACGCCACAAAGCGTGGATTGTGAGTCCCTAACCCCAACTCGAGGGGCCACGCAACAAAGCGTGGATTGTGAGGCCCTAACCCCAACTCGAGGGGCCACGCAACAAAGCGTGGATTGTGAGGCCCTAACCCCAACTCGAGGGGCCACGCAACAAAACGTGGATTGTGAGTCCCTAACCCCAACTCGAGGGGCCACGCAACAAAGCGTGGAGTGTGAGTCCGTAACCCCAACTCGAGGGGCCACGCAGCAAAGCGTGGATTGTGAGTCCCTAACCCCAACTCGAAGGGCCACGCAGCAAAGCGTGGATTGTGAGTCCCTAACCCCAACTCGAGGGGCCACGCAACAAAGCGTGGATTGTGAGGCCCTAACCCCAACTCGAGGGGCCACGCAGCAAAGCGTGGATTGTGAGTCCCTAACCCCAACTCGAGGGGCCACGCAACAAAGCGTGGATTGTGAGTCCCTAACCCCAACTCGAGGGGCCACGCAACAAAGCGTGGATTGTGAGTCCCTAACCCCAACTCGAGGGGCCACGCAACAAAGCGTGGATTGTGAGTCCCTAACCCCAACTCGAGGGGCCACGCAACAAAGCGTGGATTGTGAGTCCCTAACCCCAACTCGAGGGGCCACGCAACAAAGCGTGGATTGTGAGTCCCTAACCCCAACTCGAGGGGCCACGCAACAAAGCGTGGATTGTGAGTCCCTAACCCCAACTCGAGGGGCCACGCAACAAAGCGTGGATTGTGAGTCCCTAACCCCAACTCGAGGGGCCACGCAACAAAGCGTGGATTGTGAGGCCCTAACCCCAACTCGAGGGGCCACGCAGCAAAGCGTGGATTGTGAGTCCCTAACCCCAACTCGAGGGGCCACGCAACAAAGCGTGGATTGTGAGTCCCTAACCCCATCTCGAGGGGCCACGCAACAAAGCGTGGATTGTGTGGCCCTAACCCCAACTCCAGGGGCCACACAACAAAGCGTGGATTGTGAGTCCCTAACCCCAACTCGAGGGGCCACACAACAAAGCGTGGATTGTGAGGCCCTAACCCCAACTCGAGGGTCCACGCAACAAAGCGTGGATTGTGAGGCCCTAACCCCAACTCCAGGGGCCACACAACAAAGCGTGGATTGTGAGTCCCTAACCCCAACTCGAGGGGCCACACAACAAACCGTGGATTGTGAGTCCCTAACCCCAACTCGAGGGGCCACGCAACAAAGCGTGGATTGTGAGTCCCTAACCCCAACTCGAGGGGCCACGCAACAAAACGTGGATTGTGAGGCCCTAACCCCAACTCGAGGGGCCACACAACAAAGCGTGGATTGTGAGTCCCCAACCCCAACTCGAGGGGCCACGCAACAAAACGTGGATTGTGAGGCCCTAACCCCAACTCGAGGGGCCACGCAACAAAGCGTGGAGTGTGAGTCCGTAACCCCAACTCGAGGGGCCACGCAACAAAGCGTGGATTGTGAGTCCCTAACCCCAACTCGAGGGGCCACGCAACAAAGCGTGGATTGTGAGTCCCTAACCCCAACTCGAGGGGCCACGCAGCAAAGCGTGGATTGTGAGTCCCTAACCCCAACTCGAGGGGCCACACAACAAACCGTGGATTGTGAGTCCCTAACCCCAACTCGAGGGGCCACGCAACAAAGCGTGGATTGTGAGGCCCTAACCCCAACTCGAGGGGCCACGCAACAAAGCGTGGAGTGTGAGTCCGTAACCCCAACTCGAGGGCCCACGCAGCAAAGCGTGGATTGTGAGTCCCTAACCCCAACTCGAGGGGCCACGCAACAAAGCGTGGATTGTGAGTCCCTAACCCCAACTCGAGGGGCCACGCAACAAAGCGTGGATTGTGAGTCCCCAACCCCAACTCGAGGGGCCACGCAACAAAGCGTGGATTGTGAGTCCCTAACCCCATCTCGAGGGGCCACGCAACAAAGCGTGGATTGTGAGGCCCTAACCCCAACTCCAGGGGCCACACAACAAAGCGTGGATTGTGAGTCCCTAACCCCAACTCGAGGGGCCACGCAACAAAGCGTGGATTGTGAGTCCCTAACCCCAACTCGAGGGGCCACACAACAAAGCGTGGATTGTGGGGCCCTAACCCCAACTCGAGGGTCCACGCAACAAAGCGTGGATTGTGAGGCCCTAACCCCAACTCCAGGGGCCACACAACAAAGCGTGGATTGTGAGTCCCTAACCCCAACTCGAGGGGCCACACAACAAACCGTGGATTGTGAGTCCCTAACCCCAACTCGAGGGGCCACGTAACAAAGCGTGGATTGTGAGTCCCTAACCCCAACTCGAGGGGCCACGCAACAAAACGTGGATTGTGAGGCCCTAACCCCAACTCGAGGGGCCACGCAGCAAAGCGTGGATTGTGAGTCCCTAACCCCAACTCGAGGGGCCACGCAACAAAGCGTGGATTGTGAGTCCCTAACCCCAACTCGAGGGGCCACGCAGCAAAGCGTGGATTGTGAGTCCCTAACCCCAACTCGAGGGGCCACGCAACAAACCGTGGATTGTGAGTCCCTAACCCCAACTCGAGGGGCCACGCAACAAAGCGTGGATTGTGAGTCCCTAACCCCAACTCGAGGGGCCACGCAACAAAGCGTGGATTGTGAGTCCCTAACCCCAACTCGAGGGGCCACGCAACAAAAGATGGATTGTGAGGCCCTAACCCCAACTCGAGGGGCCACACAACAAAGCGTGGATTGTGAGTCCCTAACCCCAACTCGAGGGGCCACGCAGCAAAGCGTGGATTGTGAGTCCCTAACCCCAACTCGAGGGGCCACACAACAAAGCGTGGATTGTGAGTCCCTAACCCCAACTCGAGGGGCCACGCAACAAAGCGTGGATTGTGAGTCCCTAACCCCAACTCGAGGGGCCACGCAACAAAGCGTGGATTGTGAGGCCCTAACCCCGACTCGAGGGACCACGCAACAAAACGTGGATTGTGAGTCCCTAACCCCAACTCGAGGGGCCACGCAGCAAAGCATGGATTGTGAGGCCCTAACCCCAACTCGAGGGGCCACGCAACAAAACGTGGATTGTGAGGCCCTAACCCCAACTCGAGGGGCCACGCAGCAAAGCGTGGATTGTGAGTCCCTAACCCCAACTCGAGGGGCCACGCAACAAAGCGTGGAGTGTGAGTCCGTAACCCCAACTCGAGGGGCCACACAACAAAGCGTGGATTGTGAGTCCCTAACCCCAACTCGAGGGGCCACGCAACAAAGCGTGGATTGTGAGTCCCTAACCCCAACTCGATGGGCCACGCAACAAAGCGTGGATTGTGAGTCCCTAACCCCAACTCGAGGGGCCACACAACAAAGCGTGGATTGTGAGGCCCTAACCCCAACTCGAGGGGCCACACAACAAAGCGTGGATTGTGAGTCCCTAACCCCAACTCGAGGGGCCACGCAACAAAGTGTGGATTGTGAGTTCCTAACCCCAACTCGAGGGGCCACGCAACAAAGCGTGGATTGTGAGGCCCTAACCCCAACTCGAGGGGCCACGCAACAAAGCGTGGATTGTGAGTCCGTAACCCCAACTCGAGGGGCCACGCAGCAAAGCGTGGATTGTGAGTCCCTAACCCCAACTCGAGGGGCCACGCAACAAAACGTGGATTGTGAGGCCCTAACCCCAACTCGAGGGGCCACGCAACAAAGCGTGGATTGTGAGTCCCTAACCCCAACTCGAGGGGCCACGCAACAAAGCGTGGATTGTGAGGCCCTAACCCCAACTCCAGGGGCCACGCAACAAAGCGTGGATTGTGAGTTCCTAACCCCAACTCGAGGGGCCACGCAACAAAGCGTGGATTGTGAGTCCGTAACCCCAACTCGAGAGGCCACGCAGCAAAGCGTGGATTGTGAGTCCCTAACCCCAACTCGAGGGGCCACGCAACAAAGCGTGCAGTGTGAGTCCCTAACCCCAACTCCAAGGGCCACACAACAAAGCGTGGATTGTGAGTCCCTAACCCCAACTCGAGGGACCACGCAACAAAGCGTGGATTGTGAGGCCCTAACCCCAACTCGAGGGGCCACGCAACAAAGCGTGGATTGTGAGTTCCTAACCCCAACTCGAGGGGCCACGCAACAAAGCGTGGATTGTGAGTCCCCAACCCCAACTCGAGGGGCCACGCAACAAAGCAAGGATTGTGAGTCCCTAACCCCAACTCGAGGGGCCACGCAACAAAGCGTGGATTGTGAGTCCCTAACCCCAACTCGAGGGGCCACGCAACAAAGCGTGGATTGTGAGTCCCCAACCCCAACTCGAGGGGCCACGCAACAAAACGTGGATTGTGAGGCCCTAACCCCAACTCGAGGGGCCACGCAACAAAGCGTGGAGTGTGAGTCCGTAACCCCAACTCGAGGGGCCACACAACAAAGCGTGGATTGTGAGTCCCTAACCCCAACTCGAGGGGCCACGCAACAAAGCGTGGATTGTGAGTCCCTAACCCCAACTCGATGGGCCACGCAACAAAGCGTGGATTGTGAGTCCCTAACCCCAACTCGAGGGGCCACACAACAAAGCGTGGATTGTGAGGCCCTAACCCCAACTCGAGGGGCCACGCAACAAAGTGTGGATTGTGAGTTCCTAACCCCAACTCGAGGGGCCACGCAACAAAGCGTGGATTGTGAGGCCCTAACCCCAACTCGAGGGGCCACGCAACAAAGCGTGGATTGTGAGTCCGTAACCCCAACTCGAGGGGCCACGCAGCAAAGCGTGGATTGTGAGTCCCTAACCCCAACTCGAGGGGCCACGCAACAAAGCGTGGATTGTGAGTCCCTAACCCCAACTCGAGGGGCCACGCAACAGAGCGTGGATTGTGAGTCCCTAACCCCAACTCGAGGGGCCACGCAACAAAGCGTGGATTGTGAGGCCCTAACCCCAACTCCAGGGGCCACGCAACAAAGCGTGGATTGTGAGTTCCTAACCCCAACTCGAGGGGCCACGCAACAAAGCGTGGATTGTGAGTTCCTAACCCCAACTCGAAGGGCCACGCAACAAAGCGTGGATTGTGGGTCCGTAACCCCAACTCGAGAGGCCACGCAGCAAAGCGTGGATTGTGAGTCCCTAACCCCAACTCGAGGGGCCACCCAACAAAGCGTGGATTGTGAGTCCCTAACCCCAACTCCAAGGGCCACACAACAAAGCGTGGATTGTGAGTCCCTAACCCCAACTCGAGGGGCCACGCAACAAAGCGTGGATTGTGAGGCCCTAACCCCAACTCCAGGGGCCACGCAACAAAGCGTGGATTGTGAGTTCCTAACCCCAACTCGAGGGGCCACGCAACAAAGCGTGGATTGTGAGTCCCCAACCCCAACTCGAGGGGCCACGCAACAAAGCGTGGATTGTGAGTCCCTAACCCCAACTCGAGGGGCCACGCAACAAAGCGTGGATTGTGAGTCCCTAACCCCAACTCGAGGGGCCACGCAACAAAACGTGGATTGTGAGGCCCTAACCCCAACTCGAGGGGCCACGCAACAAAGCGTGGAGTGTGAGTCCGTAACCCCAACTCGAGGGGCCACACAGCAAAGGGTGGATTGTGAGTCCCTAACCCCAACTCGAGGGGCCACGCAACAAAGCGTGGATTGTGAGTCCCTAACCCCAACTCGAGGGGCCACGCAACAAAGCGTGGATTGTGAGTCCCTAACCCCAACTCGAGGGGCCACACAACAAAACGTGGATTGTGAGGCCCTAACCCCAACTCGAGGGGCCACGCAACAAAACGTGGATTGTGAGTCCCTAACCCCAACTCGAGGGGCGACGCAACAAAGCGTGCATTGTGAGGCCCTAACCCCAACTCGAGGGGCCAGGCAGCAAAGCGTGGATTGTGAGTCCCTAACCCCAACTCGAGGGGCCACGCAACAAAGCGTGGATTGTGAGTACCTAACCCCAACTCGAGGTGCCACGCAACAAAGCGTGGAGTGTGAGGCCCTAACCCCAACTCGAGGGGCCACACAGCAAAGCGTGGATTGTGAGTCCCTAACCCCAACTCGAGGGGCCACGCAACAAAGCGTGGAGTGTGAGTCCCCAACCCCAACTCGAGGGGCCACGCAACAAAGCGTGGATTGTGAGTTCCTAACCCCAACTCGAGGGGCCACGCAACAAAGCGTGGATTGTGAGGCCCTAACCCCAACTCGAGGGGCCACGCAACAAAGCGTGGATTGTGAGTCCGTAACCCCAACTCGAGGGGCCACGCAGCAAAGCGTGGATTGTGAGTCCCTAACCCCAACTCGAGGGGCCACGCAACAAAACGTGGATTGTGAGGCCCTAACCCCAACTCGAGGGGCCACGCAACAAAGCGTGGATTGTGAGTCCCTAACCCCAACTCGAGGGGCCACGCAACAAAGCGTGGATTGTGAGGCCCTAACCCCAACTCCAGGGGCCACGCAACAAAGCGTGGATTGTGAGTTCCTAACCCCAACTCGAGGGGCCACGCAACAAAGCGTGGATTGTGAGTCCGTAACCCCAACTCGAGAGGCCACGCAGCAAAGCGTGGATTGTGAGTCCCTAACCCCAACTCGAGGGGCCACGCAACAAAGCGTGCAGTGTGAGTCCCTAACCCCAACTCCAAGGGCCACACAACAAAGCGTGGATTGTGAGTCCCTAACCCCAACTCGAGGGACCACGCAACAAAGCGTGGATTGTGAGGCCCTAACCCCAACTCGAGGGGCCACGCAACAAAGCGTGGATTGTGAGTTCCTAACCCCAACTCGAGGGGCCACGCAACAAAGCGTGGATTGTGAGTCCCCAACCCCAACTCGAGGGGCCACGCAACAAAGCAAGGATTGTGAGTCCCTAACCCCAACTCGAGGGGCCACGCAACAAAGCGTGGATTGTGAGTCCCTAACCCCAACTCGAGGGGCCACGCAACAAAGCGTGGATTGTGAGTCCCCAACCCCAACTCGAGGGGCCACGCAACAAAACGTGGATTGTGAGGCCCTAACCCCAACTCGAGGGGCCACGCAACAAAGCGTGGAGTGTGAGTCCGTAACCCCAACTCGAGGGGCCACACAACAAAGCGTGGATTGTGAGTCCCTAACCCCAACTCGAGGGGCCACGCAACAAAGCGTGGATTGTGAGTCCCTAACCCCAACTCGATGGGCCACGCAACAAAGCGTGGATTGTGAGTCCCTAACCCCAACTCGAGGGGCCACACAACAAAGCGTGGATTGTGAGGCCCTAACCCCAACTCGAGGGGCCACGCAACAAAGTGTGGATTGTGAGTTCCTAACCCCAACTCGAGGGGCCACGCAACAAAGCGTGGATTGTGAGGCCCTAACCCCAACTCGAGGGGCCACGCAACAAAGCGTGGATTGTGAGTCCGTAACCCCAACTCGAGGGGCCACGCAGCAAAGCGTGGATTGTGAGTCCCTAACCCCAACTCGAGGGGCCACGCAACAAAGCGTGGATTGTGAGTCCCTAACCCCAACTCGAGGGGCCACGCAACAGAGCGTGGATTGTGAGTCCCTAACCCCAACTCGAGGGGCCACGCAACAAAGCGTGGATTGTGAGGCCCTAACCCCAACTCCAGGGGCCACGCAACAAAGCGTGGATTGTGAGTTCCTAACCCCAACTCGAGGGGCCACGCAACAAAGCGTGGATTGTGAGTTCCTAACCCCAACTCGAAGGGCCACGCAACAAAGCGTGGATTGTGGGTCCGTAACCCCAACTCGAGAGGCCACGCAGCAAAGCGTGGATTGTGAGTCCCTAACCCCAACTCGAGGGGCCACCCAACAAAGCGTGGATTGTGAGTCCCTAACCCCAACTCCAAGGGCCACACAACAAAGCGTGGATTGTGAGTCCCTAACCCCAACTCGAGGGGCCACGCAACAAAGCGTGGATTGTGAGGCCCTAACCCCAACTCCAGGGGCCACGCAACAAAGCGTGGATTGTGAGTTCCTAACCCCAACTCGAGGGGCCACGCAACAAAGCGTGGATTGTGAGTCCCCAACCCCAACTCGAGGGGCCACGCAACAAAGCGTGGATTGTGAGTCCCTAACCCCAACTCGAGGGGCCACGCAACAAAGCGTGGATTGTGAGTCCCTAACCCCAACTCGAGGGGCCACGCAACAAAACGTGGATTGTGAGGCCCTAACCCCAACTCGAGGGGCCACGCAACAAAGCGTGGAGTGTGAGTCCGTAACCCCAACTCGAGGGGCCACACAGCAAAGGGTGGATTGTGAGTCCCTAACCCCAACTCGAGGGGCCACGCAACAAAGCGTGGATTGTGAGTCCCTAACCCCAACTCGAGGGGCCACGCAACAAAGCGTGGATTGTGAGTCCCTAACCCCAACTCGAGGGGCCACACAACAAAACGTGGATTGTGAGGCCCTAACCCCAACTCGAGGGGCCACGCAACAAAACGTGGATTGTGAGTCCCTAACCCCAACTCGAGGGGCGACGCAACAAAGCGTGCATTGTGAGGCCCTAACCCCAACTCGAGGGGCCAGGCAGCAAAGCGTGGATTGTGAGTCCCTAACCCCAACTCGAGGGGCCACGCAACAAAGCGTGGATTGTGAGTACCTAACCCCAACTCGAGGTGCCACGCAACAAAGCGTGGAGTGTGAGGCCCTAACCCCAACTCGAGGGGCCACACAGCAAAGCGTGGATTGTGAGTCCCTAACCCCAACTCGAGGGGCCACGCAACAAAGCGTGGAGTGTGAGTCCCCAACCCCAACTCGAGGGGCCACGCAACAAAGCGTGGATTGTGAGTCCCTAACCCCAACTCGAGGGGCCACGCAACAAAGCGTGGATTGTGAGTCCCTAACCCCAACTCGAGGGGCCACGCAACAAAACGTGGATTGTGAGGCCCTAACCCCAACTCGAGGGGCCACGCAACAAAACGTGGATTGTGAGTCCCTAACCCCAACTCGAGGGGCCACGCAACAAAGCGTGGATTGTGAGGCCCTAACCCCAACTCGAGGGGCCACACAGCAAAGCGTGGATTGTGAGGCCCTAACCCCAACTCGAGGGGCCACGCAACAAAGCATGGATTGTGAGGCCCTAACCCCAACTCGAGGGGCCACGCAACAAAGCGTGGATTGTGAGGCCCTAACCCCAACTCGAGGGGCCACGCAACAAAGCGTGGAGTGTGAGTCCCTAACCCCATCTCGAGGGGCCACGCAACAAAGCGTGGATTGTGAGGCCCTAACCCCAACTCGAGGGGCCACGCAACAAAGCGTGGAGTGTGGGGCCCTAACCCCAACTCGAGGGGCCACGCAACAAAGCGTGGATTGTGAGGCCCTAACCCCAACTCGAGGGGCCACGCAGCAAAGCGTGGATTGTGAGGCCCTAACCCCAACTCGAGGGGCCACGCAACAAAGCATGGATTGTGAGGCCCTAACCCCAACTCGAGGGGCCACGCAACAAAGCGTGGATTGTGAGTCCCTAACCCCAACTCGAGGGGCCACGCAACAAAGCGTGGATTGTGAGTCCCTAACCCCAACTCGAGGGGCCACGCAACAAAGCGTGGATTGTGAGGCCCTAACCCCAACTCGAGGGGCCACGCAACAAAGCGTGGATTGTGAGTCCCTAACCCCATCTCGAGGGGCCACGCAACAAAGCGTGGATTGTGAGGCCCTAACCCCAACTCGAGGGGCCACGCAACAAAGCGTGGATTGTGAGTCCCTAACCCCAACTCGAGGGGCCACGCAACAAAGCGTGGATTGTGAGGCCCTAACCCCAACTCGAGGGGCCACGCAACAAAGCGTGGAGTGTGAGTCCCTAACCCCAACTCGAGGGGCCACGCAACAAAGCGTGGAGTGTGAGTCCCTAACCCCAACTCGAGGGGCCACGCAACAAAGCGTGGAGTGTGAGTCCCTAACCCCAACTCGAGGGGCCACGCAACAAAACGTGGAGTGTGAGTCCCTAACCCCATCTCGAGGGGCCACGCAACAAAGCGTGGATTGTGAGGCCCTAACCCCAACTCGAGGGGCCACGCAACAAAGCGTGGATTGTGAGGCCCTAACCCCAACTCGAGGGGCCACGCAACAAAGCGTGGATTGTGAGGCCCTAACCCCAACTCGAGGGGCCACGCAACAAAGCGTGGAGTGTGAGTCCCTAACCCCATCTCGAGGGGCCACGCAACAAAGCGTGGATTGTGAGGCCCTAACCCCAACTCGAGGGGCCACGCAACAAAGCGTGGATTGTGAGGCCCTAACCCCAACTCGAGGGGCCACGCAACAAAGCGTGGATTGTGAGGCCCTAACCCCAACTCGAGGGGCCACGCAACAAAGCGTGGATTGTGAGTCCCTAACCCCAACTCGAGGGGCCACGCAGCAAAGCGTGGAGTGTGAGTCGCTAATCCCAACTCGAGGGGCCACGCAACAAAGCGTGGATTGTGAGTCCCTAACCCCAACTCGAGGGGCCACGCAGCAAAGCGTGGATTGTGAGTCCCTGTCCCCAACTCGAGGGGCCACACAACAAAGCGTGGATTGTGAGTCCCTAACCCCAACTCGAGGGGCCACGCAGCAAAGCGTGGAGTGTGAGTCCCTAACCCCATCTCGAGGGGCCACGCAGCAAAGCGTGGATTGTGAGTCCCTGACTCCAACTCGAGGGGCCACACAACAAAGCGTGGATTGTGAGTCCCTAACCCCAACTTGAGGGGCCACACAGCAAAGCGTGGATTGTGAGTCCCTAACCCCAACTCGAGGGGCCACGCAACAAAGCGTGGATTGTGAGTCCCTAACCCCAACTCGAGGGGCCACGCAACAAAGCGTGGAGTGTGAGTCCCTAACCCCGTCTCGAGGGGCCACGCAACAAAGCGTGGATTGTGAGGCCCTAACCCCAACTCGAGGGGCCACGCAACAAAGCGTGGATTGTGAGGCCCTAACCCCAACTCGAGGGGCCACGCAACAAAGCGTGGATTGTGAGGCCCTAACCCCAACTCGAGGGGCCACGCAGCAAAGCGTGGATTGTGAGTCCCTAACCCCAACTCGAGGGGCCACGCAACAAAGCGTGGATTGTGAGTCCCTAATCCCAACTCGAGGGGCCACGCAACAAAGCGTGGATTGTGAGTCCCTAACCCCAACTCGAGGGGCCACGCAGCAAAGCGTGGATTGTGAGTCCCTGTCCCCAACTCGAGGGGCCACACAACAAAGCGTGGATTGTGAGTCCCTAACCCCAACTCGAGGGGACACGCAACAAAGCGTGGAGTGTGAGTCCCTAACCCCATCTCGAGGGGCCACGCAGCAGCACGGGGATTTTGAGTCCCTGACTCCAACTCGAGGGGCCACACAGCAAAGCGTGGATTGTGAGTCCCTAACCCCAACTCGAGGGGCCACACAGCAAAGCGTGGATTGTAAGTCCCTAACCCCAACTCGAGGGGCCACGCAACAAAGCGTGGATTGTGAGTCCCCAACCCCAACTCGAGGGGCCACGCAACAAAACGTGGAGTGTGAGTCCCTAACCCCATCTCCAGGGGCCACACAACAAAGCGTGGATTGTGAGTCCCTAACCCCAACTCGAGGGGCCACACAACAAAGCGTGGATTGTGAGTCCCTAACCCCAACTCGAGGGGCCACGCAACAAAGCGTGGATTGTGAGGCCCTAACCCCAACTCGAGGGGCCACGCAACAAAGCGTGGATTGTGAGTACCTAACCCCAACTCGAGGTGCCACGCAACAAAGCGTGGAGTGTGAGGCCCTAACCCCAACTCGAGGGGCCACACAGCAAAGCGTGGATTGTGAGTCCCTAACCCCAACTCGAGGGGCCACGCAACAAAGCGTGGATTGTGAGTCCCCAACCCCAACTCGAGGGGCCACGCAACAAAGCGTGGATTGTGAGTCCCTAACCCCAACTCGAGGGGCCACGCAACAAAGCGTGGATTGTGAGTCCCTAACCCCAACTCGAGGGGCCACGCAACAAAACGTGGATTGTGAGGCCCTAACCCCAACTCGAGGGGCCACGCAACAAAGCGTGGATTGTGAGTCCCTAACCCCAACTCGAGGGGCCACGCAGCAAAGCGTGGATTGTGAGTCCCTAACCCCAACTCGAGGGGCCACGCAACAAAGCGTGGATTGTGAGTCCCTAACCCCAACTCGAGGGGCCACGCAACAAAGCGTGGATTGTGAGGCCCTAACCCCAATTCGAGGGGCCACGCAACAAAGCGTGGATTGTGAGTCCCTAACCCCAACTCGAGGGGCCACGCAACAAAGCGTGGATTGTGAGTCCCTAACCCCAACTCGAGGGGCCACGCAACAAAGCGTGGATTGTGAGTACCTAACCCCAACTCGAGGGGCCACGCAACAAAGCGTGGATTGTGAGTCCCTAACCCCAACTCCAGGGGCCACGCAACAAAGCGTGGATTGTGAGTTCCTAACCCCAACTCGAGGGGCCACGCAACAAAGCGTGGATTGTGAGTCCCCAACCCCAACTCGAGGGGCCACGCAACAAAACGTGGATTGTGACTCCCTAACCCCAACTCGAGGGGCCACGCAACAAAGCGTGGATTGTGAGTCCCTAACCCCAACTCGAGGGGCCACGCAGCAAAGCGTGGATTGTGAGTCCCTAACCCCAACTCGAGGGGCCACGCAACAAAACGTGGATTGTGAGGCCCTAACCCCAACTCGAGGGGCCACGCAACAAAACGTGGATTGTGAGTCCCTAACCCCAACTCGAGGGGCCACGCAACAAAGCGTGGATTGTGAGGCCCTAACCCCAACTCGAGGGGCCACGCAGCAAAGCGTGGATTGTGAGTCCCTAACCCCAACTCGAGGGGCCACGCAACAAAGCGTGGATTGTGAGTACCTAACCCCAACTCGAGGTGCCACGCAACAAAGCGTGGAGTGTGAGGCCCTAACCCCAACTCGAGGGGCCACACAGCAAAGCGTGGATTGTGAGTCCCTAACCCCAACTCGAGGGGCCACGCAACAAAGCGTGGATTGTGAGTCCCCAACCCCAACTCGAGGGGCCACGCAACAAAGCGTGGATTGTGAGTCCCTAACCCCAACTCGAGGGGCCACGCAACAAAGCGTGGATTGTGAGTCCCTAACCCCAACTCGAGGGGCCACGCAACAAAACGTGGATTGTGAAGCCCTAACCCCAACTCGAGGGGCCACGCAACAAAACGTGGATTGTGAGTCCCTAACCCCAACTCGAGGGGCCACGCAACAAAGCGTGGATTGTGAGGCCCTAACCCCAACTCGAGGGGCCACGCAGCAAAGCGTGGATTGTGAGTCCCTAACCCCAACTCGAGGGGCCACGCAACAAAGCGTGGATTGTGAGTACCTAACCCCAACTCGAGGGGCCACGCAACAAAGCGTGGATTGTGAGGCCCTAACCCCAATTCGAGGGGCCACGCAACAAAGCGTGGATTGTGAGTCCCTAACCCCAACTCGAGGGGCCACGCAACAAAGCGTGGATTGTGAGTCCCCAACCCCAACTCGAGGGGCCACGCAACAAAGCGTGGATTGTGAGTCCCTAACCCCAACTCGAGGGGCCACGCAACAAAGCGTGGATTGTGAGTCCCTAACCCCAACTCCAGGGGCCACGCAACAAAGCGTGGATTGTGAGTTCCTAACCCCAACTCGAGGGGCCACGCAACAAAGCGTGGATTGTGAGTCCCCAACCCCAACTCGAGGGGCCACGCAACAAAACGTGGATTGTGAGGCCCTAACCCCAACTCGAGGGGCCACGCAACAAAGCGTGGATTGTGAATCCCTAGCCCCAACTCGAGGGGCCACGCAGCAAAGCGTGGATTGTGAGTCCCTAACCCCAACTCGAGGGGCCACGCAACAAAGCGTGGATTGTGAGTCCCTAACCCCAACTCGAGGGGCCACGCAACAAAGCGTGGATTGTGAGTCCCTAACCCCAACTCGAGGGGCCACGCAACAAAGCGTGGATTGTGAGTCCCTAACCCCAACTCGAGGGGCCACGCAACAAAACGTGGATTGTGAGGCCCTAACCCCAACTCGAGGGGCCACGCAACAAAGCGTGGATTGTGAGTTCCTAACCCCAACTCGAGGGGCCACGCAACAAAGCGTGGATTGTGAGTCCCTAACCCCAACTCGAGGGGCCACGCAACAAAGTGTGGATTGTGAGTTCCTAACCCCAACTCGAGGGGCCACGCAACAAAACGTGGATTGTGAGGCCCTAACCCCAACTCGAGGGGCCACGCAACAAAGCGTGGATTGTGAGTTCCTAACCCCAACTCGAGGGGCCACGCAACAAAGCGTGGATTGTGAGTTCCTAACCCCAACTCGAGGGGCCACGCAACAAAGCGTGGATTGTGAGTCCCCAACCCCAACTCGAGGGGCCACGCAACAAAACGTGGATTGTGAGGCCCTAACCCCAACTCGAGGGGCCACGCAACAAGGCGTGGAGTGTGAGTCCCTAACCCCAACTCGAGGGGCCACGCAGCAAAGCGTGGATTGTGAGTCCCTAACCCCAACTCGAGGGGCCACGCAACAAAGCGTGGATTGTGAGTCCCTAACCCCAACTCGAGGGGCCATGCAACAAAGCGTGGATTGTGAGTCCCTAACCCCAACTCGAGGGGCCACGCAACAAAACGTGGATTGTGAGGCCCTAACCCCAACTCGAGGGGCCACGCAACCAAACGTGGATTGTGAGGCCCTAACCCCAACTCGAGGGGCCACGCAACAAAGCGTGGATTGTGAGTTTGTAACCCCAACTCGAGGGGCCACGCAACAAAGCGTGGATTGTGAGTCCCTAACCCCAACTCAAGGGGCCACGCAACAAAGCGTGGATTGTGAGTCCCTAACCCCAACTCGAGGGGCCACGCAACAAAGCGTGGATTGTGAGTCCCTAACCCCAACTCGAGGGGCCACGCAACAAAGCGTGGATTGTGAGGCCCTAACCCCAACTCGAGGGGCCACGCAACAAAGCGTGGATTGTGAGTTCCTAACCCCAACTCGAGGGGCCACGCAACAAAGCGTGGATTGTGAGTTCCTAACCCCAACTCGAGGGGCCACGCAACAAAGCGTGGATTGTGAGTCCGTAACCCCAACTCGAGGGGCCACGCAGCAAAGCGTGGATTGTGAGTCCCTAACCCCAACTCGAGGGGCCACGCAACAAAGCGTGGATTGTGAGTCCCTAACCCCAACTCCAAGGGCCACACAACAAAGCGTGGATTGTGAGTCCCTAACCCCAACTCGAGGGGCCACGCAACAAAGCGTGGATTGTGAGGCCCTAACCCCAGCTCCAGGGGCCACGCAACAAAGCGTGGATTGTGAGTTCCTAACCCCAACTCGAGGGGCCACGCAACAAAGCGTGGATTGTGAGTCCCCAACCCCAACTCGAGGGGCCACGCAACAAAGCGTGGATTGTGAGTCCCTAACCCCAACTCGAGGGGCCACGCAACAAAGCGTGGATTGTGAGTCCCTAACCCCAACTCGAGGGGCCACGCAACAAAGCGTGGATTGTGAGGCCCTAACCCCAACTCGAGGGGCCACGCAACAAAGCGTGGATTGTGAGTCCGTAACCCCAACTCGAGGGGCCACACAGCAAAGGGTGGATTGTGAGTCCCTAACCCCAACTCGAGGGGCCACGCAACAAAGCGTGGATTGTGAGTCCCTAACCCCAACTCGAGGGGCCACGCAACAAAGCGTGGATTGTGAGTCCCTAACCCCAACTCGAGGGGCCACGCAACAAAACGTGGATTGTGAGGCCCTAACCCCAACTCGAGGGGCCACGCAACAAAACGTGGATTGTGAGTCCCTAACCCCAACTCGAGGGGCCACGCAACAAAGCGTGGATTGTGAGGCCCTAACCCCAACTCGAGGGGCCACGCAGCAAAGCGTGGATTGTGAGTCCCTAACCCCAACTCGAGGGGCCACGCAACAAAGCGTGGATTGTGAGTACCTAACCCCCACTCGAGGTGCCACGCAACAAAGCGTGGATTGTGAGGCCCTAACCCCAACTCGAGGGGCCACGCAACAAAGCGTGGATTGTGAGTTCCTAACCCCAACTCGAGGGGCCACGCAACAAAGCGTGGATTGTGAGTCCCTAACCCCAACTCGAGGGGCCACGCAACAAAGCGTGGATTGTGAGGCCCTAACCCCAACTCCAGGGGCCACGCAACAAAACGTGGATTGTGAGTCCCTAACCCCAACTCCAGGGGCCACACAACAAAGCGTGGATTGTGAGGCCCTAACCCCAACTCGAGGGGCCACGCAACAAAACGTGGATTGTGAGTCCCTAACCCCAACTCGAGGGGCCACGCAACAAAGCGTGGATTGTGAGGCCCTAACCCCAACTCGAGGGGCCACGCAGCAAAGCGTGGATTGTGAGTCCCTAACCCCAACTCGAGGGGCCACGCAACAAAGCGTGGATTGTGAGTACCTAACCCCAACTCGAGGGGCCACGCAACAAAGCGTGGATTGTGAGGCCCTAACCCCAACTCGAGGGGCCACGCAACAAAGCGTGGATTGTGAGTCCCTAACCCCAACTCCAGGGGCCACGCAACAAAGCGTGGATTGTGAGTACCTAACCCCAACTCGAGGGGCCACGCAACAAAGCGTGGATTGTGAGTACCTAACCCCAACTCGAGGGGCCACGCAACAAAGCGTGGATTGTGAGTCCCTAACCCCAACTCCAGGGGCCACGCAACAAAGCGTGGATTGTGAGTTCCTAACCCCAACTCGAGGGGCCACGCAACAAAGCGTGGATTGTGAGTCCCCAACCCCAACTCGAGGGGCCACGCAACAATACGTGGATTGTGAGGCCCTAACCCCAACTCGAGGGGCCACGCAACAAAGCTTGGAGTGTGAGTCCGTAACCCCAACTCGAGGGGCCACGCAGCAAAGCGTGGATTGCGAGTCCCTAACCCCAACTCGAGGGGCCACGCAACAAAGCGTGGATTGTGAGTCCCTAACCCCAACTCCAAGGGCCACACAACAAAGCGTGGATTGTGAGTCCCTAACCCCAACTCGAGGGGCCACGCAACAAAGCGTGGATTGTGAGGCCCTAACCCCAACTCGAGGGGCCACGTAGCAAAGCGTGGATTGTGAGTCCCTAACCCCAACTCGAGGGGCCACGCAACGAAGCGTGGATTGTGAGTACCTAACCCCAACTCGAGGGGCCACGCAACAAAGCGTGGATTGTGAGTACCTAACCCCAACTCGAGGGGCCACGCAACAAAGCGTGGATTGTGAGGCCCTAACCCCAACTCGAGGGGCCACGCAACAAAGCGTGGATTGTGAGTCCCTAACCCCAACTCCAGGGGCCACGCAACAAAGCGTGGATTGTGAGTACCTAACCCCAACTCGAGGGGCCACGCAACAAAGCGTGGATTGTGAGTACCTAACCCCAACTCGAGGGGCCACGCAACAAAGCGTGGATTGTGAGTCCCTAACCCCAACCCCAGGGGCCACGCAACAAAGCGTGGATTGTGAGTTCCTAACCCCAACTCGAGGGGCCACGCAACAAAGCGTGGATTGTGAGTCCCCAACCCCAACTCGAGGGGCCACGCAACAATACGTGGATTGTGAGGCCCTAACCCCAACTCGAGGGGCCACGCAACAAGGCGTGGAGTGTGAGTCCGTAACCCCAACTCAAGGGGCCACGCAGCAAAGCGTGGATTGTGAGTCCCTAACCCCAACTCGAGGGGCCACGCAATAAAGCGTGGATTGTGAGTCCCTAACCCCAACTCGAGGGGCCACGCAACAAAGCGTGGATTGTGAGTCCCTAACCCCAACTCGAGGGGCCACGCAACAAAACGTGGATTGTGAGGCCCTAACCCCAACTCGAGGGGCCACGCAACAGAACGTGGAGTGTGAGTCCGTAACCCCAACTCGAGGGGCCACGCAACAAAGCGTGGATTGTGAGTCCGTAACCCCAACTCGAGGGGCCACGCAGCAAAGCGTGGATTGTGAGTCCCTAACCCCAACTCGAGGGGCCACGCAACAAAGCGTGGATTGTGAGTCCCTAACCCCAACTCGAGGGGCCACACAGCAAAGCGTGGATTGTGAGTCCCTAACCCCAACTCGAGGGGCCACACAACAAAGCGTGGATTGCGAGGCCCTAACCCCAACTCCAGGGGCCACGCAACAAAGCGTGGATTGTGAGTTCCTAACCCCAACTCGAGGGGCCACGCAACAAAGCGTGGATTGTGAGTCCCTAACCCCAACTCGAGGGACCACGCAACAAAGCGTGGATTGTGAGTCCCTAACCCCAACTCGAGGGGCCACGCAACAAAGCGTGGATTGTGAGTCCCTAACCCCAACTCAAGGGGCCACGCAACAAAACGTGGATTGTGAGTCCCTAACCCCAACTCGAGGGGCCACGCAACAAAGCGTGGATTGTGAGTCCGTAACCCCAACTCGAGGGGCCACGCAACAAAGCGTGGATTGTGAGTCCCTAACCCCAACTCGAGGGGCCACGCAACAAAGCGTGGATTGTGAGTCCCTAACCCCAACTCGAGGGGCCACGCAACAAAGCGTGGATTGTGAGGCCCTAACCCCAACTCCAGGGGCCACGCAACAAAGCGTGGATTGTGAGTTCCTAACCCCAACTCGAGGGGCCACGCAACAAAGCTTGGAGTGTGAGTCCGTAACCCCAACTCGAGGGGCCACGCAGCAAAGCGTGGATTGTGAGTCCCTAACCCCAACTCGAGGGGCCACGCAACAAAGCGTGGATTGTGAGTCCCTAACCCCAACTCCAAGGGCCACACAACAAAGCGTGGATTGTGAGTCCCTAACCCCAACTCGAGGGGCCACGCAACAAAGCGTGGATTGTGAGGCCCTAACCCCAACTCGAGGGGCCACGCAGCAAAGCGTGGATTGTGAGTCCCTAACCCCAACTCGAGGGGCCACGCAACGAAGCGTGGATTGTGAGTACCTAACCCCAACTCGAGGGGCCACGCAACAAAGCGTGCATTGTGAGGCCCTAACCCCAATTCGAGGGTTCACGCAACAAAGCGTGGATTGTGAGTCCCTAACCCCAACTCCAAGGGCCACGCAACAAAGCGTGGATTGTGAGTTCCTAACCCCAACTCCAGGGGCCACGCAACAAAGCGTGGATTGTGAGGCCCTAACCCCAACTCGAGGGGCCACGCAACAAAGCGTGGATTGTGAGTCCCTAACCCCAACTCGAGGGGCCACGCAACAAAGCGTGGATTGTGAGTTCCTAACCCCAACTCCAGGGGCCACGCAACAAAGCGTGGATTGTGAGGCCCTAACCCCAACTCAAGGGGCCACGCAACAAAGCGTGGATTGTGAGTCCCTAACCCCAACTCCAGGGGCCACGCAACAAAGCGTGGATTGTGAGTACCTAACCCCAACTCGAGGGGCCACGCAACAAAGCGTGGATTGTGAGTACCTAACCCCAACTCGAGGGGCCACGCAACAAAGCGTGGATTGTGAGTTCCTAACCCCAACTCGAGGGGCCACGCAACAAAGCGTGGATTGTGAGTCCCTAACCCCAACTCGAGGGGCCACGCAACAAAGCGTGGATTGTGAGTCCCTAACCCCAACTCGAGGGGCCACGCAACAAAGCGTGGATTGTGAGTCCCTAACCCCAACTCGAGGGGCCACGCAACAAAACGTGGATTGTGAGTCCCTAACCCCAACTTGAGGGGCCACGCAACAAAGCGTGGATTGTGAGTCTGTAACCCCAACTCGAGGGGCCACGCAGCAAAGCGTGGATTGTGA
Organism: Eutreptiella sp. 'Long Island Sound 2002'; assembly: GCA_964036045.1. Classification (NCBI taxonomy): domain Eukaryota; phylum Euglenozoa; class Euglenophyceae; order Eutreptiales; family Eutreptiaceae; genus Eutreptiella; species Eutreptiella sp. 'Long Island Sound 2002'. The sequence goes on along the minus strand of OZ038392.1, from coordinate 32,282,628 downwards.
GTCCCTAACCCCAACTCGAGGGGCCACGCAACAAAGCGTGGATTGTGAGTCCCTAACCCCAACTCGAGGGGCCACGCAACAAAGCGTGGATTGTGAGGCCCTAACCCCAACTCCAGGGGCCACGCAACAAAGCGTGGATTGTGAGTTCCTAACCCCAACTCGAGGGGCCACGCAACAAAGCGTGGATTGTGAGTCCCCAACCCCAACTCGAGGGGCCACGCAACAAAGCGTGGATTGTGAGTCCCTAACCCCAACTGGAGGGGCCACGCAACAAAGCGTGGATTGTGAGTCCCTAACCCCAACTCGAGGGGCCACGCAACAAAACGTGGATTGTGAGTCCCTAACCCCAACTCGAGGGGCCACGCAACAAAGCGTGGATTGTGAGTCCGTAACCCCAACTCGAGGGGCCACGCAGCAAAGCGTGGATTGTGAGTCCCTAACCCCAACTCGAGGGGCCACGCAACAAAGCGTGGATTGTGAGTCCCTAACCCCAACTCGAGGGGCCACGCAACAAAGCGTGGATTGTGAGGCCCTAACCCCAACTCCAGGGGCCACGCAACAAAGCGTGGATTGTGAGTTCCTAACCCCAACTCGAGGGGCCACGCAACAAAGCTTGGAGTGTGAGTCCGTAACCCCAACTCGAGGGGCCACGCAGCAAAGCGTGGATTGTGAGTCCCTAACCCCAACTCGAGGGGCCACGCAACAAAGCGTGGATTGTGAGGCCCTAACCCCAACTCGAGGGGCCACGCAGCAAAGCGTGGATTGTGAGTCCCTAACCCCAACTCGAGGGGCCACGCAACGAAGCGTGGATTGTGAGTACCTAACCCCAACTCGAGGGGCCACGCAACAAAGCGTGGATTGTGAGGCCCTAACCCCAATTCGAGGGTTCACGCAACAAAGCGTGGATTGTGAGTCCCTAACCCCAACTCCAAGGGCCACGCAACAAAGCGTGGATTGTGAGTTCCTAACCCCAACTCCAGGGGCCACGCAACAAAGCGTGGATTGTGAGGCCCTAACCCCAACTCGAGGGGCCACGCAACAAAGCGTGGATTGTGCGTCCCTAACCCCAACTCCAGGGGCCACGCAACAAAGCGTGGATTGTGAGGCCCTAACCCCAACTCGAGGGGCCACGCAACAAAGCGTGGATTGTGAGTCCCTAACCGCAACTCCAGGGGCCACGCAACAAAGCGTGGATTGTGAGTTCCTAACCCCAACTCCAGGGGCCACGCAACAAAGCGTGGATTGTGAGGCCCTAACCCCAACTCAAGGGGCCACGCAACAAAGCGTGGATTGTGAGTCCCTAACCCCAACTCCAGGGGCCACACAACAAAGCGTGGATTGTGAGTACCTAACCCCAACTCGAGGGGCCACGCAACAAAGCGTGGATTGTGAGTACCTAACCCCAACTGGAGGGGCCACGCAACAAAGCGTGGATTGTGAGTCCCTAACCCCAACTCCAGGGGCCACGCAACAAAGCGTGGATTGTGAGTTCCTAACCCCAACTCGAGGGGCCACGCAACAAAGCGTGGATTGTGAGTCCCCAACCCCAACTCCAGGGGCCACGCAACAAAACGTGGATTGTGAGGCCCTAACCCCAACTCGAGGGGCCACGCAACAAAGCGTGGAGTGTGAGTCCGTAACCCCAACTCGAGGGGCCACGCAGCAAAGCGTGGATTGTGAGTCCCTAACCCCAACTCGAGGGGCCACGCAACAAAGCGTGGATTGTGAGTCCCTAACCCCAACTCGAGGGGCCACGCAACAAAGCGTGGATTGTGAGGCCCTAACCCCAACTCGAGGGGCCACGCAACAAAACGTGGATTGTGAGGCCCTAACCCCAACTCGAGGGGCCACGCAACAAAGCGTGGAGTGTGAGTCCGTAACCCCAACTCGAGGGGCCACGCAACAAAGCGTGGATTGTGAGTCCCTAACCCCAACTCGAGGGGCCACGCACCAAAGCGTGGATTGTGAGTCCCTAACCCCAACTCGAGGGGCCACGCAACAAAGCGTGGATTGTGAGTCCCTAACCCCTACTCGAGGGGCCACGCAACAAAGCGTGGATTGTGAGGCCCTTACCCCAACTCCAGGGGCCACGCAACAAAGCGTGGATTGTGAGTTCTTAACCCCAACTCGAGGGGCCACGCAACAAAGCGTGGAGTGTGAGTCCCTAACCCCAACTCGAGGGGCCACGCAACAAAACGTGGATTGTGAGTCCCTAACCCCAACTCGAGGGGCCACGCAACAAAGCGTGGATTGTGAGTCCCTAACCCCAACTCGAGGGGCCACGCAACAAAACGTGGATTGTGAGTCCCTAACCCCAACTCGAGGGGCCACGCAGCAAAGCGTGGATTGTGAGTCCGTAACCCCAACTCGAGGGGCCACGCAACAAAGCGTGGATTGTGAGTCCCTAACCCCAACTCCAGGGGCCACGCAACAAAGCGTGGATTGTGAGTACCTAACCCCAACTCGAGGGGCCACGCTACAAAGCGTGGATTGTGAGTACCTAACCCCAACTCGAGGGGCCACGCAACAAAGCGTGGATTGTGAGTTCCTAACCCCAACTCGAGGGGCCACGCAACAAAGCGTGGATTGTGAGTCCCTAACCCCAACTCGAGGGGCCACGCAACAAAGCGTGGATTGTGAGTCCCTAACCCCAACTCGAGGGGCCACGCAACAAAGCGTGGATTGTGAGTCCCTAACCCCAACTCGAGGGGCCACGCAACAAAACGTGGATTGTGAGTCCCTAACCCCAACTTGAGGGGCCACGCAACAAAGCGTGGATTGTGAGTCTGTAACCCCAACTCGAGGGGCCACGCAGCAAAGCGTGGATTGTGAGTCCCTAACCCCAACTCGAGGGGCCACGCAACAAAGCGTGGATTGTGAGTCCCTAACCCCAACTCGAGGGGCCACGCAACAAAGCGTGGATTGTGAGGCCCTAACCCCAACTCCAGGGGCCACGCAACAAAGCGTGGATTGTGAGTTCCTAACCCCAACTCGAGGGGCCACGCAACAAAGCGTGGATTGTGAGTCCCCAACCCCAACTCGAGGGGCCACGCAACAAAGCGTGGATTGTGAGTCCCTAACCCCAACTGGAGGGGCCACGCAACAAAGCGTGGATTGTGAGTCCCTAACCCCAACTCGAGGGGCCACGCAACAAAACGTGGATTGTGAGTCCCTAACCCCAACTCGAGGGGCCACGCAACAAAGCGTGGATTGTGAGTCCGTAACCCCAACTCGAGGGGCCACGCAGCAAAGCGTGGATTGTGAGTCCCTAACCCCAACTCGAGGGGCCACGCAACAAAGCGTGGATTGTGAGTCCCTAACCCCAACTCGAGGGGCCACGCAACAAAGCGTGGATTGTGAGGCCCTAACCCCAACTCCAGGGGCCACGCAACAAAGCGTGGATTGTGAGTTCCTAACCCCAACTCGAGGGGCCACGCAACAAAGCTTGGAGTGTGAGTCCGTAACCCCAACTCGAGGGGCCACGCAGCAAAGCGTGGATTGTGAGTCCCTAACCCCAACTCGAGGGGCCACGCAACAAAGCGTGGAGTGTGAGTCCCTAACCCCAACTCCAAGGGCCACACAACAAAGCGTGGATTGTGAGTCCCTAACCCCAACTCGAGGGGCCACGCAACAAAGCGTGGATTGTGAGGCCCTAACCCCAACTCGAGGGGCCACGCAGCAAAGCGTGGATTGTGAGTCCCTAACCCCAACTCGAGGGGCCACGCAACGAAGCGTGGATTGTGAGTACCTAACCCCAACTCGAGGGGCCACGCAACAAAGCGTGGATTGTGAGGCCCTAACCCCAATTCGAGGGTTCACGCAACAAAGCGTGGATTGTGAGTCCCTAACCCCAACTCCAAGGGCCACGCAACAAAGCGTGGATTGTGAGTTCCTAACCCCAACTCCAGGGGCCACGCAACAAAGCGTGGATTGTGAGGCCCTAACCCCAACTCGAGGGGCCACGCAACAAAGCGTGGATTGTGCGTCCCTAACCCCAACTCCAGGGGCCACGCAACAAAGCGTGGATTGTGAGGCCCTAACCCCAACTCGAGGGGCCACGCAACAAAGCGTGGATTGTGAGTCCCTAACCGCAACTCCAGGGGCCACGCAACAAAGCGTGGATTGTGAGTTCCTAACCCCAACTCCAGGGGCCACGCAACAAAGCGTGGATTGTGAGGCCCTAACCCCAACTCAAGGGGCCACGCAACAAAGCGTGGATTGTGAGTCCCTAACCCCAACTCCAGGGGCCACACAACAAAGCGTGGATTGTGAGTACCTAACCCCAACTCGAGGGGCCACGCAACAAAGCGTGGATTGTGAGTACCTAACCCCAACTGGAGGGGCCACGCAACAAAGCGTGGATTGTGAGTCCCTAACCCCAACTCCAGGGGCCACGCAACAAAGCGTGGATTGTGAGTTCCTAACCCCAACTCGAGGGGCCACGCAACAAAGCGTGGATTGTGAGTCCCCAACCCCAACTCCAGGGGCCACGCAACAAAACGTGGATTGTGAGGCCCTAACCCCAACTCGAGGGGCCACGCAACAAAGCGTGGAGTGTGAGTCCGTAACCCCAACTCGAGGGGCCACGCAGCAAAGCGTGGATTGTGAGTCCCTAACCCCAACTCGAGGGGCCACGCAACAAAGCGTGGATTGTGAGTCCCTAACCCCAACTCGAGGGGCCACGCAACAAAGCGTGGATTGTGAGGCCCTAACCCCAACTCGAGGGGCCACGCAACAAAACGTGGATTGTGAGGCCCTAACCCCAACTCGAGGGGCCACGCAACAAAGCGTGGAGTGTGAGTCCGTAACCCCAACTCGAGGGGCCACGCAACAAAGCGTGGATTGTGAGTCCCTAACCCCAACTCGAGGGGCCACGCACCAAAGCGTGGATTGTGAGTCCCTAACCCCAACTCGAGGGGCCACGCAACAAAGCGTGGATTGTGAGTCCCTAACCCCTACTCGAGGGGCCACGCAACAAAGCGTGGATTGTGAGGCCCTTACCCCAACTCCAGGGGCCACGCAACAAAGCGTGGATTGTGAGTTCTTAACCCCAACTCGAGGGGCCACGCAACAAAGCGTGGAGTGTGAGTCCCTAACCCCAACTCGAGGGGCCACGCAACAAAACGTGGATTGTGAGTCCCTAACCCCAACTCGAGGGGCCACGCAACAAAGCGTGGATTGTGAGTCCCTAACCCCAACTCGAGGGGCCACGCAACAAAACGTGGATTGTGAGTCCCTAACCCCAACTCGAGGGGCCACGCAGCAAAGCGTGGATTGTGAGTCCGTAACCCCAACTCGAGGGGCCACGCAGCAAAGCTTGGATTGTGAGTCCCTAACCCCAACTCGAGGGGCCACGCAACAAAGCGTGGATTGTGAGTCCCTAACCCCAACTCGAGGGGCCACGCAACAAAGCGTGGATTGTGAGTCCCTAACCCCAACTCGAGGGGCCACGCAACAAAGCGTGGATTGTGAGGCCCTAACCCCAACTCCAGGGGCCACGCAACAAAGCGTGGATTGTGAGTTCCTAACCCCAACTCGAGGGGCCACGCAACAAAGCGTGGAGTGTGAGTCCGTAACCCCAACTCGAGGGGCCACGCAGCAAAGCGTGGATTGTGAGTCCCCAACCCCAACTCGAGGGGCCACGCAACAAAGCGTGGATTGTGAGTCCCTAACCCCAACTCGAGGGGCCACGCAACAAAGCGTGGATTGTGAGTCCCTAACCCCAACTCGAGGGGCCACGCAACAAAACGTGGATTGTGAGTCCCTAACCCCAACTCGAGGGGCCACGCAACAAAGCGTGGATTGTGAGTCCGTAACCCCAACTCGAGGGGCCACGCAACAAAGCGTGGATTGTGAGTCCCTAACCCCAACTCGAGGGGCCACGCAACAAAGCGTGGATTGTGAGTCCCCAACCCCAACTCGAGGGGCCACGCAACAAAGCGTGGATTGTGAGTCCCTAACCCCAACTCGAGGGGCCACGCAACAAAGCGTGGATTGTGAGGCCCTAACCCCAACTCCAGGGGCCACGCAACAAAGCGTGGATTGTGAGTCCCTAACCCCAACTCGAGGGGCCACGCAACAAAGCGTGGATTGTGAGTCCCTAACCCCAACTCCAAGGGCCACACAACAAAGCGTGGATTGTGAGTACCTAACCCCAACTCGAGGGGCCACGCAACAAAGCGTGGATTGTGAGGCCCTAACCCCAACTCGAGGGGCCACGCAACAAAGCGTGGATTGTGAGGCCCTAACCCCAATTCGAGGGTTCACGCAACAAAGCGTGGATTGTGAGTCCCTAACCCCAACTCCAGGGGCCACGCAACAAAGCGTGGATTGTGAGTACCTAACCCCAACTCGAGGGGCCACGCAACAAAGCGTGGATTGTGAGTACCTAACCCCAACTCGAGGGGCCACGCAACAAAGCGTGGATTGTGAGTCCCTAACCCCAACTCCAGGGGCCACGCAACAAAGCGTGGATTGTGAGTCCGTAACCCCAACTCGAGGGGCCACGCAACAAAGCGTGGATTGTGAGTCCCCAACCCCAACTCGAGGGGCCACGCAACAAAACGTGGATTGTGAGGCCCTAACCCCAACTCGAGGGGCCACGCAACAAAGCGTGGAGTGTGAGTCCGTAACCCCAACTCGAGGGGCCACGCAGCAAAGCGTGGATTGTGAGTCCCTAACCCCAACTCGAGGGGCCACGCAACAAAGCGTGGAGTGTGAGTCCGTAACCCCAACTCGAGGGGCCACGCAGCAAAGCGTGGATTGTGAGTCCCTAACCCCAACTCCAGGGGCCACGCAACAAAACGTGGATTGTGAGGCCCTAACCCCAACTCGAGGGGCCACGCAACAAAGCGTGGAGTGTGAGTCCGTAACCCCAACTCGAGGGGCCACGCAGCAAAGCGTGGATTGTGAGTCCCTAACCCCAACTCGAGGGGCCACGCAACAAAGCGTGGATTGTGAGTCCCTAACCCCAACTCGAGGGGCCACGCAACAAAGCGTGGATTGTGAGTCCCTAACCCCTACTCGAGGGGCCACGCAACAAAGCGTGGATTGTGAGGCCCTTACCCCAACTCCAGGGGCCACGCAACAAAGCGTGGATTGTGAGTTCCTAACCCCAACTCGAGGGGCCACGCAACAAAGCGTAGATTGTGAGGCCCTAACCCCAACTCCAGGGGCCACGCAACAAAACGTGGATTGTGAGGCCCTAACCCCAACTCGAGGGGCCACGCAACAAAGCGTGGAGTGTGAGTCCGTAACCCCAACTCGAGGGGCCACGCAGCAAAGCGTGGATTGTGAGTCCCTAACCCCAACTCGAGGGGCCACGCAACAAAGCGTGGATTGTGAGTCCCTAACCCCAACTCGAGGGGCCACGCAACAAAGCGTGGATTGTGAGTCCCTAACCCCAACTCGAGGGGCCACGCAACAAAGCGTGGATTGTGAGTCCCTAACCCCTACTCGAGGGGCCACGCAACAAAGCGTGGATTGTGAGGCCCTTACCCCAACTCCAGGGGCCACGCAACAAAGCGTGGATTGTGAGTCCCTAACCCCTACTCGAGGGGCCACGCAACAAAGCGTGGATTGTGAGGCCCTAACCCCAATTCGAGGGTTCACGCAACAAAGCGTGGATTGTGAGTCCCTAACCCCAACTCCAGGGGCCACGCAACAAAGCGTGGATTGTGAGTACCTAACCCCAACTCGAGGGGCCACGCAACAAAGCGTGGATTGTGAGTACCTAACCCCAACTCGAGGGGCCACGCAACAAAGCGTGGATTGTGAGTCCCTAACCCCAACTCCAGGGGCCACGCAACAAAGCGTGGATTGTGAGTCCGTAACCCCAACTCGAGGGGCCACGCAACAAAGCGTGGATTGTGAGTCCCCAACCCCAACTCGAGGGGCCACGCAACAAAACGTGGATTGTGAGGCCCTAACCCCAACTCGAGGGGCCACGCAACAAAGCGTGGAGTGTGAGTCCGTAACCCCAACTCGAGGGGCCACGCAGCAAAGCGTGGATTGTGAGTCCCTAACCCCAACTCGAGGGGCCACGCAACAAAGCGTGGATTGTGAGTCCCTAACCCCAACTCGAGGGGCCACGCAACAAAGCGTAGATTGTGAGGCCCTAACCCCAACTCCAGGGGCCACGCAACAAAACGTGGATTGTGAGGCCCTAACCCCAACTCGAGGGGCCACGCAACAAAGCGTGGAGTGTGAGTCCGTAACCCCAACTCGAGGGGCCACGCAGCAAAGCGTGGATTGTGAGTCCCTAACCCCAACTCGAGGGGCCACGCAACAAAGCGTGGATTGTGAGTCCCTAACCCCAACTCGAGGGGCCACGCAACAAAGCGTGGATTGTGAGTCCCTAACCCCTACTCGAGGGGCCACGCAACAAAGCGTGGATTGTGAGGCCCTTACCCCAACTCCAGGGGCCACGCAACAAAGCGTGGATTGTGAGTTCCTAACCCCAACTCGAGGGGCCACGCAACAAAGCGTGGATTGTGAGTCCCCAACCCCAACTCGAGGGGCCACGCAACAAAGCGTGGATTGTGAGTCCCTAACCCCAACTCGAGGGGCCACGCAACAAAGCGTGGATTGTGAGTCCCTAACCCCAACTCGAGGGGCCACGCAACAAAACGTGGATTGTGAGTCCCTAACCCCAACTCGAGGGGCCACGCAGCAAAGCGTGGATTGTGAGTCCCTAACCCCGACTCGAGGGGCCACGCAACAAAGCGTGGATTGTGAGTCCCTAACCCCAACTCGAGGGGCCACGCAACAAAGCGTGGATTGTGAGTCCCTAACCCCAACTCGAGGGGCCACGCAACAAAGCGTGGATTGTGAGTCCCTAACCCCAACTCGAGGGGCCACGCAACAAAGCGTGGATTGTGAGGCCCTAACCCCAACTCCAAGGGCCACGCAACAAAGCGTGGATTGTGAGTTCCTAACCCCAACTCGAGGGGCCACGCAACAAAGCGTGGAGTGTGAGTCCGTAACCCCAACTCGAGGGGCCACGCAGCAAAGCGTGGATTGTGAGTCCCCAACCCCAACTCGAGGGGCCACGCAACAAAGCGTGGATTGTGAGTCCCTAACCCCATCTCGAGGGGCCACGCAACAAAGCGTGGATTGTGAGTCCCTAACCCCAACTCGAGGGGCCACGCAACAAAGCGTGGATTGTGAGTCCCTAACCCCAACTCGAGGGGCCACGCAACAAAACGTGGATTGTGAGTCCCTAACCCCAACTCGAGGGGCCACGCAACAAAGCGTGGATTGTGAGTCCGTAACCCCAACTCGAGGGGCCACGCAGCAAAGCGTGGATTGTGAGTCCCTAACCCCAACTCGAGGGGCCACGCAACAAAGCGTGGATTGTGAGTCCCCAACCCCAACTCGAGGGGCCACGCAACAAAGCGTGGATTGTGAGTCCCTAACCCCAACTCGAGGGGCCACGCAACAAAGCGTGGATTGTGAGGCCCTAACCCCAACTCCAGGGGCCACGCAACAAAGCGTGGATTGTGAGTTCCTAACCCCAACTCGAGGGGCCACGCAACAAAGCGTGGATTGTGAGTCCCCAACCCCAACTCGAGGGGCCACGCAACAAAGCGTGGATTGTGAGTCCCTAACCCCAACTCGAGGGGCCACGCAACAAAGCGTGGATTGTGAGTCCCTAACCCCAACTCGAGGGGCCACGCAACAAAACGTGGATTGTGAGTCCCTAACCCCAACTCGAGGGGCCACGCAACAAAGCGTGGATTGTGAGTCCCTAACCCCAACTCGAGGGGCCACGCAGCAAAGCGTGGATTGTGAGGCCCTAACCCCAACTCGAGGGGCCACGCAACAAAGCGTGGATTGTGAGTCCCTAACCCCAACTCGAGGGGCCACGCAACAAAGCGTGGATTGTGAGTCCCTAACCCCAACTCGAGGGGCCACGCAACAAAGCGTGGATTGTGAGTCCCTAACCCCAACTCGAGGGGCCACGCAACAAAGCGTTGATTGTGAGGCCCTAACCCCAACTCCAGGGGCCACGCAACAAAGCGTGGATTGTGAGTTCCTAACCCCAACTCCAGGGGCCACGCAACAAAGCGTGGATTGTGAGTCCCCAACCCCAACTCGAGGGGCCACGCAACAAAGCGTGGATTGTGAGTCCCTAACCCCAACTCGAGGGGCCACGCAACAAAGCGTGGATTGTGAGTCCCTAACCCCAACTCGAGGGGCCACGCAACAAAACGTGGATTGTGAGTCCCTAACCCCAACTCGAGGGGCCACGCAACAAAGCGTGGATTGTGAGTCCGTAACCCCAACTCGAGGAGCCACGCAACAAAGCGTGGATTGTGAGTCCCTAACCCCAACTCGAGGGGCCACGCAACAAAGCGTGGATTGTGAGTCCCTAACCCCAACTCGAGGGGCCACGCAACAAAGCGTGGATTGTGAGTCCCTAACCCCAACTCGAGGGGCCACGCAACAAAGCGTGGATTGTGAGGCCCTAACCCCAACTCCAGGGGCCACGCAACAAAGCGTGGATTGTGAGTTCCTACCCCCACCTCGAGGGGCCACGCAACAAAGCGTGGAGTGTGAGTCCCCAACCCCAACTCGAGGGGCCACGCAACAAAGCGTGGATTGTGAGGCCCTAACCCCAACTCGAGGGGCCACGCAACAAAGCGTGGATTGTGAGTCCCTAACCCACACTCGAGGGGCCACGCAACAAAACGTGGATTGTGAGGCCCTAACCCCAACTCGAGGGGCCACGCAACAAAGCGTGGAGTGTGAGTCCCTAACCCCAACTCGAGGGGCCACGCAGCAAAGCGTGGATTGTGAGGCCCTAACCCCAACTCGAGGGCCCACGCAACAAAGCGTGGATTGTGAATCCCTAACCCCAACTCGAGGGGCCACGCAGCAAAGCGTGGATTGTGAGTCCCTAACCCCAACTCGAGGGGCCACGCAGCAAAGCGTGGAGTGTGAGTCCCTAACCCCAACTCGAGGGGCCACGCAACAAAACGTGGATTGTGAGTCCCTAACCCCAACTCGAGGGGCCACGCAACAAAGCGTGGAGTGTGAGTCCGTAACCCCAACTCGAGGGGCCACGCAACAAAGCGTGGATTGTGAGTCCCTAACCCCAACTCGAGGGGCCACGCAACAAAGCGTGGATTGTGAGTCCCTAACCCCAACTCGAGGGGCCACGCAACAAAGCGTGGATTGTGAGTCCCTAACCCCAACTCGAGGGGCAACACAACAAACCGTGGATTGTGAGTCCCTAACCCCAACTCGAGGGGCCACACAACAAAGCGTGGATTGTGAGTCCCTAACCCCAACTCCAAGGGCCACGCAACAAAGCGTGGATTGTGAGGCCCTAACCCCAACTCGAGGGGCCACGCAACAAAGCGTGGATTGTGAGTCCCTAACCCCAACTCGAGGGGCCACGCAGCAAAGCGTGGATTGTGAGTCCCTAACCCCAACTCGAGGGGCCACGCAACAAAGCGTGGATTGTGAGTCCCTAACCCCAACTCGAGGGGCCACACAGCAAAGCGTGGATTGTGAGGTCCTAACCCCAACTCGAGGGGCCACACAACAAAGCGTGGATTGTGAGTCCCTAACCCCAACTGGAGGGGCCACGCAACAAAGCGTGGATTGTGAGTTCCTAACCCCAACTCGAGGGGCCACACAACAAAGCGTGGATTGTGAGTCCCTAGCCCCAACTCGAGGGGCCACGCAACAAAGCGTGGATTGTGAGTCCCTAACCCCAACTCGAGGGGCCACGCAACAAAGCGTGGATTGTGATGCCCTAACTCCAACTCGAGGGGCCACGCAGCAAAGCGTGGATTGTGAGTCCCTAACCCCAACTCGAGGGGCCACACAGCAAAGCGTGGATTGTGAGGCCCTAACCCCAACTCGAGGGGCCACACAGCAAAGCGTGGATTGTGTTTCCCTAACCCCAACTCGAGGGGCCACGCAACAAAGTGTGGATTGTGAGTCCCCAACCCCAACTCGAGGGGCCACACAACAAAGCGTGGATTGTGAGTACCTAACCCCAACTCGAGGGGCCACGCAACAAAGCGTGGATTGTGAGTTCCTAACCCCAACTCGAGGGGCCACGCATCAAAGCGTGGATTGTGAGGCCCTAACCCCAACTCCAGGGGCCACGCAACAAAGCGTGGATTGTGAGTTCCTAACCCCAACTCGAGGGGCCACGCAACAAAGCGTGGATTGTGAGTCCCTAACCCCAACTCGAGGGGCCACGCAACAAAGCGTGGATTGTGAGTCCCTAACCCCAACTCGAGGGGCCACAGAACAAAGCGTGGATTGTGAGTCCCTAACCCCAACTCGAGGGGCCACGCAGCAAAGCGTGGATTGTGAGTCCCCAACCCCAACTCGAGGGGCCACGCAACAAAGCGTGGATTGTGAGTCCCTAACCCCAACTCGAGGGGCCACGCAGCAAAGCGAGGATTGTGAGTCCCTAACCCCAACTCGAGGGGCCACACAACAAAGCGTGGATTGTGAGGCCCTAACCCCAACTCCAGGGGTCACGCAACAAAGCGTGGATTGTGAATCCGTAACCCCAACTCGAGGGGCCACGCAACAAAGTGTGGATTGTGAGGCCCTAACCCCAACTCGAGGGGCCACGCAACAAAGCGTGGATTGTGAGTTCCTAACCCCAACTCGAGGGGCCACGCAACAAAGCGTGGATTGTGAGTCCCTAACCCCAACTCGAGGGGCCACGCAACAAAGCGTGGATTGTGAGTCCCTAACCCCAACTCGAGGGGCCACGCAACAAAGCGTGGATTGTGAGTCCCTAACCCCAACTCGAGGGGCCACGCAGCAAAGCGTGGATTGTGAGTCCCTAACCCCAACTCGAGGGGCCACACAACAAACCGTGGATTGTGAGGCCCTAACCCCAACTCCAGGGGCCACGCAACAAAGCGTGGATTGTGAATCCGTAACCCCAACTCGAGGGGCCACGCAACAAAGCGTGGATTGTGAGTCCCTAACCCCAACTCGAGGGGCCACGCAACAAAGCGTGGATTGTGAGTTCCTAACCCCAACTCGAGGGGCCACGCAGCAAAGCGTGGATTGTGAGTCCCTAACCCCAACTCGAGGGGCCACGCAACAAAGCGTGGATTGTGAGTCCCTAACCCCAACTCGAGGGGCCATGCAGCAAAGCGTGGATTGTGAGTCCCTAACCCCAACTCGAGGGGCCACGCAACAAAGCGTGGATTGTGAGTCCCTAACCCCAACTCGAGGGGCCACGGAACAAAGCGTGGATTGTGAGTCCCTAACCCCAACTCGAGGGGCCACGCAGCAAAGCGAGGATTGTGAGTCCCTAACCCCAACTCGAGGGGCCACACAACAAAGCGTGGATTGTGAGGCCCTAACCCCAACTCCAGGGGTCACACAACAAAGCGTGGATTGTGAATCCGTAACCCCAACTCGAGGGGCCACGCAACAAAGTGTGGATTGTGAGGCCCTAACCCCAACTCGAGGGGCCACGCAACAAAGCGTGGATTGTGAGTTCCTAACCCCAACTCGAGGGGCCACGCAACAAAGCGTGGATTGTGAGTCCCTAACCCCAACTCGAGGGGACACGCAACAAAGCGTGGATTGTGAGTCCCTAACCCCAACTCGAGGGGCCACGCAGCAAAGCGTGGATTGTGAGTCCCTAACCCCAACTCGAGGGGCCACACAACAAACCGTGGATTGTGAGGCCCTAACCCCGACTCCAGGGTCCACGCAACAAAGTGTGGATTGTGAATCCGTAACCCCAACTCGAGGGGCCACGCAACAAAGCGTGGAGTGTGAGTCCCTAACCCCATCTCGAGGGGCCACGCAACAAAGCGTGGATTGTGAGTCCCCAACCCCAACTCGAGGGGCCACGCAGCAAAGCGTGGATTGTGAGTCCCTAACCCCAACTCGAGGGGCCACGCAACAAAGCGTGGATTGTGAGTCCCTAACCCCAACTCGAGGGGCCACGCAGCAAAGCGTGGATTGTGAGTCCCTAACCCCAACTCGAGGGGCCACGCAACAAAGCGTGGATTGTGAGTCCGTAACCCCAACTCGAGGGGCCACGCAACAAAGCGTGGATTGTGAGGCCCTAACCCCAACTCGAGGGGCCACGCAGCAAAGCGTGGATTGTGAGTCCCTAACCCCAACTCGAGGGGCCACGGGACAAAGCGTGGATTGTGAGTCCCTAACCCCAACTCGAGGGGCCACGCAGCAAAGCGTGGATTGTGAGTCCCTAACCCCAACTCGAGGGGCCACGCAACAAAGTGTGGATTGTGAGGCCCTAATCCGAACTCCAGGGGCCACGCAACAAAGCGTGGATTGTGAGTCCCCAACCCCAACTCGAGGGGCCACGCAACAAAGCGTGGAGTGTGAGTCCCTAACCCCATCTCGAGGGGCCACGCAACAAAGCGTGGATTGTGAGGCCCTAACCCCAACTCCAGGGGCCACACAACAAAGCGTGGAGTGTGAGTCCCTAACCCCAACTCGAGGGGCCACGCAGCAAAGCGTGGATTGTGAGTCCCTAACCCCAACTCGAGGGGCCACGCAGCAAAGCGTGGATTGTGAGTCCCTAACCCCAACTCGAGGGGCCACGCAACAAAGCGTGGATTGTGACGCCCTAACCCCAACTCCAGGGGCCACGCAACAAAGCGTGGAATGTGAGTCCCCAACCCCAACTCGAGGGGCCACGCAACAAAGCGTGGAGTGTGAGTCCCTAACCCCATCTCGAGGGGCCACGCAACAAAGCGTGGATTGTGAGGCCCTAACCCCAACTCCAGGGGCCACGCAACAAAGCGTGGATTGTGAGTCCCTAACCCCAACTCGAGGGGCCACGCAACAAAGCGTGGATTGTGAGTCCCTAACCCCAACTCGAGGGACCACACAACAAAGCGTGGATTGTGAGGCCCTAACCCCAACTCGAGGGGCCACGCAACAAAGCGTGGATTGTGAGGCCCTAACCCCAACTCCAAGGGCCACACAACAAAGCGTGGATTGTGAGTCCCTAACCCCAACTCGAGGGGCCACGCAACAAAGCGTGGATTGTGAGTCCCTAACCCCAACTCGAGGGGCCACGCATCAAAGCGTGGATTGTGAGGCCCTAACCCCAACTCCAGGGGCCACGCAACAAAGCGTGGATTGTGAGTTCCTAACCCCAACTCGAGGGGCCACGCAACAAAGCGTGGATTGTGAGTCCCTAACCCCAACTCGAGGGGCCACGCAACAAAGCGTGGATTGTGAGTCCCTAACCCCAACTCGAGGGGCCACGCAACAAAGCGTGGATTGTGAGTCCCTAACCCCAACTCCAGGGGCCACGCAGCAAAGCGTGGATTGTGAGTCCCTAACCCCAACTCGAGGGGCCACACAACAAACCATGGATTGTGAGGCCCTAACCCCAACTCCAAGGGCCACGCAACAAAGCGTGGATTGTGAATCCGTAACCCCACCTCGAGGGGCCACGCAACAAAGCGTGGAGTGTGAGGCCCTAACCCCATCTCGAGGGGCCACGCAACAAAGCGTGGATTGTGAGTCCCCAACCCCAACTCGAGGGGCCACGCAGCAAAGCGTGGATTGTGAGTCCCTAACCCCAACTCGAGGGGCCACGCAACAAAGCGTGGATTGTGAGTCCCTAACCCCAACTCGAGGGGCCACGCAGCAAAGCGTGGATTGTGAGTCCCTAACCCCAACTCGAGGGGCCACGCAACAAAGCGTGGATTGTGAGTCCCTAACCCCAACTCGAGGGGCCACGCAGCAAAGCGTGGATTGTGAGTCCCTAACCCCAACTCGAGGGGCCACGCAACAAAGCGTGGATTGTGAGTCCCTAACCCCAACTCGAGGGGCCACGCAACAAAGCGTGGATTGTGAGTCCGTAACCCCATCTCGAGGGGCCACACAACAAAGCGTGGATTGTGAGGCCCTAACCCCAACTCCAGGGGCCACACAACAAAGCGTGGAGTGTGAGTTCCTAACCCCAACTCGAGGGGCCACGCAGCAAAGCGTGGATTGTGAGTCCCTAACCCCAACTCGAGGGGCCACGCAACAAAGCGTGGATTGTGAGTCCCTAACCCCAACTCGAGGGGCCACGCAGCAAAGCGTGGATTGTGAGTCCCTAACCCCAACTCGAGGGGCCACGCAACAAAGCGTGGATTGTGACGCCCTAACCCCAACTCCAGGGGCCACGCAACAAAGCGTGGATTGTGAGTCCCCAACCCCAACTCGAGGGGCCACGCAACAAAGCGTGGAGTGTGAGTCCCTAACCCCATCTCGAGGGGCCACGCAACAAAGCGTGGATTGTGAGGCCCTAACCCCAACTCCAGGGGCCACACAACAAAGCGTGGATTGTGAGTCCCTAACCCCAAGTCGAGGGGCCACGCAACAAAGCGTGGATTGTGAGTCCCTAACCCCAACTCGAGGGACCACACAACAAAGCGTGGATTGTGAGGCCCTAACCCCAACTCGAGGGGCCACGCAACAAAGCGTGGATTGTGAGTCCCTAACCCCAACTCCAAGGGCCACGCAGCAAAGCGTGGATTGTGAGTCCCTAACCCCAACTCGAGGGGCCACGCAACAAAGCGTGGATTGTGAGTCCCTAACCCCAACTCGAGGGGCCACGCAGCAAAGCGTGGATTGTGAGTCCCTAACCCCAACTCGAGGGGCCACGCAACAAAGCGTGGATTGTGAATCCGTAACCCCATCTCGAGGGGCCACGCAACAAAGCGTGGATTGTGAGGCCCTAACCCCAACTCCAGGGGCCACACAACAAAGCGTGGAGTGTGAGTCCGTAACCCCAACTCGAGGGGCCACGCAGCAAAGCGTGGATTGTGAGGCCCTAACCCCAACTCGAGGGGACACACAACAAAGCGTGGATTGTGAGTCCCTAACCCCAACTCGAGGGGCCACGCAACAAAGCGTGGATTGTGAGTCCCTAACCCCAACTCGAGGGGCCACGCAACAAAGCGTGGATTGTGAGTCCCTAACCCCAACTCGAGGGGCCACGCAGCAAAGCGTGGATTGTGAGTCCCTAACCCCAACTCGAGGGGCCACGCAACAAAACGTGGATTGTGAGGCCCTAACCCCAACTCGAGGGGCCACGCAACAAAGCGTGGATTGTGAATCCGTAACCCCAACTCGAGGGGCCACGCAACAAAGCGTGGATTGTGAATCCGTAACCCCATCTCGAGGGGCCACGCAACAAAGCGTGGATTGTGAGGCCCTAACCCCAACTCCAGGGGCCACACAACAAAGCGTGGAGTGTGAGTCCGTAACCCCAACTCGAGGGGCCACGCAGCAAAGCGTGGATTGTGAGGCCCTAACCCCAACTCGAGGGGACACACAACAAAGCGTGGATTGTGAGTCCCTAACCCCAACTCGAGGGGCCACGCAACAAAGCGTGGATTGTGAGTCCCTAACCCCAACTCGAGGGGCCACGCAACAAAGCGTGGATTGTGAGTCCCTAACCCCAACTCGAGGGGCCACACAACAAAGCGTGGATTGTGAGTCCCTAACCCCAACTCGAGGGGCCACGCAACAAAGCGTGGAGTGTGAGTCCCTAACCCCATCTCGAGGGGCCACGCAACAAAGCGTGGATTGTGAGTCCCTAACCCCAACTCGAGGGGCCACGCAACAAAGCGTGGATTGTGAGTCCCTAACCCCAACTCGAGGGGCCACGCAGCAAAGCGTGGATTGTGAGTCCCTAACCCCAACTCGAGGGGCCACACAACAAAGCGTGGATTGTGAGGCCCTAACCCCAACTCCAGGGGCCACGCAACAAAGCGTGGATTGTGAATCCGTAACCCCAACTCGAGAGGCCACGCAACAAAGAGTGGAGTGTGAGTCCCTAACCCCATCTCGAGGGGCCACGCAACAAAGCGTGGATTGTGAGTCCCCAACCCCAACTCGAGGGGCCACGCAGCAAAGCGTGGATTGTGAGTCCCTAACCCCAACTCGAGGGGCCACGCAACAAAGCGTGGATTGTGAGTCCCTAACCCCAACTCGAGGGGCCACGCAGCAAAGCGTGGATTGTGAGTCCCTAACCCCAACTCGAGGGGCCACGCAACAAAGCGTGGATTGTGAGTCCCTAACCCCAACTCGAGGGGCCACGCAGCAAAGCGTGGATTGTGAGTCCCTAACCCCAACTCGAGGGGCCACGCAACAAAGCGTGGATTGTGAGGCCCTAACCCCAACTCGAGGGGCCACGCAACAAAGCGTGGATTGTGAGTTCCTAACCCCAACTCGAGGGGCCACGCAACAAAGCGTGGATTGTGAGTTCCTAACCCCAACTCGAGGGGCCACGCAACAAAGCGTGGATTGTGAGTCCCTAACCCCAACTCGAGGGGCCACGCAACAAAGCGTGGATTGTGAGTTCCTAACCCCAACTCGAGGGGCCACGCAACAAAGCGTGGATTGTGAGTCCCTAACCCCAACTCGAGGGGCCACGCAACAAAGCGTGGATTGTGAGTCCCTAACCCCAACTCGAGGGGCCACGCAACAAAGCGTAGATTGTGAGTCCCTAACCCCAACTCGAGGGGCCACGCAACAAAGCGTGGATTGTGAGTCCCTAACCCCAACTCGAGGGGCCACACAACAAAGCGTGGAATGTGAGGCCCTAACCCCAACTCGAGGGGCCACGCAACAAAGCGTGGATTGTGAGTTCCTAACCCCAACTCGAGGGGCCACGCAACAAAGCGTGGAGTGTGAGTCCCTAACCCCATCTCGAGGGGCCACGCAACAAAGCGTGGATTGTGAGTCCCCAACCCCAACTCGAGGGGCCACGCAGCAAAGCGTGGATTGTGAGTCCCTAACCCCAACTCGAGGGGCCACGCAACAAAGCGTGGATTGTGAGTCCCTAACCCCAACTCGAGGGGCCACGCAGCAAAGCGTGGATTATGAGTCCCTAACCCCAACTCGAGGGGCCACGCAACAAAGCGTGGATTGTGAGTCCCTAACCCCAACTCGAGGGGCCACGCAGCAAAGCGTGGATTGTGAGTCCCTAACCCCAACTCGAGGGGCCACGCAACAAAACGTGGATTGTGAGGCCCAAACCCCAACTGGAGGGGCCACGCAACAAAGCGTGGAGTGTGAGTCCGTAACCCCAACTCGAGGGGCCACGCAACAAAGCGTGGATTGTGAGTCCCTAACCCCAACTCGAGGGGCCACGCAGCAAAGCGTGGATTGTGAGTCCCTAACCCCAACTCGAGGGGCCACGCAACAAAGCGTGGATTGTGAGTCCCTAACCCCAACTCGAGGGGCCACGCAGCAAAGCGTGGATTGTGAGTCCCTAACCCCAACTCCAGGGGCCACGCAACAAAGCGTGGATTGTGAGTCCCCAACCCCAACTCGAGGGGCCACGCAACAAAGCGTGGAGTGTGAGTCCCTAACCCCATCTCGAGGGGCCACGCAACAAAGCGTGGATTGTGAGGCCCTAACCCCAACTCCAGGGGCCACACAACAAAGCGTGGAGTGTGAGTCCCTAACCCCAACTCGAGGGGCCACGCAGCAAAGCGTGGATTGTGAGTCCCTAACCCCAACTCGAGGGGCCACGCAGCAAAGCGTGGATTGTGAGTCCCTAACCCCAACTCGAGGGGCCACGCAACAAAGCGTGGATTGTGACGCCCTAACCCCAACTCCAGGGGCCACGCAACAAAGCGTGGAATGTGAGTCCCCAACCCCAACTCGAGGGGCCACGCAACAAAGCGTGGAGTGTGAGTCCCTAACCCCATCTCGAGGGGCCACGCAACAAAGCGTGGATTGTGAGGCCCTAACCCCAACTCCAGGGGCCACGCAACAAAGCGTGGATTGTGAGTCCCTAACCCCAACTCGAGGGGCCACGCAACAAAGCGTGGATTGTGAGTCCCTAACCCCAACTCGAGGGACCACACAACAAAGCGTGGATTGTGAGGCCCTAACCCCAACTCCAGGGGCCACGCAACAAAGCGTGGATTGTGAGGCCCTAACCCCAACTCGAGGGGCCACGCAACAAAGCGTGGATTGTGAGTCCCTAACCCCAACTCGAGGGGCCACGCAACAAAGCGTGGATTGTGAGTCCCTAACCCCAACTCGAGGGGCCACGCAACAAAGCGTGGATTGTGAGTCCCTAACCCCAACTCGAGGGGCCACGCAACAAAGCGTGGATTGTGAGTCCCTAACCCCAACTCGAGGGGCCACGCAACAAAGCGTGGATTGTGAGGCCCTAACCCCAACTCCAAGGGCCACGCAACAAAGCGTGGATTGTGAATCCGTAACCCCACCTCGAGGGGCCACGCAACAAAGCGTGGAGTGTGAGGCCCTAACCCCATCTCGAGGGGCCACGCAACAAAGCGTGGATTGTGAGTCCCCAACCCCAACTCGAGGGGCCACGCAGCAAAGCGTGGATTGTGAGTCCCTAACCCCAACTCGAGGGGCCACGCAACAAAGCGTGGATTGTGAGTCCCTAACCCCAAGTCGAGGGGCCACGCAGCAAAGCGTGGATTGTGAGTCCCTAACCCCAACTCGAGGGGCCACGCAACAAAGCGTAGATTGTGAGTCCCTAACCCCAAATCGAGGGGCCACGCAGCAAAGCGTGGATTGTGAGTCCCTAACCCCAACTCGAGGGGCCACGCAACAAAACGTGGATTGTGAGGCCCTAACCCCAACTCGAGGGGCCACGCAACAAAGCGTGGAGTGTGAGTCCGTAACCCCATCTCGAGGGGCCACACAACAAAGCGTGGATTGTGAGGCCCAAACCCCAACTGGAGGGGCCACACAACAAAGCGTGGAGTGTGAGTCCCTAACCCCAACTCGAGGGGCCACGCAGCAAAGCGTGGATTGTGAGTCCCTAACCCCAACTCGAGGGGCCACGCAACAAAGCGTGGATTGTGACGCCCTAACCCCAACTCCAGGGGCCACGCAACAAAGCGTGGATTGTGAGTCCCCAACCCCAACTCGAGGGGCCACGCAACAAAGCGTGGAGTGTGAGTCCCTAACCCCATCTCGAGGGGCCACGCAACAAAGCGTGGATTGTGAGGCCCTAACCCCAACTCCAGGGGCCACACAACAAAGCGTGGATTGTGAGTCCCTAACCCCAACTCGAGGGGCCACGCAGCAAAGCGTGGATTGTGAGTCCCTAACCCCAACTCGAGGGGCCACGCAACAAAGCGTGGAGTGTGAGTCCGTAACCCCATCTCGAGGGGCCACACAACAAAGCGTGGATTGTGAGGCCCTAACCCCAACTCCAGGGGCCACACAACAAAGCGTGGAGTGTGAGTCCCTAACCCCAACTCGAGGGGCCACGCAGCAAAGCGTGGATTGTGAGTCCCTAACCCCAACTCGAGGGGCCACGCAACAAAGCGTGGATTGTGAGTCCCTAACCCCAACTCGAGGGACCACACAACAAAGCGTGGATTGTGAGGCCCTAACCCCAACTCGAGGGGCCACGCAACAAAGCGTGGATTGTGAGGCCCTAACCCCAACTCCAAGGGCCACGCAGCAAAGCGTGGATTGTGAGTCCCTAACCCCAACTCGAGGGGCCACGCAACAAAGCGTGGATTGTGAGTCCCTAACCCCAACTCGAGGGGCCACGCAGCAAAGCGTGGATTGTGAGTCCCTAACCCCAACTCGAGGGGCCACGCAACAAAGCGTGGATTGTGAATCCGTAACCCCAACTCGAGGGGCCACGCAACAAAGCGTGGATTGTGAATCCGTAACCCCATCTCGAGGGGCCACGCAACAAAGCGTGGATTGTGAGGCCCTAACCCCAACTCCAGGGGCCACACAACAAAGCGTGGAGTGTGAGTCCGTAACCCCAACTCGAGGGGCCACGCAGCAAAGCGTGGATTGTGAGTCCCTAACCCCAACTCGAGGGGCCACACAACAAAGCGTGGATTGTGAGTCCCTAATCCCAACTCGAGGGGCCACGCAACAAAGCGTGGATTGTGAGTCCCTAACCCCAACTCGAGGGGCCACGCAACAAAGCGTGGATTGTGAGTCCCTAACCCCATCTCGAGGGGCCACACAACAAAGCGTGGATTGTGAGTCCCTAACCCCAACTCGAGGGGCCACGCAACAAAGCGTGGAGTGTGAGTCCCTAACCCCATCTCGAGGGGCCACGCAACAAAGCGTGGATTGTGAGGCCCTAACCCCAACTCCAGGGGCCACACAACAAAGCGTGGATTGTGAGTCCCTAACCCCAACTCGAGGGGCCACGCAACAAAGCGTGGATTGTGAGTCCCTAACCCCAACTCGAGGGACCACACAACAAAGCGTGGATTGTGAGGCCCTAACCCCAACTCGAGGGGCCACGCAACAAAGCGTGGATTGTGAGGCCCTAACCCCAACTCCAAGGGCCACACAACAAAGCGTGGATTGTGAGTCCCTAACCCCAACTCGAGGGGCCACGCAACAAAGCGTGGATTGTGAGTCCCTAACCCCAACTCGAGGGGCCACGCAACAAAGCGTGGATTGTGAGTCCCTAACCCCAACTCGAGGGGCCACGCAACAAAGCGTGGATTGTGAGTCCCTAACCCCAACTCGAGGGGCCACGCAGCAAAGCGTGGATTGCGAGTCCCTAACCCCAACTCGAGGGGCCACACAACAAACCGTGGATTGTGAGGCCCTAACCCCAACTCGAGGGGCGACGCAACAAAGCGTGGATTGTGAATCCGTAACCCCAACTCGAGGGGCCACACAACAAAGCGTGGAGTGTGAGTCCCTAACCCCATCTCGAGGGGCCACGCAACAAAGCGTGGATTGTGAGTCCCCAACCCCAACTCGAGGGGCCACGCAGCAAAGCGTGGATTGTGAGTCCCTAACCCCAACTCGAGGGGCCACGCAACAAAGCGTGGATTGTGAGTCCCTAACCCCAACTCGAGGGGCCACGCAGCAAAGCGTGGATTGTGAGGCCCTAACCCCAACTCCAGGGGCCACGCAACAAAGCGTGGATTGTGAATCCGTAACCCCAACTCGAGGGGCCACGCAACAAAGCGTGGATTGTGAATCCGTAACCCCATCTCGAGGGGCCACGCAACAAAGCGTGGATTGTGAGGCCCTAACCCCAACTCCAGGGGCCACACAACAAAGCGTGGAGTGTGAGTCCGTAACCGCAACTCGAGGGGCCACGCAGCAAAGCGTGGATTGTGAGTCCCTAACCCCAACTCGAGGGGCCACACAACAAAGCGTGGATTGTGAGTCCCTAACCCCAACTCGAGGGGCCACGCAACAAAGCGTGGATTGTGAGTCCCTAACCCCAACTCGAGGGACCACACAACAAAGCGTGGATTGTGAGGCCCTAACCCCAACTCGAGGGGCCACGCAACAAAGCGTGGATTGTGAGGCCCTAACCCCAACTCCAAGGGCCACGCAGCAAAGCGTGGATTGTGAGTCCCTAACCCCAACTCGAGGGGCCACGCAACAAAGCGTGGATTGTGAGTCCCTAACCCCAACTCGAGGGGCCACGCAGCAAAGCGTGGATTGTGAGTCCCTAACCCCAACTCGAGGGGCCACGCAACAAAGCGTGGATTGTGAATCCGTAACCCCAACTCGAGGGGCCACGCAACAAAGCGTGGATTGTGAATCCGTAACCCCATCTCGAGGGGCCACGCAACAAAGCGTGGATTGTGAGGCCCTAACCCCAACTCCAGGGGCCACACAACAAAGCGTGGAGTGTGAGTCCGTAACCCCAACTCGAGGGGCCACGCAGCAAAGCGTGGATTGTGAGTCCCTAACCCCAACTCGAGGGGCCACACAACAAAGCGTGGATTGTGAGTCCCTAATCCCAACTCGAGGGGCCACGCAACAAAGCGTGGATTGTGAGTCCCTAACCCCAACTCGAGGGGCCACGCAACAAAGCGTGGATTGTGAGTCCCTAACCCCATCTCGAGGGGCCACACAACAAAGCGTGGATTGTGAGTCCCTAACCCCAACTCGAGGGGCCACGCAACAAAGCGTGGAGTGTGAGTCCCTAACCCCATCTCGAGGGGCCACGCAACAAAGCGTGGATTGTGAGGCCCTAACCCCAACTCCAGGGGCCACACAACAAAGCGTGGATTGTGAGTCCCTAACCCCAACTCGAGGGGCCACGCAACAAAGCGTGGATTGTGAGTCCCTAACCCCAACTCGAGGGACCACACAACAAAGCGTGGATTGTGAGGCCCTAACCCCAACTCGAGGGGCCACGCAACAAAGCGTGGATTGTGAGGCCCTAACCCCAACTCCAAGGGCCACACAACAAAGCGTGGATTGTGAGTCCCTAACCCCAACTCGAGGGGCCACGCAACAAAGCGTGGATTGTGAGTCCCTAACCCCAACTCGAGGGGCCACGCAACAAAGCGTGGATTGTGAGTCCCTAACCCCAACTCGAGGGGCCACGCAACAAAGCGTGGATTGTGAGTCCCTAACCCCAACTCGAGGGGCCACGCAGCAAAGCGTGGATTGCGAGTCCCTAACCCCAACTCGAGGGGCCACACAACAAACCGTGGATTGTGAGGCCCTAACCCCAACTCGAGGGGCCACGCAACAAAGCGTGGATTGTGAATCCGTAACCCCAACTCGAGGGGCCACACAACAAAGCGTGGAGTGTGAGTCCCTAACCCCATCTCGAGGGGCCACGCAACAAAGCGTGGATTGTGAGTCCCCAACCCCAACTCGAGGGGCCACGCAGCAAAGCGTGGATTGTGAGTCCCTAACCCCAACTCGAGGGGCCACGCAACAAAGCGTGGATTGTGAGTCCCTAACCCCAACTCGAGGGGCCACGCAGCAAAGCGTGGATTGTGAGGCCCTAACCCCAACTCCAGGGGCCACGCAACAAAGCGTGGATTGTGAATCCGTAACCCCAACTCGAGGGGCCACGCAACAAAGCGTGGATTGTGAATCCGTAACCCCATCTCGAGGGGCCACGCAACAAAGCGTGGATTGTGAGGCCCTAACCCCAACTCCAGGGGCCACACAACAAAGCGTGGAGTGTGAGTCCGTAACCGCAACTCGAGGGGCCACGCAGCAAAGCGTGGATTGTGAGTCCCTAACCCCAACTCGAGGGGCCACACAACAAAGCGTGGATTGTGAGTCCCTAACCCCACCTCGAGGGGCCACGCAACAAAGCGTGGATTGTGAGTCCCTAACCCCAACTCGAGGGGCCACGCAACAAAGCGTGGATTGTGAGTCCCTAACCCCAACTCGAGGGGCTACACAACAAAGCGTGGATTGTGAGTCCCTAACCCCAACTCGAGGGGCCACGCAACAAAGCGTGGATTGTGAGTCCCTAAACCCAACTCGAGGGGCCACGCAACAAAGCGTGGATTGTGAGTCCCTAACCCCAACTCGAGGGGCCACGCAACAAAGCGTGGATTGTGAGTCCCTAACCCCAACTCCAGGGGCCACGCAGCAAAGCGTGGATTGTGAGTCCCTAACCCCAACTCGAGGGGCCACGCAACAAAGCGTGGATTGTGAGTCCCTAACCCCAACTCGAGGGGCCACGCAGCAAAGCGTGGATTGTGAGTCCCTAACCCCAACTCGAGGGGCCACGCAACAAAGCGTGGATTGTGAGTCCCTAACCCCAACTCGAGGGGCCACGCAGCAAAGCGTGGATTGCGAGTCCCTAACCCCAACTCGAGGGGCCACACAACAAACCGTGGATTGTGAGGCCCTAACCCCAACTCCAGGGGCCACGCAACAAAGCGTGGATTTCGAATCCGTAACCCCAACTCGAGGGGCCACACAACAAAGCGTGGAGTGTGAGTCCCTAACCCCATCTCGAGGGGCCACGCAACAAAGCGTGGATTGTGAGTCCCCAACCCCAACTCGAGGGGCCACGCAGCAAAGCGTGGATTGTGAGTCCCTAACCCCAACTCGAGGGGCCACGCAACAAAGCGTGGATTGTGAGTCCCTAACCCCAACTCGAGGGGCCACGCAGCAAAGCGTGGATTGTGAGGCCCTAACCCCAACTCCAGGGGCCACGCAACAAAGCGTGGATTGTGAATCCGTAACCCCAACTCGAGGGGCCACGCAACAAAGCGTGGATTGTGAATCCGTAACCCCATCTCGAGGGGCCACGCAACAAAGCGTGGATTGTGAGGCCCTAACCCCAACTCCAGGGGCCACACAACAAAGCGTGGAGTGTGAGTCCGTAACCGCAACTCGAGGGGCCACGCAGCAAAGCGTGGATTGTGAGTCCCTAACCCCAACTCGAGGGGCCACACAACAAAGCGTGGATTGTGAGTCCCTAACCCCACCTCGAGGGGCCACGCAACAAAGCGTGGATTGTGAGTCCCTAACCCCAACTCGAGGGGCCACGCAACAAAGCGTGGATTGTGAGTCCCTAACCCCAACTCGAGGGGCTACACAACAAAGCGTGGATTGTGAGTCCCTAACCCCAACTCGAGGGGCCACGCAACAAAGCGTGGATTGTGAGTCCCTAACCCCAACTCGAGGGGCCACGCAACAAAACGTGGATTGTGAGGCCCTAACCCCAACTCCAGGGGCCACGCAACAAAGCGTGGATTGTGAGTCCCTAACCCCAACTCGAGGGGCCACACAACAAAGCGTGGATTGTGAGTCCCTAACCCCAACTGGAGGGGCCACGCAACAAAGCGTGGATTGTGAGTCCCTAACCCCAACTCGAGGGGCCACGCAGCAAAGCGTGGATTGTGAGTCCCTAACCCCAACTCGAGGGGCCACGCAACAAAGCGTGGATTGTGAGTCCCTAACCCCAACTCGAGGGGCCACGCAGCAAAGCGTGGATTGTGAGTCCCTAACCCCAACTCGAGGGGCCACGCAGCAAAGCGTGGATTGTGAGTCCCTAACCCCAACTCGAGGGGCCACGCAACAAAGCGTGGATTGTGAGTCCCTAACCCCAACTCGAGGGGCCACGCAGCAAAGCGTGGATTGTGAGTCCCTAACCCCAACTCGAGGGGCCACGCAACAAAGCGTGGATTGTGAGTCCCTAACCCCAACTCGAGGGGCCACGCAGCAAAGCGTGGATTGTGAGTCCCTAACCCCAACTCGAGGGGCCACACAACAAAGCGTGGATTGTGAGTCCCTAACCCCAACTCCAGGGGCCACACAACAAAGCGTGGATTGTGAGTCCCTAACCCCAACTCGAGGGGCCACGCAACAAAGCGTGGATTGTGAGTCCCTAACCCCAACTCGAGGGACCACGCAACAAAGCGTGGATTGTGAGGCCCTAACCCCAACTCGAGGGGCCACGCAACAAAGCGTGGATTGTGAGGCCCTAACCCCAA
Source organism: Eutreptiella sp. 'Long Island Sound 2002' (assembly GCA_964036045.1). Taxonomy (NCBI): domain Eukaryota; phylum Euglenozoa; class Euglenophyceae; order Eutreptiales; family Eutreptiaceae; genus Eutreptiella; species Eutreptiella sp. 'Long Island Sound 2002'. The sequence goes on along the minus strand of OZ038392.1, from coordinate 32,255,446 downwards.
CTCCAAGGGCCACGCAGCAAAGCGTGGATTGTGAGTCCCTAACCCCAACTCGAGGGGCCACGCAACAAAGCGTGGATTGTGAGTCCCTAACCCCAACTCGAGGGGCCACGCAGCAAAGCGTGGATTGTGAGTCCCTAACCCCAACTCGAGGGGCCACGCAACAAAGCGTGGATTGTGAATCCGTAACCCCAACTCGAGGGGCCACGCAACAAAGCGTGGATTGTGAATCCGTAACCCCATCTCGAGGGGCCACGCAACAAAGCGTGGATTGTGAGGCCCTAACCCCAACTCCAGGGGCCACACAACAAAGCGTGGAGTGTGAGTCCGTAACCCCAACTCGAGGGGCCACGCAGCAAAGCGTGGATTGTGAGTCCCTAACCCCAACTCGAGGGGCCACACAACAAAGCGTGGATTGTGAGTCCCTAATCCCAACTCGAGGGGCCACGCAACAAAGCGTGGATTGTGAGTCCCTAACCCCAACTCGAGGGGCCACGCAACAAAGCGTGGATTGTGAGTCCCTAACCCCATCTCGAGGGGCCACACAACAAAGCGTGGATTGTGAGTCCCTAACCCCAACTCGAGGGGCCACGCAACAAAGCGTGGAGTGTGAGTCCCTAACCCCATCTCGAGGGGCCACGCAACAAAGCGTGGATTGTGAGGCCCTAACCCCAACTCCAGGGGCCACACAACAAAGCGTGGATTGTGAGGCCCTAACCCCAACTCGAGGGGCCACGCAACAAAGCGTGGATTGTGAGGCCCTAACCCCAACTCCAAGGGCCACACAACAAAGCGTGGATTGTGAGTCCCTAACCCCAACTCGAGGGGCCACGCAACAAAGCGTGGATTGTGAGTCCCTAACCCCATCTCGAGGGGCCACACAACAAAGCGTGGATTGTGAGTCCCTAACCCCAACTCGAGGGGCCACGCAACAAAGCGTGGAGTGTGAGTCCCTAACCCCAACTCGAGGGGCCACGCAACAAAGCGTGGATTGTGAGTCCCTAACCCCAACTCGAGGGACCACACAACAAAGCGTGGATTGTGAGGCCCTAACCCCAACTCGAGGGGCCACGCAACAAAGCGTGGATTGTGAGGCCCTAACCCCAACTCCAAGGGCCACACAACAAAGCGTGGATTGTGAGTCCCTAACCCCAACTCGAGGGGCCACGCAACAAAGCGTGGATTGTGAGTCCCTAACCCCAACTCGAGGGGCCACGCAACAAAGCGTGGATTGTGAGTCCCTAACCCCAACTCGAGGGGCCACGCAACAAAGCGTGGATTGTGAGTCCCTAACCCCAACTCGAGGGGCCACGCAGCAAAGCGTGGATTGCGAGTCCCTAACCCCAACTCGAGGGGCCACACAACAAACCGTGGATTGTGAGGCCCTAACCCCAACTCGAGGGGCCACGCAACAAAGCGTGGATTGTGAATCCGTAACCCCAACTCGAGGGGCCACACAACAAAGCGTGGAGTGTGAGTCCCTAACCCCATCTCGAGGGGCCACGCAACAAAGCGTGGATTGTGAGTCCCCAACCCCAACTCGAGGGGCCACGCAGCAAAGCGTGGATTGTGAGTCCCTAACCCCAACTCGAGGGGCCACGCAACAAAGCGTGGATTGTGAGTCCCTAACCCCAACTCGAGGGGCCACGCAGCAAAGCGTGGATTGTGAGGCCCTAACCCCAACTCCAGGGGCCACGCAACAAAGCGTGGATTGTGAATCCGTAACCCCAACTCGAGGGGCCACGCAACAAAGCGTGGATTGTGAATCCGTAACCCCATCTCGAGGGGCCACGCAACAAAGCGTGGATTGTGAGGCCCTAACCCCAACTCCAGGGGCCACACAACAAAGCGTGGAGTGTGAGTCCGTAACCGCAACTCGAGGGGCCACGCAGCAAAGCGTGGATTGTGAGTCCCTAACCCCAACTCGAGGGGCCACACAACAAAGCGTGGATTGTGAGTCCCTAACCCCAACTCGAGGGACCACACAACAAAGCGTGGATTGTGAGTCCCTAACCCCAACTCGAGGGGCCACGCAACAAAGCGTGGATTGTGAGTCCCTAACCCCAAGTCGAGGGGCTACACAACAAAGCGTGGATTGTGAGTCCCTAACCCCAACTCGAGGGGCCACGCAACAAAGCGTGGATTGTGAGTCCCTAACCCCAACTCGAGGGGCCAGGCAACAAAACGTGGATTGTGAGGCCCTAACCCCAACTCCAGGGGCCACGCAACAAAGCGTGGATTGTGAGTCCCTAACCCCAACTCGAGGGGCCACACAACAAAGCGTGGATTGTGAGTCCCTAACCCCAACTCGAGGGGCCACGCAACAAAGCGTGGATTGTGAGTCCCTAACCCCAACTCCAGGGGCCACGCAGCAAAGCGTGGATTGTGAGTCCCTAACCCCAACTCGAGGGGCCACGCAACAAAGCGTGGATTGTGAGTCCCTAACCCCAACTCGAGGGGCCACGCAGCAAAGCGTGGATTGTGAGTCCCTAACCCCAACTCGAGGGGCCACGCAACAAAGCGTGGATTGTGAGTCCCTAACCCCAACTCGAGGGGCCACGCAGCAAAGCGTGGATTGCGAGTCCCTAACCCCAACTCGAGGGGCCACACAACAAACCGTGGATTGTGAGGCCCTAACCCCAACTCCAGGGGCCACGCAACAAAGCGTGGATTTCGAATCCGTAACCCCAACTCGAGGGGCCACACAACAAAGCGTGGAGTGTGAGTCCCTAACCCCATCTCGAGGGGCCACGCAACAAAGCGTGGATTGTGAGTCCCCAACCCCAACTCGAGGGGCCACGCAGCAAAGCGTGGATTGTGAGTCCCTAACCCCAACTCGAGGGGCCACGCAGCAAAGCGTGGATTGTGAGGCCCTAACCCCAACTCCAGGGGCCACGCAACAAAGCGTGGATTGTGAATCCGTAACCCCAACTCGAGGGGCCACGCAACAAAGCGTGGATTGTGAATCCGTAACCCCATCTCGAGGGGCCACGCAACAAAGCGTGGATTGTGAGGCCCTAACCCCAACTCCAGGGGCCACACAACAAAGCGTGGAGTGTGAGTCCGTAACCGCAACTCGAGGGGCCACGCAGCAAAGCGTGGATTGTGAGTCCCTAACCCCAACTCGAGGGGCCACACAACAAAGCGTGGATTGTGAGTCCCTAACCCCACCTCGAGGGGCCACGCAACAAAGCGTGGATTGTGAGTCCCTAACCCCAACTCGAGGGGCCACGCAACAAAGCGTGGATTGTGAGTCCCTAACCCCAACTCGAGGGGCTACACAACAAAGCGTGGATTGTGAGTCCCTAACCCCAACTCGAGGGGCCACGCAACAAAGCGTGGATTGTGAGTCCCTAACCCCAACTCGAGGGGCCAGGCAACAAAACGTGGATTGTGAGGCCCTAACCCCAACTCCAGGGGCCACGCAACAAAGCGTGGATTGTGAGTCCCTAACCCCAACTCGAGGGGCCACACAACAAAGCGTGGATTGTGAGTCCCTAACCCCAACTCGAGGGGCCACGCAACAAAGCGTGGATTGTGAGTCCCTAACCCCAACTCCAGGGGCCACGCAGCAAAGCGTGGATTGTGAGTCCCTAACCCCAACTCGAGGGGCCACGCAACAAAGCGTGGATTGTGAGTCCCTAACCCCAACTCGAGGGGCCACGCAGCAAAGCGTGGATTGTGAGTCCCTAACCCCAACTCGAGGGGCCACGCAACAAAGCGTGGATTGTGAGTCCCTAACCCCAACTCGAGGGGCCACGCAACAAAGCGTGGATTGTGAGTCCCTAACCCCAACTCGAGGGGCCACGCAGCAAAGCGTGGATTGCGAGTCCCTAACCCCAACTCGAGGGGCCACACAACAAACCGTGGATTGTGAGGCCCTAACCCCAACTCGAGGGGCCACGCAACAAAGCGTGGATTTCGAATCCGTAACCCCAACTCGAGGGGCCACACAACAAAGCGTGGAGTGTGAGTCCCTAACCCCATCTCGAGGGGCCACGCAACAAAGCGTGGATTGTGAGTCCCCAACCCCAACTCGAGGGGCCACGCAGCAAAGCGTGGATTGTGAGTCCCTAACCCCAACTCGAGGGGCCACGCAACAAAGCGTGGATTGTGAGTCCCTAACCCCAACTCGAGGGGCCACGCAGCAAAGCGTGGATTGTGAGGCCCTAACCCCAACTCCAGGGGCCACGCAACAAAGCGTGGATTGTGAATCCGTAACCCCAACTCGAGGGGCCACGCAACAAAGCGTGGATTGTGAATCCGTAACCCCATCTCGAGGGGCCACGCAACAAAGCGTGGATTGTGAGGCCCTAACCCCAACTCCAGGGGCCACACAACAAAGCGTGGAGTTTGAGTCCGTAACCGCAACTCGAGGGGCCACGCAGCAAAGCGTGGATTGTGAGTCCCTAACCCCAACTCGAGGGGCCACACAACAAAGCGTGGATTGTGAGTCCCTAACCCCACCTCGAGGGGCCACGCAACAAAGCGTGGATTGTGAGTCCCTAACCCCAACTCGAGGGGCCACGCAACAAAGCGTGGATTGTGAGTCCCTAACCCCAACTCGAGGGGCTACACAACAAAGCGTGGATTGTGAGTCCCTAACCCCAACTCGAGGGGCCACGCAACAAAGCGTGGATTGTGAGTCCCTAACCCCAACTCGAGGGGCCACGCAACAAAACGTGGATTGTGAGGCCCTAACCCCAACTCCAGGGGCCACGCAACAAAGCGTGGATTGTGAGTCCCTAACCCCAACTCGAGGGGCCACACAACAAAGCGTGGATTGTGAGTCCCTAACCCCAACTCGAGGGGCCACGCAACAAAGCGTGTATTGTGAGTCCCTAACCCCAACTCGAGGGGCCACGCAGCAAAGCGTGGATTGTGAGTCCCTAACCCCAACTCGAGGGGCCACGCAACAAAGCGTGGATTGTGAGTCCCTAACCCCAACTCGAGGGGCCACGCAGCAAAGCGTGGATTGTGAGTCCCTAACCCCAACTCGAGGGGCCACGCAGCAAAGCGTGGATTGTGAGTCCCTAACCCCAACTCCAGGGGCCACACGACAAAGCGTGGATTGTGAGTCCCTAACCCCAACTCGAGGGGCCACGCAACAAAGCGTGGATTGTGAGTCCCTAACCCCAACTCGAGGGACCACACAACAAAGCGTGGATTGTGAGGCCCTAACCCCAACTCGAGGGGCCACGCAACAAAGCGTGGATTGTGAGGCCCTAACCCCAACTCCAAGGGCCACACAACAAAGCGTGGATTGTGAGTCCCTAACCCCAACTCGAGGGGCCACGCAACAAAGCGTGGATTGTGAGTCCCTAACCCCAACTCGAGGGGCCACGCAGCAAAGCGTGGATTGTGAGTCCCTAACCCCAACTCGAGGGGCCACGCAACAAAGCGTGGATTGTGAGTCCCTAACCCCAACTCGAGGGGCCACGCAACAAAGCGTGGATTGTGAGTCCCTAACCCCAACTCGAGGGGCTACACAACAAAGCGTGGATTGTGAGTCCCTAACCCCAACTCGAGGGGCCACGCAACAAAGCGTGGATTGTGAGTCCCTAACCCCAACTCGAGGGGCCACGCAACAAAACGTGGATTGTGAGGCCCTAACCCCAACTCCAGGGGCCACGCAACAAAGCGTGGATTGTGAGTCCCTAACCCCAACTCGAGGGGCCACACAACAAAGCGTGGATTGTGAGTCCCTAACCCCAACTCGAGGGGCCACGCAACAAAGCGTGGATTGTGAGTCCCTAACCCCAACTCGAGGGGCCACGCAGCAAAGCGTGGATTGTGAGTCCCTAACCCCAACTCGAGGGGCCACGCAACAAAGCGTGGATTGTGAGTCCCTAACCCCAACTCGAGGGGCCACGCAGCAAAGCGTGGATTGTGAGTCCCTAACCCCAACTCGAGGGGCCACGCAACAAAGCGTGGATTGTGAGTCCCTAACCCCAACTCGAGGGGCCACGCAGCAAAGCGTGGATTGTGAGTCCCTAACCCCAACTCGAGGGGCCACGCAACAAAGCGTGGATTGTGAGTCCCTAACCCCAACTCCAGGGGCCACACAACAAAGCGTGGATTGTGAGTCCCTAACCCCAACTCGAGGGGCCACGCAACAAAGCGTGGATTGTGAGGCCCTAACCCCAACTCCAAGGGCCACACAACAAAGCGTGGATTGTGAGTCCCTAACCCCAACTCGAGGGGCCACGCAACAAAGCGTGGATTGTGAGTCCCTAACCCCAACTCGAGGGGCCACGCAGCAAAGCGTGGATTGTGAGTCCCTAACCCCAACTCGAGGGGCCACGCAGCAAAGCGTGGATTGTGAGTCCCTAACCCCAACTCCAGGGGCCACGCAACAAAGCGTGGATTGTGAGTCCCTAACCCCAACTCGAGGGGCCACGCAACAAAGCGTGGATTGTGATGCCCTAACCCCAACTCGAGGGGCCACGCAACAAAGCGTGGATTGTGAGGCCCTAACCCCAACTCGAGGGGCCACGCAGCAAAGCGTGGATTGTGAGTCCCTAACCCCAACTCGAGGGGCCACGCAACAAAGCGTGGATTGTGAGTCCCTAACCCCATCTCGAGGGGCCACGCAACAAAGCGTGGATTGTGTGGCCCTAACCCCAACTCCAGGGGCCACACAACAAAGCGTGGATTGTGAGTCCGTAACCCCAACTCGAGGGGCCACGCAGCAAAGCGTGGATTGTGAGTCCCTAACCCCAACTCGAGGGGCCACGCAACAAAGCGTGGAGTGTGAGTCCGTAACCCCAACTGGAGGGGCCACGCAACAAAGCGTGGATTGTGAGTCCCTAACCCCAACTCGAGGGGCCACGCAACAAAGCGTGGATTGTGAGGCCCTAACCCCAACTCGAGGGGCCACGCAGCAAAGCGTGGATTGTGAGTCCCTAACCCCAACTCGAGGGGCCACGCAACAAAGCGTGGATTGTGAGTCCCTAACCCCATCTCGAGGGGCCACGCAACAAAGCGTGGATTGTGTGGCCCTAACCCCAACTCGAGGGGCCACGCAGCAAAGCGTGGATTGTGAGTCCCTAACCCCAACTCGAGGGGCCACGCAGCAAAGCGTGGATTGTGAGTCCCTAACCCCAACTCGAGGGGCCACGCAACAAAGCGTGGAGTGTGAGTCCGTAACCCCAACTCGAGGGGCCACGCAACAAAGCGTGGATTGTGAGTCCCTAACCCCAACTCGAGGGGCCACGCAACAAAGCTTGGATTGTGAGGCCCTAACCCCAACTCGAGGGGCCACGCAGCAAAGCGTGGATTGTGAGTCCCTAACCCCAACTCGAGGGGCCACACAACAAAGCGTGGATTGTGAGTCCCTAACCCCAACTCGAGGGGCCACGCAACAAAGCGTGGATTGTGAGTCCCTAACCCCAACTCGAGGGGCCACGCAACAAAACGTGGATTGTGAGGCCCTAACCCCAACTCGAGGGGCCACGCAACAAAGCGTGGATTGTGAGTCCCTAACCCCAACTCGAGGGGCCACACAACAAAGCGTGGATTGTGAGTCCCTAACCCCAACTCGAGGGGCCACGCAGCAAAGCGTGGATTGTGAGTCCCTAACCCCAACTCGAGGGGCCACGCAACAAAGCGTGGATTGTGAGTCCCTAACCCCGACTCGAGGGGCCACGCAACAAAGCGTGGATTGTGAGGCCCTAACCCCAACTCCAGGGGCCACACAACAAAGCGTGGATTGTGAGTTCCTAACCCCAACTCGAGGGGCCACGCAACAAAGCGTGGATTGTGAGTCCCTAACCCCAACTCGAGGGGCCACGCAGCAAAGCGTGGATTGTGATGCCCTAACCCCAACTCGAGGGGCCACGCAACAAAGCGTGGATTGTGAGTCCCTAACCCCAACTCGAGGGGCCACACAGCAAAGCGTGGATTGTGAGTCCCTAACCCCAACTCGAGGGGCCACGCAACAAAGCGTGGATTGTGAATCCGTAACCCCAACTCGAGGGGCCACGCAACAAAGCGTGGATTGTGAATCCGTAACCCCATCTCGAGGGGCCACGCAACAAAGCGTGGATTGTGAGGCCCTAACCCCAACTCCAGGGGCCACACAACAAAGCGTGGAGTGTGAGTCCGTAACCCCAACTCGAGGGGCCACGCAGCAAAGCGTGGATTGTGAGTCCCTAACCCCAACTCGAGGGGCCACACAACAAAGCGTGGATTGTGAGTCCCTAACCCCAACTCGAGGGGCCACGCAACAAAGCGTGGATTGTGAGTCCCTAACCCCAACTCGAGGGGCCACGCAACAAAGCGTGGATTGTGAGTCCCTAACCCCAACTCGAGGGGCCACACAACAAAGCGTGGATTGTGAGTCCCTAACCCCAACTCGAGGGGCCACGCAACAAAGCGTGGATTGTGAGTCCCTAACCCCATCTCGAGGGGCCACGCAACAAAGCGTGGATTGTGAGGCCCTAACCCCAACTCCAGGGGCCACACAACAAAGCGTGGATTGTGAGTCCCTAACCCCAACTCGAGGGGCCACGCAACAAAGCGTGGATTGTGAGTCCCTAACCCCAACTCGAGGGACCACGCAACAAAGCGTGGATTGTGAGGCCCTAACCCCAACTCGAGGGGCCACGCAACAAAGCGTGGATTGTGAGGCCCTAACCCCAACTCCAAGGGCCACACAACAAAGCGTGGATTGTGAGTCCCTAACCCCAACTCGAGGGGCCACGCAACAAAGCGTGGATTGTGAGTCCCTAACCCCAACTCGAGGGGCCACGCAACAAAGCGTGGATTGTGAGTCCCTAACCCCAACTCGAGGGGCCACGCAACAAAGCGTGGATTGTGAGTCCCTAACCCCAACTCGAGGGGCCACGCAGCAAAGCGTGGATTGCGAGTCCCTAACCCCAACTCGAGGGGCCACACAACAAACCGTGGATTGTGAGGCCCTAACCCCAACTCCAGGGGCCACGCAACAAAGCGTGGATTTCGAATCCGTAACCCCAACTCGAGGGGCCACACAACAAAGCGTGGAGTGTGAGTCCCTAACCCCATCTCGAGGGGCCACGCCACAAAGCGTGGATTGTGAGTCCCCAACCCCAACTCGAGGGGCCACGCAGCAAAGCGTGGATTGTGAGTCCCTAACCCCAACTCGAGGGGCCACGCAACAAAGCGTGGATTGTGAGTCCCTAACCCCAACTCGAGGGGCCACGCAGCAAAGCGTGGATTGTGAGGCCCTAACCCCAACTCGAGGGGCCACGCAACAAAGCGTGGATTGTGAATCCGTAACCCCAACTCGAGGGGCCACGCAACAAAGCGTGGATTGTGAATCCGTAACCCCATCTCGAGGGGCCACGCAACAAAGCGTGGATTGTGAGGCCCTAACCCCAACTCCAGGGGCCACACAACAAAGCGTGGAGTGTGAGTCCGTAACCGCAACTCGAGGGGCCACGCAGCAAAGCGTGGATTGTGAGTCCCTAACCCCAACTCGAGGGGCCACACAACAAAGCGTGGATTGTGAGTCCCTAACCCCAACTCGAGGGGCCACGCAACAAAGCGTGGATTGTGAGTCCCTAACCCCAACTCGAGGGGCCACGCAACAAAGCGTGGATTGTGAGTCCCTAACCCCAACTCGAGGGGCTACACAACAAAGCGTGGATTGTGAGTCCCTAACCCCAACTCGAGGGGCCACGCAACAAAGCGTGGATTGTGAGTCCCTAACCCCAACTCGAGGGGCCACGCAACAAAACGTGGATTGTGAGGCCCTAACCCCAACTCCAGGGGCCACGCAACAAAGCGTGGATTGTGAGTCCCTAACCCCAACTCGAGGGGCCACACAACAAAGCGTGGATTGTGAGTCCCTAACCCCAACTCGAGGGGCCACGCAACAAAGCGTGGATTGTGAGTCCCTAACCCCAACTCGAGGGGCCACGCAGCAAAGCGTGCATTGTGAGTCCCTAACCCCAACTCGAGGGGCCACGCAACAAAGCGTGGATTGTGAGTCCCTAACCCCAACTCGAGGGGCCACGCAGCAAAGCGTGGATTGTGAGTCCCTAACCCCAACTCGAGGGGCCACGCAGCAAAGCGTGGATTGTGAGTCCCTAACCCCAACTCTAGGGGCCACGCAACAAAGCGTGGATTGTGAGTCCCCAACCCCAACTCGAGGGGCCACGCAACAAAGCGTGGAGTGTGAGTCCCTAACCCCATCTCGAGGGGCCACGCAACAAAGCGTGGATTGTGAGGCCCTAACCCCAACTCCAGGGGCCACACAACAAAGCGTGGAGTGTGAGTCCCTAACCCCAACTCGAGGGGCCACGCAGCAAAGCGTGGATTGTGAGTCCCTAACCCCAACTCGAGGGGCCACGCAACAAAGCGTGGATTGTGAGTCCCTAACCCCAACTCGAGGGGCCACGCAGCAAAGCGTGGATTGTGAGTCCCTAACCCCAACTCGAGGGGCCACGCAACAAAGCGTGGAGTGTGAGTCCCTAACCCCATCTCGAGGGGCCACGCAACAAAGCGTGGATTGTGAGGCCCTAACCCCAACTCCAGGGGCCACACAACAAAGCGTGGATTGTGAGTCCCTAACCCCAACTCGAGGGGCCACGCAACAAAGCGTGGATTGTGAGTCCCTAACCCCAACTCGAGGGACCACACAACAAAGCGTGGATTGTGAGGCCCTAACCCCAACTCGAGGGGCCACGCAACAAAGCGTGGATTGTGAGGCCCTAACCCCAACTCCAAGGGCCACACAACAAAGCGTGGATTGTGAGTCCCTAACCGCAACTCCAGGGGCCACACAACAAAGCGTGGATTGTGAGTCCCTAACCCCAACTCGAGGGGCCACGCAACAAAGCGTGGATTGTGAGTCCCTAACCCCAACTCGAGGGACCACACAACAAAGCGTGGATTGTGACGCCCTAACCGCAACTCCAGGGGCCACGCAACAAAGCGTGGATTGTGAGTCCCCAACCCCAACTCGAGGGGCCACGCAACAAAGCGTGGAGTGTGAGTCCCTAACCCCATCTCGAGGGGCCACGCAACAAAGCGTGGATTGTGAGGCCCTAACCCCAACTCCAGGGGCCACACAACAAAGCGTGGATTGTGAGTCCCTAACCCCAACTCGAGGGGCCACGCAACAAAGCGTGGATTGTGAGTCCCTAACCCCAACTCGAGGGACCACACAACAAAGCGTGGATTGTGAGGCCCTAACCCCAACTCGAGGGGCCACGCAACAAAGCGTGGATTGTGAGGCCCTAACCCCAACTCCAAGGGCCACACAACAAAGCGTGGATTGTGAGTCCCTAACCCCAACTCGAGGGGCCACGCAACAAAGCGTGGATTGTGAGTCCCTAACCCCAACTCGAGGGACCACACAACAAAGCGTGGATTGTGAGGCCCTAACCCCAACTCGAGGGGCCACGCAACAAAGCGTGGATTGTGAGTCCCTAACCCCAACTCGAGGGGCCACGCAACAAAGCGTGGATTGTGAGTCCCTAACCCCAACTCGAGGGGCCACGCAGCAAAGCGTGGATTGTGAGTCCCTAACCCCAACTCGAGGGGCCACGCAACAAAGCGTGGATTGTGATGCCCTAACCCCAACTCGAGGGGCCACGCAACAAAGCGTGGATTGTGAGGCCCTAACCCCAAGTCGAGGGGCCACGCAGCAAAGCGTGGATTGTGAGTCCCTAACCCAAACTCGAGGGGCCACGCAACAAAGCGTGGATTGTGAGCCCCTAACCCCATCTCGAGGGGCCACGCAACAAAGCGTGGATTGTGTGGCCCTAACCCCAACTCCAGGGGCCACACAACAAAGCGTGGATTGTGAGTCCCTAACCCCAACTCGAGGGGCCACGCAGCAAAGCGTGGATTGTGAGTCCCTAACCCCAACTCGAGGGGCCACGCAGCAAAGCGTGGATTGTGAGTCCCTAACCCCAACTCGAGGGGCCACGCAACAAAGCGTGGATTGTGAGTCCCCAACCCCAACTCGAGGGGCCACGCAACAAAGCGTGGAGTGTGAGTCCCTAACCCCATCTCGAGGGGCCACGCAACAAAGCGTGGATTGTGAGGCCCTAACCCCAACTCCAGGGGCCACACAACAAAGCGTGGAGTGTGAGTCCCTAACCCCAACTCGAGGGGCCACGCAACAAAGCGTGGATTGTGAGTCCCTAACCCCAACTCGAGGGGCCACGCAACAAAGCGTGGATTGTGAGTCCCTAACCCCAACTCGAGGGGCCACGCAGCAAAGCGTGGATTGTGAGTCCCTAACCCCAACTCGAGGGGCCACGCAACAAAGCGTGGATTGTGACGCCCTAACCCCAACTCCAGGGGCCACGCAACAAAGCGTGGATTGTGAGTCCCCAACCCCAACTCGAGGGGCCACGCAACAAAGCGTGGAGTGTGAGTCCCTAACCCCATCTCGAGGGGCCACGCAACAAAGCGTGGATTGTGAGGCCCTAACCCCAACTCCAGGGGCCACACAACAAAGCGTGGATTGTGAGTCCCTAACCCCAACTCGAGGGGCCACGCAACAAAGCGTGGATTGTGAGTCCCTAACCCCAACTCGAGGGGCCACGCAACAAAGCGTGGATTGTGAGGCCCTAACCCCAACTCGAGGGGCCACGCAACAAAGCGTGGATTGTGAGTCCCTAACCCCAACTCGAGGGACCACACAACAAAGCGTGGATTGTGAGTCCCTAACCCCAACTCGAGGGGCCACGCAACAAAGCGTGGATTGTGAGTCCCTAACCCCAACTCCAAGGGCCACGCAACAAAGCGTGGATTGTGAGTCCCTAACCCCAACTCGAGGGGCCACGCAACAAAGCGTGGATTGTGAGTCCCTAACCCCAACTCCAAGGGCCACACAACAAAGCGTGGATTGTGAGGCCCTAACCCCAACTCCAAGGGCCACACAACAAAGCGTGGATTGTGAGTCCCTAACCCCAACTCGAGGGGCCACGCAACAAAGCGTGGATTGTGAGTCCCTAACCCCAACTCGAGGGACCACACAACAAAGCGTGGATTGTGAGGCCCTAACCCCAACTCGAGGGGCCACGCAACAAAGCGTGGATTGTGAGTCCCTAACCCCAACTCGAGGGGCCACGCAGCAAAGCGTGGATTGAGAGTCCCTAACCCCAATTCGAGGGGCCACGCAGCAAAGCGTGGATTGTGAGTCCCTAACCCCAACTCCAGGGGCCACACAACAAAGCGTGGATTGTGAGTCCCTAACCCCAACTCGAGGGGCCACGCAACAAAGCGTGGATTGTGATGCCCTAACCCCAACTCGAGGGGCCACGCAACAAAGCGTGGATTGTGAGGCCCTAACCCCAACTCGAGGGGCCACGCAGCAAAGCGTGGATTGTGAGTCCCTAACCCCAACTCGAGGGGCCACGCAACAAAGCGTGGATTGTGAGTCCCTAACCCCATCTCGAGGGGCCACGCAACAAAGCGTGGATTGTGTGGCCCTAACCCCAACTCCAGGGGCCACACAACAAAGCGTGGATTGTGAGTCCCTAACCCCAACTCGAGGGGCCACGCAGCAAAGCGTGGATTGTGAGTCCCTAACCCCAACTCGAGGGGCCACGCAGCAAAGCGTGGATTGTGAGTCCCTAACCCCAACTCGAGGGGCCACGCAACAAAGCGTGGAGTGTGAGTCCGTAACCCCAACTCGAGGGGCCACGCAACAAAGCGTGGATTGTGAGTCCCTAACCCCAACTCGAGGGGCCACGCAACAAAGCGTGGATTGTGAGGCCCTAACCCCAACTCGAGGGGCCACGCAGCAAAGCGTGGATTGTGAGTCCCTAACCCCAACTCGAGGGGCCACGCAACAAAGCGTGGATTGTGAGTCCCTAACCCCAACTCGAGGGGCCACGCAACAAAGCGTGGATTGTGAGTCCCTAACCCCAACTCGAGGGGCCACGCAACAAAACGTGGATTGTGAGGCCCTAACCCCAACTCGAGGGGCCACGCAACAAAGCGTGGATTGTGAGTCCCTAACCCCAACTCGAGGGGCCACACAACAAAGCGTGGATTGTGAGTCCCTAACCCCAACTCGAGGGGCCACACAGCAAAGCGTGGATTGTGAGTCCCTAACCCCAACTCGAGGGGCCACGCAACAAAGCGTGGATTGTGAGTCCCTAACCCCGACTCGAGGGGCCACGCAACAAAGCGTGGATTGTGAGGCCCTAACCCCAACTCCAGGGGCCACGCAACAAAGCGTGGATTGTGAGTTCCTAACCCCAACTCGAGGGGCCACGCAACAAAGCGTGGATTGTGAGTCCCTAACCCCAACTCGAGGGGCCACGCAGCAAAGCGTGGATTGTGATGCCCTAACCCCAACTCGAGGGGCCACGCAACAAAGCGTGGATTGTGAGTCCCTAACCCCAACTCGAGGGGCCACACAGCAAAGCGTGGATTGTGAGGCCCTAACCCCAAATCGAGGGGCCACGCAGCAAAGCGTGGATTGTGTTTCCCTAACCCCAACTCGAGAGGCCACGCAACAAAGCGTGGATTGTGAGTCCCCAACCCCAACTCGAGGGGCCACGCAACAAAGCGTGGATTGTGAGTCCCTAACCCAAACTCGAGGGGCCACACAACAAAACGTGGATTGTGAGTCCCTAACCCCAACTCGAGGGGCCACGCAACAAAGCGTGGATTGTGAGTCCCTAACCCCAACTCGAGGGGCCACGCAACAAAGCGTGGATTGTGAGGCCCTAACCCCAACTCGAGGGGCCACGCAGCAAAGCGTGGATTGTGAGTCCCTAACCCCAACTCGAGGGGCCACGCAACAAAGCGTGGATTGTGAGTCCCTAACCCCAACTCGAGGGGCCACGCAACAAAGCGTGGATTGTGAGTCCCTAACCCCAACTCGAGGGGCCACGCAACAAAACGTGGATTGTGAGGCCCTAACCCCAACTCGAGGGGCCACGCAACAAAGCGTGGATTGTGAGTCCCTAACCCCAACTCGAGGGGCCACACAACAAAGCGTGGATTGTGAGTCCCTAACCCCAACTCGAGGGGCCACACAGCAAAGCGTGGATTGTGAGGCCCTAACCCCAACTCGAGGGGCCACGCAACAAAGCGTGGATTGTGAGTCCCTAACCCCGACTCGAGGGGCCACGCAACAAAGCGTGGATTGTGAGGCCCTAACCCCAACTCCAGGGGCCACGCAACAAAGCGTGGATTGTGAGTTCCTAACCCCAACTCGAGGGGCCACGCAACAAAGCGTGGATTGTGAGTCCCTAACCCCAACTCGAGGGGCCACGCAGCAAAGCGTGGATTGTGATGCCCTAACCCCAACTCGAGGGGCCACGCAACAAAGCGTGGATTGTGAGTCCCTAACCCCAACTCGAGGGGCCACACAGCAAAGCGTGGATTGTGAGGCCCTAACCCCAAATCGAGGGGCCACGCAGCAAAGCGTGGATTGTGTTTCCCTAACCCCAACTCGAGAGGCCACGCAACAAAGCGTGGATTGTGAGTCCCCAACCCCAACTCGAGGGGCCACGCAACAAAGCGTGGATTGTGAGTCCCTAACCCAAACTCGAGGGGCCACACAACAAAACGTGGAGTGTGAGTCCCTAACCCCAACTCGAGGGGCCACGCAACAAAGCGTGGATTGTGAGTCCCTAACCCCAACTCGAGGGGCCACGCAACAAAGCGTGGATTGTGAGTCCCTAACCCCAACTCGAGGGGCCACACAACAAAACGTGGATTGTGAGTCCCTAACCCCAACTCGAGGGGCCACGCAACAAAGCGTGGAGTGTGAGTCCGTAACCCCAACTCGAGGGGCCACGCAGCAAAGCGTGGATTGTGAGTCCCTAACCCCAACTCGAGGGGCCACGCAACAAAGCGTGGATTGTGAGTCCCTAACCCCGACTCGAGGGGCCACACAACAAAACGTGGATTGTGAGGCCCTAACCCCAACTCGAGGGGCCACGCAGCAAAGCGTGGATTGTGAGTCCCTAACCCCAACTCGAGGGGCCAGGCAGCAAAGCGTGGATTGTGAGTCCCTAACCCCAACTCGAGGGGCACACAGCAAAGCGTGGATTGTGAGGCCCTAACCCCAACTCGAGGGGCCACGCAACAAAGCGTGGATTGTGTTTCCCTAACCCCAACTCGAGGGGCCACGCAACAAAGCGTGGATTGTGAATCCCTAACCCCAACTCGAGGGGCCACGCAGCAAAGCGTGGATTGTGAGTCCCTAACCCCAACTCGAGGGGCCACACAGCAAAGCGTGGATTGTGAGGCCCTAACCCCAACTCGAGGGGCCACGCAGCAAAGCGTGGATTGTGAGTCCGTAACCCCAACTCGAGGGGCCACGCAGCAAAGCGTGGATTGTGAGTCCCTAACCCCAACTCGAGGGGCCACACAGCAAAGCGTGGATTGTGAGGCCCTAACCCCAACTCGAGGGGCCACGCAGCAAAGCGTGGATTGTGTTTCCCTAACCCCAACTCGAGGGGCCACGCAAGAAAAGCGTGGATTGTGAGTCCCCAACCCCAACTCGAGGGGCCACGCAACAAAGCGTGGATTGTGAGTCCCTAACCCCAACTCGAGGGGCCACGCAACAAAACGTGGATTGTGAGGCCCTAACCCCAACTCGAGGGGCCACGCAACAAAGCGTGGATTGTGAGTCCCTAACCCCAACTCGAGGGGCCACACAACAAAGCGTGGATTGTGAGGCCCTAACCCCAACTCGAGGGGCCACGCAACAAAGCGTGGAGTGTGAGTCCGTAACCCCAACTCGAGGGGCCACGGAGCAAAGCGTGGATTGTGAGTCCCTAACCCCAACTCGAGGGGCCACGCAACAAAGCGTGGATTGTGAGTCCCTAACCCCAACTCGAGGGGCCACGCAGCAAAGCGTGGATTGTGAGGCCCTAACCCCAACTCGAGGGGCCACGCAGCAAAGCGTGGATTGTGTTTCCCTAACCCCAACTCGAGGGGCCACGCAACAAAGCGTGGATTGTGAGTCCCCAACCCCAACTCGAGGGGCCACGCAACAAAGCGTGGATTGTGAGTCCCTAACCCCAACTCGAGGGGCCACGCAACAAAGCGTGGATTGTGAGTCCCTAACCCCAACTCGAGGGGCCACACAACAAAACGTGGATTGTGAGGCCCTAACCCCAACTCGAGGGGCCACGCAACAAAGCGTGGATTGTGAGTCCCTAACCCCAACTCGAGGGGCCACACAACAAAACGTGGATTGTGAGGCCCTAACCCCAACTCGAGGGGCCACGCAACAAAGCGTGGAGTGTGAGTCCGTAACCCCAACTCGAGGGGCCACGGAGCAAAGCGTGGATTGTGAGTCCCTAACCCCAACTCGAGGGGCCACGCAACAAAGCGTGGATTGTGAGTCCCTAACCCCAACTCGAGGGGCCACGCAGCAAAGCGTGGATTGTGAGGCCCTAACCCCAACTCGAGGGGCCACGCAGCAAAGCGTGGATTGTGTTTCCCTAACCCCAACTCGAGGGGCCACGCAACAAAGCGTGGATTGTGAGTCCCCAACCCCAACTCGAGGGGCCACGCAACAAAGCGTGGATTGTGAGTCCCTAACCCCAACTCGAGGGGCCACGCAACAAAGCGTGGATTGTGAGTCCCTAAACCCAACTCGAGGGGCCACACAACAAAACGTGGATTGTGAGGCCCTAACCCCAACTCGAGGGGCCACGCAACAAAGCGTGGAGTGTGAGTCCGTAACCCCAACTCGAGGGGCCACGCAACAAAGCGTGGATTGTGAGTCCCTAACCCCAACTCGAGGGGCCACGCAACAAAGCGTGGATTGTGATGCCCTGACCCCAACTCGAGGGGCCACGCAACAAAGCGTGGATTGTAAGTCCCTAACCCCAACTCGAGGGGCCACGCAGCAAAGCGTGGATTGTGAGGCCCTAACCCCAACTCGAGGGGCCACACAACAAAGCGTGGATTGTGAGGCCCTAACCCCAACTCGAGGGGCCACGCAACAAAGCGTGGATTGTGAGTCCCTAACCCCAACTCGAGGGGCCACACAACAAAACGTGGATTGTGAGGCCCTAACCCCAACTCGAGGGGCCACGCAACAAAGCGTGGAGTGTGAGTCCGTAACCCCAACTCGAGGGGCCACGGAGCAAAGCGTGGATTGTGAGTCCCTAACCCCAACTCGAGGGGCCACGCAACAAAGCGTGGATTGTGAGTCCCTAACCCCAACTCGAGGGGCCACGCAGCAAAGCGTGGATTGTGAGGCCCTAACCCCAACTCGAGGGGCCACGCAGCAAAGCGTGGATTGTGTTTCCCTAACCCCAACTCGAGGGGCCACGCAACAAAGCGTGGATTGTGAGTCCCCAACCCCAACTCGAGGGGCCACGCAACAAAGCGTGGATTGTGAGTCCCTAACCCCACCTCGAGGGGCCACGCAACAAAGCGTGGATTGTGAGTCCCTAAACCCAACTCGAGGGGCCACACAACAAAACGTGGATTGTGAGGCCCTAACCCCAACTCGAGGGGCCACGCAACAAAGCGTGGAGTGTGAGTCCGTAACCCCAACTCGAGGGGCCACACAGCAAAGCGTGGATTGTGAGTCCCTAACCCCAACTCGAGGGGCCACGCAACAAAGCGTGGATTGTAAGTCCCTAACCCCAACTCGAGGGGCCACGCAGTAAAGCGTGGATTGTGAGGCCCTAACCCCAACTCGAGGGGCCACGCAGCAAAGCGTGGATTGTGTTTCCCTAACCCCAACTCGAGGGGCCACGCAACAAAACGTGGATTGTGAGTCCCCAACCCCAACTCGAGGGGCCACGCAACAAAGCGTGGATTGTGAGTCCCTAACCCCAACTCGAGGGGCCACGCAACAAAGCGTGGATTGTGAGTCCCTAACCCCAACTCGAGGGGCCACGCAACAAAGCGTGGATTGTGAGTCCCTAAACCCAACTCGAGGGGCCACGCAACAAAACGTGGATTGTGAGGCCCTAACCCCAACTCGAGGGGCCACGCAACAAAGCGTGGAGTGTGAGTCCGTAACCCCAACTCGAGGGGCCACACAGCAAAGCGTGGATTGTGAGTCCCTAACCCCAACTCGAGGGGCCACGCAACAAAGCGTGGATTGTAAGTCCCTAACCCCAACTCGAGGGGCCACGCAGCAAAGCGTGGATTGTGAGGCCCTAACCCCAACTCGAGGGGCCACACAACAAAGCGTGGATTGTGAGGCCCCAACCCCAACTCGAGGGGCCACGCAACAAAGCGTGGATTGTGAGTCCCTAACCCCAACTCGAGGGGCCACACAACAAAACGTGGATTGTGAGGCCCTAACCCCAACTCCAGGGGCCACGCAACAAAGCGTGGAGTGTGAGTCCGTAACCCCAACTCGAGGGGCCACGGAGCAAAGCGTGGATTGTGAGTCCCTAACCCCAACTCGAGGGGCCACGCAACAAAGCGTGGATTGTGAGTCCCTAACCCCAACTCGAGGGGCCACGCAGCAAAGCGTGGATTGTGAGGCCCCAACCCCAACTCGAGGGGCCACGCAACAAAGCGTGGATTGTGAGTCCCTAACCCCAACTCGAGGGGCCACGCAACAAAGCGTGGATTGTGAGTCCCTAAACCCAACTCGAGGGGCCACACAACAAAACGTGGATTGTGAGGCCCTAACCCCAACTCGAGGGGCCACGCAACAAAGCGTGGAGTGTGAGTCCCTAACCCCAACTCGAGGGGCCACACAGCAAAGCGTGGATTGTGAGTCCCTAACCCCAACTCGAGGGGCCACGCAACAAAGCGTGGATTGTAAGTCCCTAACCCCAACTCGAGGGGCCACGCAGTAAAGCGTGGATTGTGAGGCCCTAACCCCAACTCGAGGGGCCACGCAGCAAAGCGTGGATTGTGTTTCCCTAACCCCAACTCGAGGGGCCACGCAACAAAACGTGGATTGTGAGTCCCCAACCCCAACTCGAGGGGCCACGCAACAAAGCGTGGATTGTGAGTCCCTAACCCCAACTCGAGGGGCCACGCAACAAAGCGTGGATTGTGAGTCCCTAACCCCAACTCGAGGGGCCACGCAACAAAGCGTGGATTGTGAGTCCCTAAACCCAACTCGAGGGGCCACGCAACAAAACGTGGATTGTGAGGCCCTAACCCCAACTCGAGGGGCCACGCAACAAAGCGTGGAGTGTGAGTCCGTAACCCCAACTCGAGGGGCCACACAGCAAAGCGTGGATTGTGAGTCCCTAACCCCAACTCGAGGGGCCACGCAACAAAGCGTGGATTGTAAGTCCCTAACCCCAACTCGAGGGGCCACGCAGCAAAGCGTGGATTGTGAGGCCCTAACCCCAACTCGAGGGGCCACACAACAAAGCGTGGATTGTGAGGCCCCAACCCCAACTCGAGGGGCCACGCAACAAAGCGTGGATTGTGAGTCCCTAACCCCAACTCGAGGGGCCACACAACAAAACGTGGATTGTGAGGCCCTAACCCCAACTCCAGGGGCCACGCAACAAAGCGTGGAGTGTGAGTCCGTAACCCCAACTCGAGGGGCCACGGAGCAAAGCGTGGATTGTGAGTCCCTAACCCCAACTCGAGGGGCCACGCAACAAAGCGTGGATTGTGAGTCCCTAACCCCAACTCGAGGGGCCACGCAGCAAAGCGTGGATTGTGAGGCCCTAACCCCAACTCGAGGGGCCACGCAGCAAAGCGTGGATTGTGAGTCCCCAACCCCAACTCGAGGGGCCACGCAACAAAGCGTGGATTGTGAGTCCCTAACCCCAACTCGAGGGGCCACGCAACAAAGCGTGGATTGTGAGTCCCTAAACCCAACTCGAGGGGCCACACAACAAAACGTGGATTGTGAGGCCCTAACCCCAACTCGAGGGGCCACGCAACAAAGCGTGGAGTGTGAGTCCGTAACCCCAACTCGAGGGGCCACACAGCAAAGCGTGGATTGTGAGTCCCTAACCCCAACTCGAGGGGCCACGCAACAAAGCGTGGATTGTAAGTCCCTAACCCCAACTCGAGGGGCCACGCAGTAAAGCGTGGATTGTGAGGCCCTAACCCCAACTCGAGGGGCAACGCAGCAAAGCGTGGATTGTGTTTCCCTAACCCCAACTCGAGGGGCCACGCAACAAAGCGTGGATTGTGAGTCCCCAACCCCAACTCGAGGGGCCACGCAACAAAGCGTGGATTGTGAGTCCCTAGCCCCAACTCGAGGGGCCACGCAACAAAGCGTGGATTGTGAGTCCCTAACCCCAACTCGAGGGGCCACACAACAAATCGTGGATTGTGAGGCCCTAACCCCAACTCGAGGGGCCACGCAACAAAGCGTGGATTGTGAGGCCCTAACCCCAACTCGAGGGGCCACGCAGCAAAGCGTGGATTGTGTTTCCCTAACCCCAACTCGAGGGGCCACGCAACAAAGCGTGGATTGTGAGTCCCTAACCCCAACTCGAGGGGCCACGCAACAAAGCGTGGATTGTGAGTCCCTAACCCCAACTCGAGGGGCCACGCAACAAAGCGTGGATTGTGAGTCCCTAACCCCAACTCGAGGGGCCACACAACAAAGCGTGGATTGTGAGGCCCTAACCCCAACTCAAGGGGCCACGCAGCAAAGCGTGGATTCTGAGTCCCTAACCCCAACTCGAGGGGCCAGGCAACAAAGCGTGGATTGTGAGTCCCTAACCCCAACTCGAGGGGCCACACAGCAAAGCGTGGATTGTGAGGCCCTAACCCCAACTCGAGGGGCCACGCAGCAAAGCGTGGATTGTGTTTCCCTAACCCCAATCCGAGGGGCCACGCAACAAAGCGTGGATTGTGAGTCCCTAACCCCAACTCGAGGGGCCACGCAGCAAAGTGTGGATTGTGAGTCCCTAACCCCAACTCGAGGGGCCACGCAGCAAAGCGTGGATTGTGAGGCCCTAACCCCAACTCGAGGGGCCACGCAGCAAAGCGTGGATTGTGAGTCCCTAACCCCAACTCGAGGGGCCACGCAGCAAAGCGTGGATTGTGAGTCCCTAACCCCAACTCGAGGGGCCACCCAGCAAAGCGTGGATTGTGAGGCCCTAACCCCAACTCGAGGGGCCACGCAGCAAAGCGTGGATTGTGTTTCCCTAACCCCATCTCGAGGGGCCACGCAACAAAGCGTGGATTGTGAGTCCCCAACCCCAACTCGAGGGGCAACACAACAAAGCGTGGATTGTGAGTCCCTAACCCCAACTCGAGGGGCCACACAACAAAACGTGGATTGTGAGGCCCTAACCCCAACTCGAGGGGCCACGCAACAAGGCGTGGATTGTGAGTCCCTAACCCCAACTCGAGGGGCCACGCAACAAAGCGTGGATTGTGAGTCCCCAACCCCAACTCGAGGGGCCACGCAACAAAGCGTGGATTGTGAGTCCCTAACCCCAACTCGAGGGGCCACGCAACAAAGCGTGGATTGTGAGTCCCTAAACCCAACTCGAGGGGCCACACAACAAAACGTGGATTGTGAGTCCCTAACCCCAACTCGAGGGGCCACGCAACAAAGCGTGGAGTGTGAGTCCGTAACCCCAACTCGAGGGGCCACACAGCAAAGCGTGGATTGTGAGTCCCTAACCCCAACTCGAGGGGCCACGCAACAAAGCGTGGATTGTAAGTCCCTAACCCCAACTCGAGGGGCCACGCAGTAAAGCGTGGATTGTGAGGCCCTAACCCCAACTCGAGGGGCCACGCAGCAAAGCGTGGATTGTGTTTCCCTAACCCCAACTCGAGGGGCCACGCAACAAAGCGTGGATTGTGAGTCCCCAACCCCAACTCGAGGGGCCACGCAACAAAGCGTGGATTGTGAGTCCCTAACCCCAACTCGAGGGGCCACGCAACAAAGCGTGGATTGTGAGTCCCTAACCCCAACTCGAGGGGCCACACAACAAAACGTGGATTGTGAGGCCCTAACCCCAACTCGAGGGGCCACGCAACAAAGCGTGGATTGTGAGGCCCTAACCCCAACTCGAGGGGCCACGCAGCAAAGCGTGGATTGTGTTTCCCTAACCCCAACTCGAGGGGCCACGCAACAAAGCGTGGATTGTGAGTCCCTAACCCCAACTCGAGGGGCCACGCAACAAAGCGTGGATTGTGAGTCCCTAACCCCAACTCGAGGGGCCACGCAACAAAGCGTGGATTGTGAGTCCCTAACCCCAACTCGAGGGGCCACACAACAAAGCGTGGATTGTGAGGCCCTAACCCCAACTCGAGGGGCCACGCAGCAAAGCGTGGATTCTGAGTCCCTAACCCCAACTCGAGGGGCCACGCAACAAAGCGTGGATTGTGAGTCCCTAACCCCAACTCGAGGGGCCACACAGCAAAGCGTGGATTGTGAGGCCCTAACCCCAACTCGAGGGGCCACGCAGCAAAGCGTGGATTGTGTTTCCCTAACCCCAATCCGAGGGGCCACGCAACAAAGCGTGGATTGTGAGTCCCTAACCCCAACTCGAGGGGCCACGCAGCAAAGCGTGGATTGTGAGTCCCTAACCCCAACTCGAGGGGCCACACAACAAAGCGTGGATTGTGAGGCCCTAACCCCAACTCGAGGGGCCACGCAGCAAAGCGTGGATTGTGAGTCCCTAACCCCAACTCGAGGGGCCACGCAGCAAAGCGTGGATTGTGAGTCCCTAACCCCAACTCGAGGGGCCACACAGCAAAGCGTGGATTGTGAGGCCCTAACCCCAACTCGAGGGGCCACGCAGCAAAGCGTGGATTGTGTTTCCCTAACCCCATCTCGAGGGGCCACGCAACAAAGCGTGGATTGTGAGTCCCTAACCCCAACTCGAGGGGCCACACAACAAAGCGTGGATTGTGAGTCCCTAACCCCAACTCGAGGGGCCACACAACAAAACGTGGATTGTGAGGCCCTAACCCCAACTCGAGGGGCCACGCAAAAAAGCGTGGATTGTGAGTCCCTAACCCCGACTCGAGGGGCCACACAACAAAACGTGGATTGTGAGGCCCTAACCCCAACTCGAGGGGCCACGCAACAAAGCGTGGATTGTGTTTCCCCAACCCCAACTCGAGGGGCCACGGAGCAAAGCGTGGATTGTGAGTCCCTAACCCCAACTCAAGGGGCCACGCAACAAAACGTGGATTGCGAGTCGCTAACCCCAGCTCGAGGGGCCACACAGCAAAGCGTGGATTGTGAGGCCCTAAACCCAACTCGAGGGGCCACACAACAAAACGTGGATTGTGAGGCCCTAACCCCAACTCGAGGGGCCACGCAACATAGCGTGGAGTGTGAGTCCGTAACCCCAACTCGAGGGGCCACACAGCAAAGCGTGGATTGTGAGTCCCTAACCCCAACTCGAGGGGCCACGCAACAAAGCGTGGATTGTAAGTCCCTAACCCCAACTCGAGGGGCCACGCAGCAAAGCGTGGATTGTGAGGCCCTAACCCCAACTCGAGGGGCCACGCAGCAAAGCGTGGATTGTGTTTCCCTAACCCCAACTCGAGGGGCCACGCAACAAAGCGTGGATTGTGAGTCCCTAACCCCAACTCGAGGGGCCACGCAGCAAAGCGTGGATTGTGTTTCCCTAACCCCAACTCGAGGGGCCACGCAACAAAGCGTGGATTGTGAGTCCCCAACCCCAACTCGAGGGGCCACGCAACAAAGCGTGGATTGTGAGTCCCTAACCCCAACTCGAGGGGCCACGCAACAAAGCGTGGATTGTGAGTCCCTAACCCCAACTCGAGGGGCCACACAACAAAACGTGGATTGTGAGGCCCTAACCCCAACTCGAGGGGCCACGCAGCAAAGCGTGGATTGTGAGGCCCTAACCCCAACTCGAGGGGCCACGCAGCAAAGCGTGGATTGTGTTTCCCTAACCCCAACTCGAGGGGCCACGCAACAAAGCGTGGATTGTGAGTCCCTAACCCCAACTCGAGGGGCCACGCAACAAAGCGTGGATTGTGAGTCCCTAACCCCAACTCGAGGGGCCACGCAACAAAGCGTGTATTGTGAGTCCCTAACCCCAACTCGAGGGGCCACACAACAAAGCGTGGATTGTGAGGCCCTAACCCCAACTCGAGGGGCCACGTAGCAAAGCGTGGATTGTGAGTCCCTAACCCCAACTCGAGGGGCCACACAACAAAGCGTGGATTGTGAGTCCCTAACCCCAACTCGAGGGGCCACGCAACAAAGCGTGGATTGTGAGTCCCTAACCCCAACTCGAGGGGCCACGCAACAAAGCGTGGATTGTGAGTCCCTAACCCCAACTCGAGGGGCCACGCAACAAAGCGTGGATTGTGAGTCCCTAAACCCAACTCGAGGGGCCACACAACAAAACGTGGATTGTGAGGCCCTAACCCCAACTCGAGGGGCCACGCAACAAAGCGTGGAGTGTGAGTCCGTAACCCCAACTCGAGGGGCCACACAGCAAAGCGTGGATTGTGAGTCCCTAACCCCAACTCGAGGGGCCACGCAGCAAAGCGTGGATTGTGAGGCCCTAACCCCAACTCGAGGGGCCACGCAGCAAAGCGTGGATTGTGTTTCCCTAACCCCAACTCGAGGGGCCACGCAACAAAGCGTGGATTGTGAGTCCCTAACCCCAACTCGAGGGGCCACACAACAAAGCGTGGATTGTGAGTCCCTAACCCCAACTAGGGGGGCAACGCAACAAAGCGTGGATTGTGAGTCCCTAACCCCAACTCGAGGGGCCACACAACAAAACGTGGATTGTGAGGCCCTAACCCCAACTCGAGGGGCCACGCAACAAAGCGTGGATTGTGAGGCCCTAACCCCAACTCGAGGGGCCACGCAACAAAGCGTGGATTGTGAGTCCCTAACCCCAACTCGAGGGGCCACGCAACAAAGCGTGGATTGTGAGTACCTAACCCCAACTCGAGGGGCCACGCAACAAAGCGTGTATTGTGAGTCCCTAACCCCAACTCGAGGGGCCACACAACAAAGCGTGGATTGTGAGGCCCTAACCCCAACTCGAGGGGCCACGCAGCAAAGCGTGGATTGTGAGTCCCTAACCCCAACTCGAGGGGCCACAGAGCAAAGCGTGGATTGTGAGGCCCTAACCCCAACTCGAGGGGCCACGCAGCAAAGCGTGGATTGTGTTTCCCTAACCCCAACTCGAGGGGCCACGCAACAAAGCGTGGATTGTGAGTCCCCAACCCCAACTCGAGGGGCCACGCAGCAAAGCGTGGATTGTGAGTCCCTAACCCCAACTCGAGGGGCCACACAGCAAAGCGTGGATTGTGAGGCCCCAACCCCAACTCGAGGGGCCACGCAGCAAAGCGTGGATTGTGAGTCCCTAACCCCAACTCGAGGGGCCACGCAGCAAAGCGTGGATTGTGAGTCCCTAACCCCAACTCGAGGGGCCACACAGCAAAGTGTGGATTGTGAGGCCCTAACCCCAACTCGAGGGGCCACGCAGCAAAGCGTGGATTGTGTTTCCCTAACCCCAACTCGAGGGGCCACGCAACAAAGCGTGGATTGTGAGTCCCCAACCCCGACTCGAGGGGCCACACAACAAAGCGTGGATTGTGAGTCCCTAACCCGAACTCGAGGGGCCACACAACAAAACGTGGATTGTGAGGCCCTAACCCCAACTCGAGGGGCCACGCAACAAAGCGTGGATTGTGAGTCCCTAACCCCAACTCGAGGGGCCACACAACAAAACGTGGAGTGTGAGGCCCTAACCCCAACTCGAGGGGCCACGCAACAAAGCGTGGATTGTGTTTCCCTAACCCCAACTCGAGGGGCCACGCAACAAAGCGTGGATTGTGAGTCCCCAACCCCAACTCGAGGGGCCACGCAACAAAGCGTGGATTGTGAGTCCCTAACCCCAACTCGAGGGGCCACGCAACAAAGCGTGGATTGTGAGGCCCTAACCCCAACTCGAGGGGCCACGCAACAAAGCGTGGATTGTGAGTCCCTAACCCCAACTCGAGGGGCCACGCAACAAAGCGTGGATTGTGAGGCCCTAACCCCAACTCGAGGGGCCACGCAACAAAGCGTGGAGTGTGAGGCCCTAACCCCAACTCGAGGGGCCACGCAACAAAGCGTGGATTGTGAGTCCCTAACCCCAACTCGAGGGGCCACGCAGCAAAGCGTGGATTGTGTTTCCCTAACCCCAACTCGAGGGGCCACGCAACAAAGCGTGGATTGTGAGTCCCTAACCCCAACTCGAGGGGCCACGCAACAAAGCGTGGATTGTGAGTCCCTAACCCCAACTCGAGGGGCCACGCAACAAAGCGTGGATTGTGAGTCCCTAACCCCAACTCGAGGGGCCACACAACAAAACGTGGATTGTGAGGCCCTAACCCCGACTCCAGGGTCCACGCAACAAAGCGTGGATTGTGAGGCCCTAACCCCAACTCGAGGGGCCACGCAGCAAAGCGTGGATTGTGTTTCCCTAACCCCAACTCGAGGGGCCACGCAACAAAGCGTGGATTGTGAGGCCCTAACCCCAACTCGAGGGGCCACGCAACAAAGCGTGGAGTGTGAGTCCGTAACCCCAACTCGAGGGGCCACGCAGCAAAGCGTGGATTGTGAGACCCTAACCCCAACTCGAGGGGCCACACAACAAAGTGTGGATTGTGTTTCCCTAACCCCAACTCGAGGGGCCACGCAACAAAGCGTGGATTGTGAGTCCCCAACCCCAACTCGAGGGGCCACGCAACAAAGCGTGGATTGTGAGTCCCTAACCCCAACTCGAGGGGCCACGCAGCAAAGCGTGGATTGTGATGCCCTAACCCCAACCCGAGGGGCCACGCAGCAAAGCGTCGATTGTGAGTCCCTAACCCCAACTCGAGGGGCCACACAGCAAAGCGTGGATTGTGAGGCCCTAACCCCAACTCGAGGGGCCACGCAACAAAGCGTGGATTGTGAGTCCCGAACCCCAACTCGAGGGGCCACGCAACAAAGCGTGGATTGTGAGTCCCCAACCCCAACTCGAGGGGCCACGCAACAAAGCGTGGATTGTGAGTCCCTAACCCCAACTCGAGGGGCCACACAACAAAACGTCGATTGTGAGTCCCTAACCCCAACTCGAGGGGCCACGGAGCAAAGCGTGGATTGTGTTTCCCTAACCCCAACTCGAGGGGCCACGCAACAAAGCGTCGATTGTGAGTCCCTAACCCCAACTCGAGGGGCCACGGAGCAAAGCGTGGATTGTGTTTCCCTAACCCCAACTCGAGGGGCCACGCAACAAAGCGTGGATTGTGAGTCCCCAACCCCAACTCGAGGGGCCACGCAGCAAAGCGTGGATTGTGTTTCCCTAACCCCAACTCGAGGGGCCACGCAACAAAGCGTCGATTGTGAGTCCCTAACCCCAACTCGAGGGGCCACGGAGCAAAGCGTGGATTGTGTTTCCCTAACCCCAACTCGAGGGGCCACGCAACAAAGCGTGGATTGTGAGTCCCCAACCCCAACTCGAGGGGCCACGCAACAAAGCGTGGATTGTGAGTCCCTAACCCCAACTCGAGGGGCCACGCAACAAAGCGTGGATTGTGAGTCCCTAACCCCAACTCGAGGGGCCACACAACAAAACGTGGATTGTGAGTCCCTAACCCCAACTCGAGGGGCCACGCAACAAAGCGTGGAGTGTGAGTCCGTAACCCCAACTCGAGGGGCCACGCAACAAAGCGTGGATTGTGAGTCCCTAACCCCAACTCGAGGGGCCACGCAACAAAGCGTGGATTGTGAGTCCCTGACCCCAACTCGAGGGGCCACCCAACAAAGCGTGGATTGTGAGTCCCTAACCCCAACTCGAGGGGCCACACAACAAAGCGTGGATTGTGAGGCCCTAACCCCAACTCGAGGGGCCACGCAACAAAGCGTGGATTGTGAGGCCCTAACCCCAACTCCAGGGGCCACACAACAAAGCGTGGAGTGTGAGTCCCTAACCCCAACTCGAGGGGCCACGCAACAAAGCGTGGATTGTGAGTCCCTAACCCCAACTCGAGGGGCCACGCAACAAAGCGTGGAGTGTGAGTCCGTAACCCCAACTCGAGGGGCCACGCAGCAAAGCGTGGATTGTGAGTCCCTAACCCCAACTCGAGGGGCCACGCAACAAAGCGTGGATTGTGAGTCCCTAACCCCAACTCGAGGGGCCACCCAGCAAAGCGTGGATTGTGAGCCCCTAACCCCAACTCGAGGGGCCACACAACAAAGCGTGGATTGTGAGGCCCTAACCCCAACTCGAGGGGCCACGCAACAAAGCGTGGATTGTGAGGCCCTAACCCCAACTCCAGGGGCCACACAACAAAGCGTGGAGTGTGAGTACCTAACCCCAACTCGAGGGGCCACACAGCAAAGCGTGGATTGTGAGTCCCTAACCCCAACTCGAGGGGCCACGCAACAAAGCGTGGATTGTGAGTCCCTAACCCCAACTCGAGGGGCCACACAGCAAAGCGTGGATTGTGAGTCCCTAACCCCAACTCGAGGGGCCACACAGCAAAGCGTGGATTGTGTTTCCCTAACCCCAACTCGAGGGGCCACGCAACAAAGCGTGGATTGTGAGTCCCCAACCCCAACTCGAGGGGCCACGCAACAAAGTGTGGAGTGTGAGTCCCTAACCCCATCTCGAGGGGCCACGCAACAAAGCGTGGATTGTGAGGCCCTAACCCCAACTCCAGGGGCCACACAACAAAGCGTGGATTGTGAGTCCCTAACCCCAACTCGAGGGGCCACACAACAAAGCGTGGATTGTGAGTCCCCAACCCCAACTCGAGGGGCCACGCAACAAAGCGTGGATTGTGAGTCCCTAACCCCAACTCGAGGGGCCACGCAGCAAAGCGTGGATTGTGAGTCCCTAACCCCAACTCGAGGGGCCACGCAACAAAGCGTGGATTGTGAGTCCCTAACCCCAACTCGAGGGGCCACGCAACAAAGCGTGGATTGTGAGTCCCTAACCCCAACTCGAGGGGCCACACAACAAAGCGTGGATTGTGAGTCCCTAACCCCAACTCGAGGGGCCACACAACAAAGCGTGGATTGTGAGTCCCTAACGTAACCTTAACAAAACAAAAACTGGGTCCTTGAGGACCGCCCCGCAAAGGGGGACAAAACCACAAGTGGCTAACCCTGCCTTCTGGGGGGCCACAAGAGGGTGGAAGTGCTACGGCACCCCTGCATTCTCGGGGGTCCCCAACGCCAAGCGCGGGGAAAAAATGAGAAGTGGCCCACAAGTGGGCACATTGCCTACAGGCATGCATTTTCAGTAAAATTGGTAATTGTTTCTTTGCGGTAAAATCGTGTAATTTTTTTATTTGTGCGGTAAACGCGTGTAGGAAAAAATCATCACATCGTGTAATTTTTTTTGCGGTAATGCGTGTGACGGGCTTACACGACTTACCACAAAAAAAAATTACTCGAATTACAACATACACTCCTCAACCACCCCCGCCTTTTCCACGGATCAAAACATAAACAAATGGGAGCATCAGCCACAGTGACAACATACTAGAGTATATGGTATAGTACACCACAGTACCCCCCCCCTTTGTAATAGCTACGCCAAAGTATGGAATTAATACGGTCCCTACGCCTACTGTAGCTATTACAAGGGCGTGGCTTGCGCACGACACATACAACTACCGACATACACGTGAGAGAATGAATGGTATGAGTGCACCTCCGGCTCCGGGGATGGGGACGGTGATCGGATGGGGAACTCAATTTTTGAAAGGGGGGCACAGGGGTGTGTGACCACCTGCCCACCCTTCATGTACTCCAACACCGCAAACAGGTCCCCGTTCTCTGATGGCCCCTTCATTGTGGCATCCACACGCTCACCGGTGGAACGTGTGAAAATTACTGGACGCCCAGGTTGAAAAAGAGGGTGCGAGAAAGGGGGATATAGTACACAAATATCCCCCAAATCAGAGCTATGTGGGTTGAAGTGGGCAAACACTCACAACAAATGTGTCCATGACCCTATGTAGCTGGCAAATTTGTCACCAAACCCATGTGTTATGCGGCTGCACTACATTTGTACCAAATTAAAATTAGGTACCAAATTAATACGGTCCCTACGCCTACTGTAGCTACTACAAGGGCGTAGCTATTACAAAGGGGGGGGGGGTATATTGCAGGAAAACCACAAAATACTTCAAATCAATATTCACAGAAAATTGTTATAATTGCATTTAAAACAAAAAGCAAAAACTATTTCCCATGGTGACCATCAACTTTGGACGGAATCATGGGTTGCAAACAGAAAACAGTCCCTATGGGCAGTGTTGCTTGGACAAGGCGCAGCTTGGACAAAGGGCTGCAATCAGGTCACGTTGCCTAGACTCCAGTTGCACCTGCCATACCACGACCTCAATTGCCTACTGCCCACACACAAGGCCATTTGTCCTTGAACCATCCATTTCACCCATGTGCATTTGTGGCCCTGATATCCTCCCTATTCCTCACTCCACTGTTCAGACTGGGGCACCCAAGGGGTCCTGGCTTTGGGGACTCCTTTGGGTCAGGTGTGGATACCACTTAGCAGTCATCTCACAGCTGTGCTTGTTTATTGCTGGTCCCATTTGACCATTGGCTTCACCTCAAGAACCCAGTGGGTACAGGGTGCATGCTCAGGTGGTTACTTGGACAAAGGGGGCGGGGTTTGTTGTAACCCTTGACTCTTTGAATGCACGGCAGTAACACTACATGCATGGTGAGCACCTGTATAGACATGGGTTTCGTCTGCTCTTCTCTGCCGAGATGCAGAAGCGTCTTGAGAATGCGGATCTGTCATTTTGTGCACAGGGGAAACCATGAAATGTGATGTAGCAACCATGAGAAACTCCTGTAAACCATGTACAAGGCAGATCAGCAATCATGCACATCAATGATACAAGATATGCAAAGCCTCCAAACTTCAGTAAGTTGTTTAAGCAAGCTATGGCCTCTGCAAAAAAAAAAAACAAACAGCCGGCTTTGCACACCTCATTTCACAGGGGGGGGGGGGGGAAATGCGGTCGCCGGGATTGGCAAAAAATGCGGAAAAATGCAGAAAAAATGCGGAAAATGCGGCAAAAAATGCGATAGAAAATGCGGTTTTGTTAGAATGGTGTTTGCCCCTCGAAACCCCTATGTTTCGTCTCGTCTTGCACAATTGGGCGCTCAAAGCATGGACGGTTCGATGGAACAACTTAGTGCAGTAGTTCAACTCAAGAATATCACGGACTAGGCTCAAAACCGCTAGGGGCAGAAGCTGCAGCTGCTTGGTCAGGCCAGACCGCTGAATCTCCGCACCGCATCAGGTGCTCCCCCATTGACCCAAACCGCCGGGCTCCCCGGGGGGGGGGGGGGGGGGATACCCCAACATACATACCTCAAAATGATCCCCATGACACGCTGTTCATTTTGAATATACACAACCCGGGAAAAATTTTTTCAAAAAAAAATTGCCCATCAACTCAGGCTCCCATCAGCCAAGGTACGACCCGGAGGTCGGGTCGGGGTCAATGTCCTTTTTTGTGTTTTTCATCCATTTTTGAATTCTCCACAAAATTCTGAGTATTTTGAGCATAGACACATAGGGTCAAACAAAAAAATTTCCCCCTGCCATCTGCCTAAAAAAATCTCCGGCGCCTCTGGCGCCCACAAAACCCATTGTTCTTCACAACTAACTGACTACAAGACAATGCCACTAGAATGTTTCCTCTTGAACATTACACTAAGGGACCTGCCCAAAAAATGCGAAAAAAAATGCGGAAAATGCGGAAAAATGCGAATCGCATATTTCCCCCCCCCCCTGCATTTCATGAGGGTGGGGGGGGAGGGTGCATGGGAGGTGCACAGGGGGTTGGCGCACAGGAGGGGCATGTGGGTACGGGTTTGGCACAGAAGAGTTGCGCGCGGGGGGAGGGGTGGGGGACTGGTGCATGGGTTGGCACAGGGGGGGGTACTGAGGGTTCAGATAATAGAGGCACCACTTTCGGGTTGCGGTGCACACGCAAACACCTGGGTGACTGGGTGACGTCTACTGAAAGATAGGCTGCACCTGCGAATGGCTGAGTAACACGCACCAAAAGGCAGGCTGTACCTGCAAATACTGCGGTCATGTCCATCAAGGAGCACAATGAGGCATGACATGTGCAAGGGAGGATCAACAAGTTGCAGGACCGAAACTGGCATCCCTAAAATATCATCCTCAGCCCCAAATCAATGAAAAAACTGGAATGTTGTAGACGCGAAATGACAATGTTTGGGAAGGGTGCCAAATGCCCCGTCCCCAAAAAAATGGTGTGCTAACGCCATTAACCCCTGCACATGGAATGTCTCTGGAGCGAGCGAAGCAAGCTAAGAAGGCGCACAGGGGCAGGTCTTGAGCTTGGGAAGCGATCGAGGAAGGCACACAGAGGCGGCGGGGGGGCACAAGATGGTGGGTTTGGCGCAACCAAGGCGCACGGAGGTACCCTCCTAGTGATACCAATGTTTTTTTGGGACTATGGTTGTGCCTGTGCAATGGGGGTGGAATGTATGCACACCCACAGAGTCTTTCACTGATTTGCGCACTTGGTGAGACACGAGGCGCAAATCAGCCTGGGCGCACGCCTTGTTAGTGGCACTCCACCCACCCACCCACCCACCTATCATCAGAGAAGGTGACATTTTATGATAATGTACACCTTCTTCAGGGGTGAGCAGGGACATTGTGGCATAAGGGGTTTACATGTAATATCGGTCTCCGTCATTCCATAGACATGATTACAAAGGTGTTGATGGTTACAGCCCCCACAGTGCTGCAGCCACATTGCCTGCCAAGTACAAGGAAGCACCTCCCACAGCCCTCAACAACCCTCAACAACTCTCAAAACTCTTTAAAAATCCTCATGAATCTCAGGACCACCTCATCGAAAATCCTTGTACGGGGAAGTTGTTGCACCGTGTGCATACTGCCCACGCGTGCCGGGATACTCACCCAAGATTACCTATCACCTATCAGATCGCACGGCGAAGCAGCAAAGCCCACACGATAACAACGAAACTGCCTTCAAATTGGTGCTCCAATGCCTCTATGAACAAACCACTCAACCTTGTAAGGTACAACTATGCAGGGGCATGTGTGCAAGATGCACACATGTTCAAGTGGCAAGTGGATATATCACCAAGACCGTGGCCACACAATTGGCAACAAACACCACCATCATTTTCCTCCTCCTCAATGGTTGCCTCCTCCTCAGCCCACACATACTCGGGCACATGAGGCCAAGGTCCATAGGGTTGATACCTAGCCTGCCTGCGAATAGAAAATTGAGTACAGTGGAGCAAAATACACACATGGCCATGCAGCTCCGTTGCACAGCCTGTCCAAACATTGCATTGCCACAACCGTGCAAAGAGGTGCACCACCCTTGCGCGAATAGAAGCCATGGACATCGTTATACTCTTGTTGGTTTCCAACCAATATAAGGTACAACAGTGTGCAAGCGGCCCTTATAGGCGCCGTCATGCGCACCTATTTCAAAATCGAAAAACTGTCCATGTGTTCGCGAAGGACCACATTGATCCCAAATCATAACATCTGCGGAGGTTTCCGGCATAAGGTCGCATATCCATAGTATATTCCCAAGATTGTCCATAACCACCGTTATCTTATAAACATGGCCTGCATACTTTGGATCGGAAAGGACATCCCACAATTCGCCACCCACCGAGCATATGGGAATGCGGTCGGTAAAAAGTGTTACGAAATACAGGAAGTGGGAATTATGGTTGTACGGAGAAAGTCTCTTGTCCCACCAAATCTCATCCACCATGGAATTCAACAATGTTCAAACGGGGGAAACATTTCGCATATACACATCATCCGAACAATCCGAACGAGATTGATAAGCACAATTGTCCCAACTGGGACTTTGTCGGAGAAAGTATAGGCATTGGAACAAATCTTCACGGGACAACAAACCTTCAGCGCCATTCTTCATCTTCTGCTCCGCTGTAATACAATCAACACCAATGGGATTTATTTGTTTGCGGAGTTGCGTATAGGTTTCACGAGGCTCATTGGAACGCTTGGCGGAGCACCTATCGAACCACCACCTCACATCTTTGGGGTCGGGGTGATGTGGATGTGCCATATTGTTATACACATTAGAACGTCAAGATATGATTATCTAACTATGAGTGCATCTGCTTCTCCGTGATTGATTCCTCTCCCTCTTCCGTGTCAATAGGCGTAGGTGCTGGCTTAAGTTTGGGCTTGGGTTTGGACTTTGCTTGAGGTTTTGGAACACTCGCGGCAGAGCTAGAGCTAGAACTCGAGTTGGAAGCTGCGGGTTGAAGGGGACAAGACATGAAGCCGGTCAGAGACCTTTGGCTTGCACATTTTGCTGCCTTTGCTAATTGCTTTGCCAACTAGTCATTTTTGCTTGCACGAAGGCGCGCAATCTCAGGGCCAATAGTTGGCTCAATGTTGCCACCGGACGGGGGTGGAATCACATCCTTGGGCTTGCAGAACCCCTGCCCAACACGGTAAATGCGCCTTACGAGAGGGGGAAGAGAACCAAGAGGAAAATTGGGGTACAATGGGTGGTTGTTCTTCCAAAAATCGAGATCGCCCCCACAAAATTCATTGAGAAAGATGACCTGCTCAAGAGGTTGACACTTTCGAACGCTCATAGTGGGGAGAAGTCAATATGGCTACATCACCCTGCCTTCTCGGGGTTCCCATAGTGGGGACAAATCAATATGGCTACATCACCCCTGCCTTCTCAGGGTTCCCATAGTGGGGAGACATCAATATGGCTACATCGCCCTTGCCTTCTCGGGGTCCCTATGGTGGGGAGAGTTCAATATGGCTAGCTACATCACCCCTGCCTTCTCAAGGTCCCCATGATGGGGAGAGGTCATTCAATATGGGGGATGAAAAATGGGTGAAAATGGTTGAAAATGGGGGGAAATGGGTGACAATTCAAATGTGCCACATCCCAAATGCATAGGAAGCGGAAAAAAAACCCACTATGGAATCAAAAATCTGTCAAAGGGGGCCAAAAGAAGGGTCCAAGTATTCACCAACGTCCAAAACTTCACACTGCGTGCACGGCATTCCCTACAACCTCAACAAGACTCTCCTCCACAAAGCGACAATTCTCAACAATCCTTCATCACCCTCAATCCCTGCCCACCCTGCACACCCATTGCAACACTCAATCAGCCAGTGATCCTTCAATTCTGCAGCATGTGTCACAGGATGACAAGAAACACCACAATGGCCGCCGCAGCCACATGTTGCATTTGCTGGCAGTGAATGGTTGTGAAGAGGTGGTGAGTGTTGTCAAGAAATATCATGGACTGTGGTGGGCTGTGAAGGGCTGATGGTGGTGATTAGTTGCGGAGTGGGGGTGAGATTGGTTGGTGAGGGTGGTGAAGGCTTGTAGAGAGTTGGTGATGTTTTTTAACAGCGGATTGCGCTGCATGCAATGCAGAGAGAGCACACGCTCAAAAAAAAATACACTCAGAACCTCACACAACTAGCCACACATATGCATCGATTAGCTAGAATCCTCCAGGGCACAACCCATAATTCATACTTAACAAATGTTGTTTAACCCAAGTCTCAAATCACAGCAATGCGGATAGCATCCCTCCATGAGCAATCATTGTGGACAGTGCCCGTTCGACACGTTGCAAAATCTACAGAACACCATGTGGTTCCATCCAGTGATGGGCCCAGTTGGTCTTTGCCAGGGTGATTCAGGTTCCCATGATGGCCTGGACTTCTCTCCCTGTCTGACTAATCATGGTTGTATGGTTGATGTGAGCGGGCTATCACGAAGTCTGGTTCCCACACTCCATACCCAGTTCGCATTTTTTCCCGGGCAATCAAGGTGGGGGCCTGGGCGGAAGGGCTGTGGAGGAGAAACTGGGAGTTGGGAGCAGATGGTGGCTGGCACCTGGGTGGGTTGCTCAGCTCATGCTCCGACACAGCTTATCAGTAAGATGTGCACAGTTGGTGACAATCTATGTGGGAGCTACAAATGTCAGCGACTCAACTGATGGTAATGGTGAGTCCTAATTACGGAAGTGCTCCATCCACCAACATGTCCATCTGAACAGCAGATGAAAGATTCATCAGTGTTACATGTGTGCCAGCACACAGAACCGTGCATGCGCTCGCTGCATTGCTCACATCTGTTACTGCTGAGGGCTACGGAGGATGAGGCAGGCAGGAAATGGGACAAGCGCCGGTAAGCGCGTCGCAAATCCAATGGCTGGGGCCTTAACTCAATTTGTGGATGTGGAGTTGGGTTTGCAGATCAAACTCCAGGGCTAGGTTCAGCATTTTCCACTGACAAATACATTCCCCATTCTAATAAGCCATTGCTGCCAATATCTTGAGGAAGTTCCATATAGTTGAAAATGTTGCCCTGTAAAAGGTTGTGGTGTCTTGGTCTTGGGGGACAAATGGGAGCCAGAAGTCGTTGCTATGCAGCCCTGCAGCAAAACGAATGCAGGAGATGGGGATACTGCGGGGGGGGGGGGGGGGGACCGGGCTCATCCTGCGTTGCCTGGCATTCGGACTGCAAAAAGGGAGCAGCTCCTCACAATGAGTGCACATGTGCATTCTTTAGCACCCATCCAACCCCTTGCCCACAGATGGGAAAGAGGTTCATCGAGCCCAATACGGTCTGACGGGTTCTGGTTTCTGGAGAGCCCTGGATGCGAACACTGCAAACCCAGCACCGAATGGGGTCCCCTTTGGACAAGTAAGTGCATAGACAAGGGGGAGTGGGGCATGGGTTGCTCTTTGCACGAGGAAAACACAGCAGGACAATCAAAGACTGCCCTCTTTTTACGAAAGGTGAACTCACAGGGTCATGGGAGAGTGAAGCATTGGCATGCACTCATACATTAAAATCGAAGCGTGTCAAAAGATCCCCCTGCAATGTCAAACAACAGCGATACATACATATTGTATAATGCACAGCCTTGATGGGTTTTGCATCTTGGCCAGGTGTGGAACACAAGCGCACAAAGCCACATGGGGATGGCATGTTTGGCCACATGTCCCGCCACCTCAGAATAAACAGCACGGTGCCAGTGTTTACAGGGCACACGACAGCAGTACCTTATAATGCACAGCCTTAATGGGTGAGACACCTCGGCAGGTGTAGAAGATGAACGAAAAATAACGCCAAATAGGATGGTAGTAGAGGCCACACACCCAGTCAGGAAAAAAGTGTTTGCACCTGTCCTGGTAAGCCAGGCCTCAGGTCCAAATTTGCACTGTGTGACCGCCCTGGAAAAACATCTCTGAACGTTTGGTACACGCTGTAAGTTTGCATGGGTCACTACCATGTTGACCATCAACTACAGAATCTGTAAATTCCCAGTATCCCATGGACTTGGACTTGGATGTTTTGTTTGTGCATGCACACCGCCCAGAAAATACTGAGCTTACACTAATGTGAACCAGCCTACACATATCTCAATCGTGCATGATTTCTGCTTCCCAGCACCCTGCAAATCACATGCCAATTGTTTACCCTGAATCCAGCTGAACTTCCCCCCCTCCCTCCATTCTTCCACGGGAGGGGGAGAGGGGGGGGGGGGGATAGAGCTCCCTGGCCAGACAACCCCCCCAAAGAGGCTTCATTGACCGGACCCTGACTCCTGAATGGATGGCCTGGAGGTGACCGCACGCCACATTTCATGAAATCATATTTTTGGAACCAGCATGAAGAAGGGGTCCGGAAATAACATCAGTTGTCTGGAATTCAGCAAAAAGACTCTGGACCATTTTTGACCCAAAAATTGTCTTCACCTTGGCGCCAGATTTCATCGTGGCTGATGAATGGCTCCGGTCAATTCAGTTCCTGGCCCGGCATTCCTGACACTTCCACTGTTTGGGGGCTCTATTGACCCCCCCCCTTTGAAAATGCTCACTTATATGTTGCTTCTTGGTCTGCCATATCAAGCCATGATAAAATCAAAATGGGACATGTAGGAGTAACAGTGCCCACATGTCCATCATTTGATGCAAATTACCGTAGCGTGTGTCCAGCCACAATTTATCACTGAATGCTTCCTGCCTATGGGGATCATGGAGTTCCTGCCCTCTACAATGCCCAACTGCCATGCCAGTGCAGCAGGTGGGAGCCCTCGAGGGAGACACTGAGCATGCTAATATGACCCCAACACTTAATGCAAGATACAGGGGTATTCCAAGACAAATCTGCCCTTGTGGAGTTGACCAGATGATTGCATCACCCCCACCACTCGTTCATTAGGGCCACAGAAGGCTCACAAAATGGTACGGGGGCCGTTGTGATCAAAGATTCGAAAACCCTTCTCGTTTTTGGGAATCCAGAGGGTTTCTTGCGTTCATAAAAATGCCTTATGACTACTGCTTCTTGGCGTATTGCACATAGTGTGACTATGGTGCAAACTTGCAAAAGGCTGTGGCAAAGCCCAAAACCTGTAAAGGATTTGATCTACTAGCGCTGGATGTGAAAAGGGGGTGGTAGGCGGGCGGCAGGGTGCCCTGCAGGGCGAGGACTTAGTGCGTGTATTGCGACCGGGGGGTAAACACTTGTTGCAGGTGTGTACTGAACCTGGGGTGATGTGGGCAGAATGGCAGATGCCACCTGAACCTGCGGGTAAACAGGTGCACCAGGAGTATTGTGGCCGGACATGGAGGGTGCTACAGGTGTGGGCAGAGGTGTGTAGATGGGCCCTGCAAAATATGAAGCTCCAGGAGCAGGAAGAGACATCACCCAAGGCCGCAAATCTGCGACAATGGGCATACTCACGGATATCATTGTTCTCTGTAACAGGGGCTGCGGGATAGGGGCTGGGGTCATAGGCATCTGTGGCCCTTGGGCCACCAAAAATGGCGAATAGGGCTGCTGAGGCTGGGCGGCTGGTGCAGTTGATGCAGAGAGTGCTGTTGGGGTGCAAGCAGGTGGTGCTGTGCTTGCTGCCTTTGCCGGTACCGGTGCCTGCTTAGATGGTGCTGAGTTTGGCACGTTCTTGGATCTGGGGTCCTTCTTAGAGTCACGCTCTGACTTGGACTTTGCAGGAGGCTTTGTCTCAGGCTTTGTCTCACGCTTTGTCTCAGGCTTTGCCTCAGGCTTGTTCAAGGATGTTGGCTGATGCTTTGTCTCAGGCTTCTTCTTGGGGTTGTATTCAGGCTTCTTCTGAGGCTTTGTCTCAGGCTTCTTGAGCTTTTCCTCAGTCATTTTCTTAGGCTTGGTCTCAGGCTTGGTTTCAGTGATCTCAGGCTTGGTCTCAGGCTTGGTCTCAGGCTTGGTCTCAGGCTTAGTCTCAGACTTGGTCTCAGGCTTGGTCTCAGGTTTGGTCCCAGTGATCTCAGGCTTCATCTCAGGCTTAGTCTCAGGCTTAGTCTCAGGCTTGGTCTCAGGCTTGGTCTCAGGCTTGGTCTCAGACTTGGTCTCAGGCTTGGTCTCAGGCTTGGTCCCAGTGATCTCAGGCTTGGTTTCAGGCTTCATCTCAGGCTTCA
Source organism: Eutreptiella sp. 'Long Island Sound 2002' (assembly GCA_964036045.1). Classification (NCBI taxonomy): domain Eukaryota; phylum Euglenozoa; class Euglenophyceae; order Eutreptiales; family Eutreptiaceae; genus Eutreptiella; species Eutreptiella sp. 'Long Island Sound 2002'. Next base: position 32,215,091 of record OZ038392.1, on the reverse strand, counting down.
TCTCAGGCTTAGTCTCAGGCTTAGTCTCAGGCTTGGTCTCGGGTTCTGGCTGGGGCTCAGGCTCAGGTTCGGGCTCAGCTTCAGGCTGGGGTTCAGGCTGAGGTTCAGGCTCTGGCTCTGGCTCAGGCTCTGGCTCAGGCACAGGCACAGGCTCAGGCTCAGGTTCAGGCTCAGGCTCAGGCTCAGGCTCAGGCTCGGGTTCAGGCTGTGGCTCAGGCTCTGTCTGGGGCTTGGACATGGGCTTAAGCACAGGCTCCGGAGCTGGTTCTGGTTCAGGTGGTCCCGTGTTTGCCATCTGCAAATGAAGATCAGAGGTAAGTGCTGCATATGCTCCTGTTGCTTTGGCAAGAGATGGTGAAATCAGAGGCAGGGGGTGATCACCAGACCAAAATGACAGAAAAGTCTGCGCCTGGCAAAGATGAGGACGAAGGACATGCCACCAAGGCCTCAGGGGGCAAATACCAATGTGGCTTCTGTCCTTTGAATGGTTATTGCATGTACGCCTGGCATGCTTGTGACTTCTGCAAGCGAGCTACAGCACCGATCAATTTGCCCTAACATCCCATACAATTTTTTCTGATACAGAAAGACATCCATGCAGTACAGCCCCAGCCTTTTTGCTAATTCGGATGGATTTGGCCCAAATGTGTTCATGCGCTTAGTGTCACAGTATGCCTAAAGGTGCATGGCAGGCTCAGCAAGAACGGTTCTGCCAGTTCCTGGCACCAACAGTAGCACCAACAGTGTACTCTGTACAGATTTTTGACCGTTGAAAAGCAGATTCTGTGGTCTCATACACTCGGAACCCTAATCCCACACACGTAAGTGAAACAATTGGCAGCACATGAGCGATAGCAATGATTGTCACTGCCACACTAATCTCAGCTCTAAGTTTTGAAGCTGTTGTCACCATTTACTTGCCTTGGGAGGCTCCCCAACCACAGCTAGGATGGACCCCACACAACCATCCATGTGGGTGTCAGTGCTCAGTCAAGGCATGATTCACAGCTTCCTCCTCCCAACATGCTGTGTGTCTGCATGTGTTTGCACATGTTTGCTGTGGGGAAACCCATATTAAGGAGGCGTGTCAGCATGGGTCAGCTGTGTCAGCTGTCAAAGAGGATGACCAGTCATTCGAAATTTGGCAGTGGTGTCACCAGAAGATCTGGGCGCATACAGCTGGCCCCTCACCTTGGCAGGAACCTCGATTGGTGAAGGGTGATGTGACTTCAGTTCCGGCATGGCAGCAGCCGTTCGTTGCATTTGAAGCTTGCACTGTCTTGCCTGCCACCTCCTGCCTCCTGGGGGCTTGCTTTGGTGGTTCCCCTTGTCTTCTTTGCTTGGAAACTGGTGTGTGTGGTGGCGTCCTGTAGCTTGCTAATGAGCAGCACGCTCCTACCCCCCCCCCCCCCCGCCATGTCTAACAATGCTAAAAATGCCAAAAATTGCGGAAACAATGGGAGTGTTGTTTAGATAGAGGCATTATTTGCGCACGCCACGAGAAGACGCAAACATTGCGAAGAAGGTAAAGTGTCATTGAGGTCCAGACAACCACGTTTGTGCAGCGTATCCAAGTGTGTTTCTGGGCCAGGGCCTGAGGGTTCACAATCTTAGGGTTCATAGATAGGAAGGGCACTATAGTGCTGAAAATTCTGTTGCCTTTGGCAAGGCACCTCGAAGAGAGACAAAGAGCCACGGGCTACATGGGCCTAGCAGCCACAACATGGGTCCTCATGGGTGCTGAAAGGCCTGTATTGTCACCAAGAGATCACCAAAAGCCCATCATCCCAGGGGCAACAAAAGGGATTTGGAAAAGGTCAAACTGTCGAAAATTTTCAAGTGCCACTAAATAGCCTAAACAACGACAATTTCAGGGCTTTTAGTGGGCCCATGGCCCGGGCTACAGGGGCCTAGCGGCCACTACGTGGGTCCCCATGGGTACTTGAGCACCCGCAGTGTCACCAAATGATGTCCTAAACCCATCTCAGGGGCGACAAAAGGGTTTCAGGAAAAAAAGAATTTTCCATAATTTTCAAGTGCCACTAAATAGCCTAAACAGCGGCCATTCCAAGGCTTTCAGGGGGCCCATGGCCCGGGCTACATGGGCCTAGCAGCCACTACATGGGTCCCTGTGGGTGCTTAAGTCCCCATATTGCACCCAAACCCTCCCAGGGGCGAAAGAAGGATTTTCGAAAATTTTCAGGCGACGCACGCTAGCCTGAAAACAGCAAGTAGGGTTGGGAGATCATTTTGTCTCCCAAAATGATGATTTTACAAACAGTTGGACATCTGGTATCACCCACTGGGGTATGCTACGCGAATGACCCAAAATAGGGCAGTATGGTGTCCATGCCTGCGCTTAATCGAACAACCCCTCTTTGAGGTGATTTTCAAGTGCCACTGAAATACCTACACAATAGCAATTTTGGGGGGCCATGGCCCGGGCTACATGGGCCTAGCAGTCACTACATGGGTCCCTGTGGGTGCTCAAGTACCCGCATTGTTACAAAATGATCACCCAAACCCATCTCAGGGTCGACAAAAGGTTTCAAAAAAGTTCGGATTTTTGCAAAATTTCAGGTGCCACTCAACTGACTAATTTCGGGGCTTTCCGGGGATGGCCTGGGCTACATGGGCCTAGCAGCCACTACATAGGTCCCAATGGGTGCTCAGATACCCGCACTAATCATCGGCCCAACCCATCTGAGGGCCGACGAAAGGGTTTCAGAAAAAGTCGAATCTTCGAAATTTTCAGGCGATGCATGCTAGCTCAATAACGGCTATGGCTGAGTCCTCACTGGCAAGGGCCCATAGCAAGAGAGGGGGGGGGGGGTACCGTGAGTGTGGACCCAGGAACCCACCATTGGTGAGGGGGTATGTACAAGTACAAGAAAAAATTGTTCAGGACCTGGGTCCAGGTCGAAGGTCGACGCACAGCAGCCACAATACGTAAAGAAGTTTTGACCCCCACCCCACCCCACCCCACCCCACCACCCCCTCCCAAAACAGGGTTGGGGGGTCAAAATTGAAAACATCATTGGGTGATCATTTTGTCTCACAAAATGATGATTTTACAAGGGGTTGGACATCCGATATCATACCTTGGGTTATGCTAAGCAAACGACCCCAAAATAGGGCGGTATGGTGCCCATGCTTGCGCTACAATGCACGCACTACCAACGTTCAGCAATGAAGCCTTTTCGATAAGTGGATAAGTGGATCCACGCCCAGAGCCACGCGCCGCCACCACACCCGGTGCCTTGTGCCACCAAAGCCGAAGCCTCGCAAAGCTGGAGCCTTGCCACTGATTTTGTCCGAATGCAACCCTCGAATCATTGTCTGGGATTGAGGGCCCCATACTCTGTTTCATGGACGATGGTTACAAGTCACACACACACGAGTGTGCCATCGGTTTAGGTGCTGATGCTCATGTCACAAACTATGACAGCATGCATGAACAGAGGAAGATGGCAAGTAAACAGGGTCCAATCACTCCACCTCCGAGGTGTCGATTTGTTCATCCACATTCAATTCACGGCGCACTTCCTCCAATGTGGACTCCTGCTGTTCCTTGTCCTTCTCCAGATTCTGCACCTCATCTTCCAGTCGTTGGATCTCCTACACATTTGTGCGTGCATTGCTGCAGTCCCGAGCACTGGGTCATTGAATTGCCTCATTACCAAACTCAGCTCAATAGAAAACAGGGCTCAAAAAGGCCTCATAGTGGAGCTGGCATGGGCATAACACTTGACTGATTTCTATGGGAGCAGAAGAAGAGGAGTAGAAGGAGATTCCAGATATATAAGTCTGTTGCTGTGTCGTTCCATGAGCTATGTTGATGTGTTGTTTATAGTGCCTGCCACACAATTTAAGCATTCAAACACAACTGCATCAGCTTCAGGGGTCCAAATCTGCTTCAACCCCTCCCAGAAATTTCCAGGTGGTGAATGGGCCCAAAACCACCCGGAGTGCTCAAAGAGTGCTGATCTGCAATTTTCCGGTCCAGCAATTTTGACCCTGTTGACTGCATTGTCAGTGCAAACAGTGATTTCACAGCTTTCAAATGGGCCAGGGCACTGTCCTTTTGCCTCCTCCCCGATCCCACCGCTCTAGACTGGTACCACAGATCCCGGGGTGCCGAAAATATTTCTGTAACAAAAATGGACAAAAACTGTATAAATTGTGTAAACGCTCATCCCACTCCGCCAAGCCAAACCCTGGAGGTGGGACCAAGAAAATTGAAATTAAAATTGAAAAATTCCAAAAAAAAATCGGATTTAACTCTTGGAGAGGAGAGGACTCAACATGGCTAAGCCACTCCTGCCGTCTCGGGACTCCATAGCGGAGAAGATTCAAAAGAGCTACATAACCCCTGCCATCTTGGGGTCTCCAATTTCGGGGCCCGTTTGCAAACTGTAGGGAATGCTTATCCAACGGCACGCAATTCGGATATACAGGCACCTATAAAACGGAAACCGCTATGCACCATTTTTTTTTAATTCATTTACTACAACCTCCCTTTTGAGCCTCTCCCCTTCACAAATGGTGCACTTGTTGCCAGTCCCCAATACGGTATTGACTGTGTATCCACTTTTGAGTCCATTCCAGGAGGTATTTGGCATCTTCCAAATATGTGGGCGTGCGTGGTGTTGATCTCCCAAGCTCCGCCAGGTGATTTTCAATGATCAATTTTTGACCCCCCCCCTCCTCCACCCCCACCCCACAAAAAAGCAGCATAGGGGCTGAGGGGTCGTAATTGAAGATTTTATTGAAGGATAATTTTGTTTCCCGAATTCATGACTTTACAAGGGGATAAACATCCAGTTTCATAAATTGGGGTATGTATGCTATGCAATTATTCCCAAAAACGAGTATCGTGCTCATGCCAGCCCATGATCTAACAACCTGTCTTCGAGGTTATTGAAAAAACCTGACCAAAATCAAATGCAATTTTGCCTTTGAACTTAAACCAAAAAAGTGTGTGGGGGGGGGCAAACTGGGCAGCCACATTCCTGGGCCATGAATCGCTTGGAGAGTCATTAATTTTTATGAGAATCAGATGTGCAGGCGGAGCAGTCAAATCAGGCAGACGGAATCTTGGTTCAGGCCTATGCCATCCTTTTTCCTTGTGATGTGCCGTGATTTCGACAAGATGACATCTGGACCTCGCTGCGGCGAACATACAAATTGCCACTGGTCTATCAAATGTCACTGCAAAATTACACCTCCTTGCAAACCAGTGGGTTTACACATTACTGCAAGCAGTGCATCGACAGTGTGTGCAAAAAATACATTGTGTTCAGACAAGCATCCCATGACAGGAAATGACAGCTGTATTGCAAGGTTTATTGGGAGGCGGACCCAGAGTGCTGTGTAAGGCCAACTTACAGTACTGCACACATAGATATACCGTATATGCATGTGTCACACATGACCAATGAATCGCATTCTCAACATTGACGAGAGATGATCGAACTATCAAACAGAACACCGTACCTCAGTAATGAAATATATATAAATTTATCTGCACATGCATTCGAGTGGGAGACTGCTTTGGCTGTGCTTTGGCTGTCCAACATGGCCACGTGTGTACTGTGCACTGCATACAAGGGATATCATTGTGCTGCTTGTGCATGCTGTGCATGTAAGCCCTTCGAACATAATGGGTCTCATGCAAATGAGCTCATATCACTATGTGGGGACATCATACGGTGGATAAGTATGCAGATGCATCTGCATGCACATAATTGCGCATACAGCAGTAAATCATAATCAGTATTACTGGGTCGCAGAAAGGAAGAGACTTGCCCAGTGGAAACAACTTTACATCCATCTGTTGTTGATTGCACCCCTTTCACAGTGTAGCACCCTCTAAAGATCATTTTATGGGGTGTAACCCATGCAGTAGGGCACGCACGTAGGCACACACATAAACTGTCAATCAATTGAGAGTCGCCCGGCTCTAACCCATACCTCTGTAAGCTCAGGAGACCCCTCTTTTGGCAGAGCTGCACGTTTTGCGGATAGCTGTTCTCGTGCCTGTTCTAGAGCTTTGAGCTTCTCCATTACTTCAGCCTCACATTTCTCAACCTCCATGACCCTCTGTTTCCACAATTCCTTCTTCTGTGCTGAACTTGCCTTCATCTGTGCAGAAAAAGCGTGCAGAAGATACCCGTGCTGTTCAGTAGGTACCAACACAATAAGACCATTTGCCAGGCTGGATAACAAATGCTGACTGTCTTCACAGGTGAAAGGTGGCAGGAGTGGCAAACATGGCAGGTGTGGTGGGTGTGACATGCGACACGCGACACCTGACAAGCGCGAAGACTGCAACAAATAAGACTCCTAAACGAAAAATGACAACAGCATACGCTGAAATACCATCCTTTCACTGCAATTGACGGACTGCTACTCAATGCAAACAACTTGCGGACTCCTTGTTGCCTCATCCAGGACAAATACCCTGGTACTCTAACTGAGGAACACATGTTGTCTGAAATAAGTAGACATTGAAACGAAAAACGGAGAACTGCTGCGGTCTATGACGCCTGTTGTGCAGGAACCGCAAGACAGTGTGAACTCTCGTTCCGTTTGTTGAACCACTGCGTATAAATTTTGCAATGATGACTTTGGGGCATGGTCCATTAAAATATTTGGCGGCATTTAGTTGCATCACACCAGTTGGATGAAATTTTTCATCACGCCGCCCCAGTGATTCAAAGAAGGAAAGATGAGGCTGCTTAAGCAGGTTCACGATGAGACTCTGAGGGTCTGCTGTCCCCCAGCCAAAGATGAGGCTACCCTTGATTGCCTCATTCTTCAATCTCAACAACAATCAGCAGTAAAGACCGGTAGTGTCTCACGGAATGCCATTTCTCGGCAGTGGTTCACTCCATTTGGGTGCACAATCATTGCCTTCAACCCTGCCCTCTTCAGGCGCCTTACTCTGCCACCCTGCCCTGAAGTACAGACTCTACTGGGTTAGGAGGTACATCTACAGTCACAGATCATCTTCCCAAATGAAATCACTCCTTGTGCTCAGATAAAGAAAACAAAACAAGCCCCTGGCAGGTTCTGGCCCAGGCGGAGGGGGGGGGGGATTAGGCTGGGAGGCGCAGGAGGCTGACCGCGGTTTTTAGAAGAGATCATCAAAGCAGTCACTGGTGGTTGGAGAAGCGGTTGGGGAGCAAGGTCTCGCAGTTACGCTACGGTTGGCGGGCCATTGGAGCGGACGGAAGGTTGGGGCTGAAAGAAGGGCGGGGCGGATCTCCCCCCCGCCGTTTCAAGCGCATGCCTAGGGGTGTGGCCAAATGCGCAAACCTCTGCCTTGTACTCAATGACACCTTTTCCAGAAGGAGACCTTTTGGTGCCAGACAGAAATGCAGGAGGGAAAATATGAAGAAACAGGACAGAACAGAATTCGCTGATCGCACAGGAGGTAGTTTATGGCGAAACCAAAGTGATATCTTATTTCGCCGTACATTCTCCTGCCTCGGACTTAAAGCTCAGCACCCTCCTCCCCCTTTACAGGCATATTGTCAAACTGGAATGGCTAAACACACTTCAGCAGTCTGGTAATCGTTCTCAGATCGCTGAGAGCTGCGGCGCTGCACGTCGTCAGGACCGGTTTCAAAGAAGGTGCGTGCCTGTTGGAAACTGCTTCCCCTCGTGGGTGCTTTCTGAAAAGAGCAGAAATCAGAAGCACAGAATATCAGGCAGTGTGTAGCAGAAATTACCAACATTGACAGCATTCAGCCGCCAATTAGCAGGTTATAACTTGCCACCACTGTTTGGAGCTTGCCTTCCCCTTGTCACAAACCACAGACATATATATAGAGAAGTGAAGGGAGGGGAGGGGCCTCAAGCATCGGAATCATCCTCCCACTCGTCGCGTGCCCTCTTGCCGGTACTCTTGGGGCGAGCACGCTTCTTTGGCCGGGCTGCTTGCGATCTTGTGACCCGGCAGGCTGCCGGCCCATCAGACATGGATTCCGATGGCACATAGTCACTAGTGCTGGAGGATGCACTCGTACTAGAGGAGGCATTGGTGGTGGAGCTGCTTAGCCATCTCAGGGATGAACAACACAAGGTCAAGCATCACAGCGTAGGCAATTTTAGAGATGGGGAACCGCCCCTGCAACTTAGCCATTTGCGCACACCCTAGGGTGCACCCAAGCGTGGTAATCCTTAACTACGACACAACATAGCCATTTTCAGAGATGGGGAACCGTCCCAGTTGCAACTTAGCCACTCGGGGATGAACAAAAAAAAATCAGAAGTGGCTGCCTCACCCGTGCCTTCTCCGGGGCCTAAAAGGGGGCGAAAATGGGAAATGGTCCCCACCGCGGGGGGCAGAATCAGAAGTGGCCCACTTGTGGGCAACGTGGCTAAATAACCCCTGCCGCCTCGGGGAGCCCCTCCGCTTCAAAGCGGGGGACAGAATCAGAAGTGGCCCACTTGTGGGCAAAGTGGCTAAATAACCCCTGCCGTCTCGGGGAGCCCCTCCGCTTCAGAGCGGGGGGCAGAATCACAAGTGGCCCACTTGTGGGCAAGGTGGCTACATAACCCCTGCCGCCTAGGGGAGCCCCTCCGCTTCAGAGCGGGGGGCAGAATCAGAAGTGGCCCACTTGTGGGCAAGGTGGCTAAATAACCCCTGCCGCCTGGGGAACCCCTCCGCTTCAGAGCGGGGGACAAAATCAGAAGTGGCCCACTTGTGGGCAAGGTGGCTACATAACCCCTGCTGCCTAGGGGAGCCCCTCCGCTTCAGAGCGGGGGACAAAATCAGAAGTGACCCACTTGTGGGCAAGGTGGCTACATAACCCCTGCTGCCTCGGGGAGCCCCTCCGCTTCAGAGCGGGGGACAAAATCAGAAGTGGCCCACAAGTGGGCAAGGTGGCTACATAACCTTTTTTGTGCTTTTCAGCCATTTTTGAATTCTCCGCGAAATTCTGAGTATTTTGAGTATAGACACATAGGGTCGAACAAAAAAATTTCCCCTGCCGTATGCCTAAAACAAAATCTGCGGCGCCTCCGGCGCCGACAAAGCACATTGTTCCGTGCGACAATTTTGGGGTCCGTAGAGCCCCCCCCCCCCTCCCCTTTGGGGTCGGGTCCCGACCAGGATCGGCCCCCGTGACCCATGGGATCTCAACAGCGATGTACACCACGGAAACGAGCGCTGGGTCCGCCAGTATCGCAGCCCAACAGCAAGTTTCGCAACCGCTACCTCGTGCCGGGGCTGAGCTTCGAGGGCAGGATCTTTAAAGAGCAACAAATGACATTTCTTACGCGCCTCGTCTTGCCCAATCTAGCGCAGATGTTCAATGGACAACAACAAACGACATTTCTTACTCAAGAGTAGCATGGATCAGGCCCAAATCCCCAGACAATGGGCCCCCGAGGTAGGAACTGTGGGTGCTTGGGTGGGCCAGAAGGCCGAATCTCCGCGCCGCGCACGTGCTGCGTCAGGTGCTCCCCCAAGGGGCCAAAACTAGGGTTCGAGTATTTGCCGACACACAAAACTTTGCACTACATGTGCACTGCGTGCACGGCATTCCCATGAGCTCCCTCACATCATGCCATCTGCAAGAGACAATTTATCAAACCTTACTTGGACCTCACACCTTTCCATCATCATCTGCATCAGCGCTGTCGTCTGGGCCAGCATCTGGAACAGCCTCTGGCTGTGGCTCTGAGTCCTCTGCAATTGCAAAAAATTGCGGCACCCCAGGGACCCCACGATACAAACAGCCATAGGTTCTGCATGAAAACTAGGCTGGGGCTGTGAGGCCAGATCCATACCGAAAATTAAAACTTCTCTCAGATCCCATGGAACGTGACGGGCCCCGGGGCACCCGGCAGTAACACGCAGGTGCGGATCTGTGGGGATTAGGAGCCACCTCATCAGGAGCTCCTTCCAGAAATAAACGGGGGGCGGATCCGATGGAACATGGCGTGATACAACACACATTGGCGCAGCAGAGGACATATGGCATGATACAATGCACAATCATGCAACACTAGACCTTACATTGTCAAACAGTACACAGCTATCTGCAGGTTTCCAGGCTGGTGTTCCTGGTGCAGTACGGATGTCAAGGCTTCTCTGTGTGCCGGTTGACCCATAACCTTGTCAGATTGAAATTATCATCTCTTGTCAATCAATGGTTCAATCCCAAAGAGCTTCTGTTATTGGAAATTGGGCTTAGAGGTGAGAAAACCCAAGAGGGTTGCAGGGGAGTCCAAGAGGGTTTGAACTTATAACTGGCCAACATGACTGCGCAAAAATCTTGATGAGAACAAATGCGCCAACCAACTTGTTCGGCGAACCTACCAACTTGCCCTGCTGGCAGAGTGCACTGGTGGTTGAATCCCATTGACCATGAAGCATCATGCAGCCTCAATCAATACCCACCGAATACACCCAGCTAAAACTGCCATCACCCACAAAATCACCACAACCTGTGCTGTCCGCAACCTCCTGTTCCGCAGTGACTTCTGCTGCAGCTTCCTCAACATCCATCGCACTGCTCTTGGCAACCTCTTCAGTGCTTCTGAGCAGGATGCAGGCCGTGGCTCGGTTTGAGGTGGACCAAGGCGTGCCTGGGGTGAGGGTTGTCAAGGCGTAATCCCTTTAGGGGTTTGTGAAGGAAAATGATGTTCTGAGACCGCGAGACTTGAGGCCATTTTCCAGACCCCCCCCCCTCGTGTTTTGGCTCTTGGTGACTGGGGTAGAAGCAACCAAGACAGTCAAATGAAACTAACCATGCTTAGCCACACGTGTCTAAGTCACCTACAAATGCACAGAGAGATATGTCTTCTTTTTTGGTTCACATCTGGGAACGCTGGCAAAGCCCTCTTACCAGACGGTACTCGAGAGAGCTCTTGGAATCAGAGCAGTCCAGCGCTACAATTCTCCCACAGCTCAGTGTGGTAGCGGACATGACAAATGCACAGAGAGAAATTTCTTTTACAGGCCCATGCATAATATCTCGCCCGGGCTGCCGCTGAGGTTCCCCCTCAGGCTCCCGCAGTCCAGGAAAAATGGGGGAAAATGGGGGAACTGGGAGGGACACCGGGGAAATTGGCCATCTGCTTTGAGAGCCAACCAGCAGAAACCCATTTCTGCTCCTTATCCTCAGTGACCTTGATGGGGGGATGTAATGCACACCCTCCAAGGTGTGAACATGATCCATGGCAATGAATGGCAGACTGATTGACAAGCAAATGGTGAAAGAGGCAACCACATAACCATGGAAGAGTGCTTTTCTCATCAACCCAACCCAATTTTCCACATTACACAAAGGATGTCTCTTCCTTTGCCCGGGTTTCCCCCATTTTCCCCCATTCCCCCCCCCCCTCGGACGCCCGGTGGTGACCCCCCTCCCCCGATCTACAAGCCAAAAGTGGTATTTTGGGGCTTTTGGGGCACACTGAGCTTTCCCCATTTTTCCACAAAAACCAAAAAAAAATCCCAACGCTCCCAACTTTTCCTAAATTGGCACATTTCTGAGGTAATGTCCCGTAAAGTCCCGAGAGCGGGATATTCATGGCCCTGCTGTTGGTACTTGGCACAACAACCAAGCCAATGACCTCAATATCTCTGCTTAAACTGCGAGGTTGGCAACAATTGCAGTAAACAGATGTCCATTTGTGAAAAGTCAAGGGGGGCGAGGGGGGCAAAGCTACCCACAGACCACTAAAAGATGCACATGGATGCAGATGTCGATAGCAAGTATACCCAGTTTCTGCCTGCTCCTTGGTATCAGCCATGGTAGTTGAAGGTCAGCGGCTTGGGTAGCAGCAAAAAACAGCACCTGCAGTAGAGGTATATGTATGCCATTGTGGTTCTGCTCCTCACGAAGGGATAACTGTGAGCCTGAAATGCTCTCGATCAGGAATGTACGCCATGCTCGGTCAAAATCAGTTTACTTCTAGATCCAAGCCCAGAAGAGAGTGCGGAATGTGGAAGGTGAACCCCACTAGTGGAATCAATTGACAGTTTGAAGGTCAATTTGAAGACTCACTCAAACCATATGGCCAAAAAAGTAGTGTGCAGCACATTGGGGCCATGATGAGGGGGAGTATCCGCACGGCGCGTGCACTGTGGGCGCACCGTGTCAGGTATTTGGACAATCTCTCCAGGAGATGGTCTACCGGGAGAGGAGTTGAAGATGGTACCTGGTGGGCTCTGAGGCGTTACCATTCCCCCTGATTGGCTCTGGATGAAAGGGTTTGCAGAACAACCCCAGTACCCGCACTGCACACGCACTGCGTGCGCACCGGGGCACGCACTCCCCCTGAGCAACGGATACTGCTCGCATGCACCCCCGTGACACAGGTAGATGGTCATAGCCACGGATCTCAGTTCATTGTTTTGACTTGCTGCACTGCAGCGCAAACCAGATCAGTGCCGAATGTTGCCTTGAGTTCGCTGTGCACTACGGCTATCGAATGTTTCTTGGGCTGTCTGGGTCAGCTCGTCCCCCTCCCATAGGCGCCCGTTAGACGCAACCTTGCACTTAGGGGTTCAGAACATCAGCGCAAAAAACGCCCCTATATTGGACGTTTACCATATCACGACCCCCGCCCCACTAACCGTTGGCTAGAGGCCCCTTTGGGCCATGAGCAACGATAATGAGCTCGCATATACCCCCGTGACAAAGGCATATGGTCATCGCCATCACTCATTGTAAATTGTTTTGACTTGCCGCACTGCAGCGCAAACCAGATCAGTGCCAAATGATGCGTTGAGCTTGCCGCTTGACCCGGCTATCGAATGTTTCTTGGGCTGTCTAGGTAAGCGCACCCCCTCCCATGGGCGCCGGTTAGGCCCCCTTGGGGGGGGGGGGGGGGGCTGGGAGGAGGGATTTGGGAGGGGCGATGGGCCATGAGCAACGGATACTAGGCTCGCACATGCCCCCATGACACAGGCATATGGTCATAGCCGCGACTCACATTACATTGTTTTGCCTTGCTGCACTGCACCACAAACCAGACTAGTGTCGAATGGTGCCTTGAGGTCGCCGCACAAGACAGCTATCAAATATCCATGGGCCCCTCTCATAGGCGCCGGTTAGCCATGAACCCTGCACTCTAGGGTACACTCCCCACCGTTAACCACAAAAAGACAAAAGCGACGGCTCCGTGGCAGGCCAGCTGGGGTTCGAACCCGTGATCCGTGGAGTGTGTGTGCTGTGCATGTCTCGTATGCTACAGTGCCGTCACTGTAACCGTTTTTTGATCCACCCGCCGCCAAAAATCACTTCGCCCCTTTATGATCTCAAACCACCAACCAGCTTGTATCACTTGCCGAAGGGGGGGGCTGGAGGGGCAATGGGGGGGGGCTTTTGCGGGGGGGGGGGGGGGGGGCTCCGAACAGTTGCGGCCCAGGTGTGATCTAACAGTTCGCAACACCCCGTGCCCCAATGGAGGGGAGGGTATCATCCGCTTGGGTATTCCCAGCCACGATGGGAACCTCAAGGCAGTGGGGTCTTGCTCATGTGCTTAGAGTTACACAATGGCACAAGATATACATGTATAGAGAGGGGTTGGGGAGGGCAAGTGCATAAGTGTGGCCATAGCAACCTCAGGGTGGTGGCCCTGGACCACACGCCATGACGGTACATCACCCCTCCCCGCTTACACCGCACTTGCACAAGCCTCCTCCCCAAACGTTTCGAGGAGGGGAAGGGAAGTGCCTAAAACCAAGAGTGGCTATTTGGAACACTTTCTATGGATCGACCTAAGAAGGGGAGGGAGGGGTAAGGCCACTGGCAAAGAAGGGCACCGGAAACAGCCCTTACTTAAACAACTCGGCCTCGCTTAATGAGCTATCAGAATCATATGGGGTGGTTGGTGGCCTCTTCTTTGGCTGCCAACTAAACACCTGGTTCCTCTTCCCTACACTTTGCAAGGGGCGAGAGCGCTCTTCCCCAGAAGATGCCTCGCAGGAGGAGGAGGAGGAGGAGGAGGATTTTTTGTACCAACCTTCCGTTCCAAGCAGACAACTGTGGGCCCGGGTACTCTTGCATGAACATGAGTAGTCCATAGCACACGACCACAATGGAGCTCTGCAGATCAACAACTCGACAACGTGCCGCATCCGCGTGGGGAAGTGTCACCAGAGGAGCTGGATGACTTGTTTGTCTTGGGGGCTGGGGTTGGTGTTGTGGTGGCAAGGCAAGGGGGGCTTGGGGGGGCTCAACTACGTCCCTTGCATCCTCTTCATCCATGTCATGATGAGACCGCTTGTTCTTTTTCTTGGTGGACAAGTTCACCACCATTTCCTTTTCGTATGCCTTGACACACAAGGCACTCGGAGGTGTAGAACCAGCATGCTTCACGTCAAAATGGTGGGCCATACTATACAACCAAATTGTATCTCGGCACAACACGCAATTCATGGGCCGGTTGGTGCACGGATTTCACAAAGCTACGCGCCATTGCACCATACCGCACCTTCGTGGGCTCCAACTCACAATTCGTTACCATGAGTGACACAAGCCTACCTTGTGTATGGCGCAATAAATCCGTGGTACAATCATGGCCACCACAATAACCACAAATGTCGCACACACTCCAAGGAGATGTGCCTACCAATGTGTGTTCGCATGGAATGCAGGGCAGACAACCTTGAGGTTGGTGCTGCTTGCCCACCTTAACGCAACATGCCTCATCTTTTTGACCAAGGAAAGGGGTAGGTTGGAGTACTGGTCAATACGAAGTGTTGGGGCACTTTCGGGTGGGGTGAGCAATTGCTCTTGTGTCATAGCAATGACCCGTTTGGCCTGTTCATACCACATATGGTCAACATTGGACTTCAGTTTCACGAACTAGCGAGCTTGCCCTTTGAATTTGAGTACTTTTTGTACCAACCTTCCGTTCCAAGCATACAACTGTGGGCCGGGGTACTCTTGCATGGACATGAGTTGTCCATGGCACATGACCACGCTGGAGCTCTCAACTTGAGCCACCGACAACCCACTTACATTGCGGCCATGCTCTGAGAGTGCCTTTAAGTAGAACAAGCCAAGGGACAACTTTGATCCTACATACCAAACCAGTGTTGCAAAAGAGTCACCAACAATCGGGTTAGACTCGGGGTCAGCATTCACAGCATTCACAGTGGGTTGCATGGGAGTGCAGGGGCATGAGCTTTGGGTGGCAAGCATGAAACAGTCACGTGGACACGAAGCAATGCCATCATTGTACAACACATTGAGCACATGGTGCTTCGATTTCCCTTGCCCTTCAAAGTCCAACAAAACGGGTGGAGAAGCAAATTGCTCTTGCACCTCATCCGTTGCTTGAACTAATTGATCGTTGATGTTTTCTTCAACGACCAACGGATTGTGCCTCCAAGCGGTGAGCATATAAACACATGTGGTTGTGGTGCTTGTGGCCCATGGGATTCCTTAGGCCAGCACCTTTAACAACTAACTGTTGGCCAGAGGCCCCCTACGAGGCCGCAAGCAAGTCATAAAGCGCTCCACACATGCACGTCCGGGTATGCATATGCAGCAATGTTCGGCAGTTCCAAAGCTCACATGTGTTCTATGAACAACTTCATCCCCTTCTGTATTGGCCTTTATTTTGTCTACAAACCTGGTGTCTGCATGGTACTCACAAATGGGCGCTCTCCGGTTAGGTGGGTCAGTCTATGCACCGTGCTGTGTAGTTGATACCAAATCCATCAAGTGCAGTCAACCACTCACTTAAGCCTTCGAGTGTAGGAGTGCAACAAGGGGGGTTTTCGGGGGGGGGGGGATACCCCGTTAGGGAGAATCTTCAGTCATTGGCGTGGCTAGCGGCGACGAGGTTGGCTGATTGTTGCTGGCATACCTTGCTGAACAGACATCCGTGCTTGGTGTGTAAGCCCTGTGGCATACGGGGAAAGGGGGGGGGGTGACCATGGGCTCCAGGCCCGGATTACTCCACAGGTTCCGTGCTGGCGTGCTATCTAGATGTAGACTGCTTTCTTCGTGATCCGAGACCAGAGTGTTGGCCTCGTGTGTTGCCACTTTCCAAGGTGACAGAAGTGGCCGGCGAATACTTCATGGAGGATGAATCATGCAAATCCATAATTGACTATCAATTAGTAGAACTGCTTGAACTAACGGATGGCACATTATCATCCTCATTGTGGGCATCAAAAAGGAGTCATCAGGCAGGCTCGATGTCCTCTTGGGGGGGGTGCAAGGGGAAAATGAAATTCGAGGGTCCCGAAACCATGCTATGGAATGCAACATTGGGTCTCCACGTGATGGAGCTCCAGTGATCTCGGCACAACCAGGGCTTTGCGTGGCATCGGGGTATGCGGTAGCTCTAAAGAAATGACTAGCCTCTTTAGCACTGATAGAACGTGATAAATAGGCAAGCCGAGGCAACCCTTTTCTGCCAAATGATCTGCTGTCGCATTGCCCTCAATTCCACCGCGACTGGGGACTTTCACCCACCACGGGACCAGTGTGGACCTGTAATGGCATTAAGCAACTTAATCCACAGGTCCACGTTGGCAACTGGACCATGGTTGTTCACCCACCCTGCATGTCTCCAGCCGCCCCTGTGAGCCCACAAGGGGGGCCGGGGCAAAGTTGGCGTCCTAGGACCCGAAGCCTCCCCCCCCCCCCCCCAAGGTGCAGCACAACCGTTCCCCCTTAGCCAGACGGAAGTGGCAACAACACTTGAAGTGGGGGGTTGGGGGGAATCAATTCATCATGCACTGAAATACCCAGGAACAACTTGGGAAGCAGTGTTCAACTTGCAACACACTTGAGGCTGGGAGGGGGGGGTTGGAAGGAGTGTACTTTTGGAGGCTTTTTGGGAAGGATCCCTTACAAGGGGACTAGATCTTCCAATGTCATGGGAACTCTATTTTACGGGCTGTTTGAGGCTTTTTGAGAATAACATCAAGGATTTGTAGGTCAGTGCCTGTGTGCACCCTGTGCCGTGCGTTGACAAGGGCTCACGGTTGCCCTTTGGGTTGGGTGCGGGTCAGCACAAACCCCCGGCGGCCCATGGGAGTGGCACTTGGGACTACTGAGGGGATTGCAAGATGTTGCTTGTCCCAGGTACAGTTTCTTTTATGGTCCAGACCAAAATAAGCTGGCGTACCCTGCTCACAATATGGTACTCGAGACAACCTCTCGGAATCAAGATGGTGCTTGTCCCAGGTACAGTTTCTTTTATGGTCCAGACCAAAATAAGCTGGCGTACCCTGCTCACAATATGGTACTCGAGACAACCTCTCGGAATCAAGATGGTGCTTGTCCCAGGTACAGTTTCTTTTATGGTCCAGACCAAAATAAGCTGGCGTACCCTGCTCACAATATGGTACTCGAGACAACCTCTCGGAATCAAGATGGTGCTTGTTCCAGTATTTTAAAAACGACATCAATGACCTCATCTTGGGACCAAATGTAATTGAATTGAATGGTTTGCAGGCGAATTGAACCTGCATGCTTGCCATCTGCATTTTGGGGGGGGGGGGGTGTTTATGGCCGTTCTATCCATCAACTCCACAAATGGAGATCTGTTCTTCAGCCTGGGAAACGGGCCGTAAATGTAATTTGGGACCTTGGAAGACCCCAGACACGAGGAGGAGGGAGGAGGGAGGAGGAGGTTTTGTGGTGTGGCGACAGTTTGGAAGCAAAACATACTTCCAAGTGGTTGCTGTCTGAAGTGATCCCAACCATGCCCCCAAAGGGGCTCCAAAGCGGAGAGGACTAAAATGGCAACATAGCCCCTACCATCTGTGAGGAGTAAAGCGCGACATAAACCACTACCGTTGCAGGTCACACCACAAATGAATATGAATTGTGGCTGCACAGCCTTCCAAAACAGCCCTTCAAAGTGACAGGCAGTGTGCGTTATCCCAACAAGGACTGCAAAAGGATGGTTAATGAGCTTGAAACACCCTGTTGTATGGCATCCGGGCAAAACACATGGTTTTCTTACTTCCTCGCACCACAAACAATAGTTTGTTGCAACGCTCTTCTTTGGTTCACAAAGGCACAAGCAGTTCACTGGAATGTGCTAGATTGCGCTGCATATTTGTACGACCAGGATAAGTCCCCTGTGGGGTTGTCATTTCAAGATAGACTAATGCAAATACAGAAATAGGCCTTTGCATCCACACTGTACTTATGCCTCAATATTTGTGTACTTGTCCCTCCTGACAGTCCCGTGATAGTAGCTGAGACAATTCCTCCTACTCATGCTCGCTGTACCATGATACACACAAAGAGATAGAAAAATATAGAAAATTGAATAATACTATGGAGTACCAAGGGGGGGACACAGGTAGTGTGGAGAGCACCCAAAGATGAATCACTAGTCGTCGTTGTATGTGACATGCACAAAAGCCTATCCGTCCTAGAATAGTAGAAACCCACTGGCATGCCTGAACACAGTGCAGATTTCACAACACAGCAGCAGCGCCCACACCTTTCAAGGATGTGATGGCGTATGAAATGCCAACAAGTATTCCTGAACCTTCAAGCATCCTGCAGAGCTAATTTCCTGGTGTCATTGAGAAGCAAAAACATGACGATCACCTTGCTCTTGTTCCTGCCTGTGGTGCGGGTTCGATGATGCCAGATTTCAGAAGGCTTCAGGGGGCCCATGGCCTAGCGGCCTTCTTGCAGCACAACCACCAATTGAAATGCCCCCCAGGGTGTTGGTCAGCAGGTCAGTGTCCCCCATCACAATCAGATCCACCAAGCACAGAATTGCCTGACCAAATAGAGATGAGCTCAGAGAGTGGTCCAGGGTATACGTGGGTAGCAAAACCCACCAAAGGTGGAAAATGGCATTATTATTCTGATTTCATGGTGAGTTTTCAATGGCTATGGTACAGGCACCCATTTCTTCCCGGTTCCTGGACCTCCTCCCGTGGGGTTCTGGCATGCCCAGTGGATTTCACAACATACGCATCCATTGCATTTCTACCTGTATTTTGAGGAATTCTGCCCTCCTGGTCCAGAGTAGTAGACTTGAAGGTCACTGGTGACCGGCATGCTTCTGCACCCAACATGGGCAGTGCACGCACAAGTGGTCTAAGAAAGCATCACTGTATCATCTGCAGCTCGGCAAAACCAAGCCCTATGCCATGTGAAGACACTTCAGATCCAGCCCTCCCTGCAAGCCTTACTTTAGGTCAGAGGCAGTTGTCTCAGCTGACTTCACCTCAAGGGTGCCCCTTAAATTAGTTGGAGAAAGAACAGCTGCTGATAATTACACACTGGCACCTGGCAATCAAACCACGTCAACTGGAGACTAAAGCATTGGGGCTTTCCCCTCGTATCTCGCATGTGTTGGCGCTAAATGAGAGTGTTTGATGGACGGCAGTTGGAAGCTTACACACAGTGCACTTCTTTGTGTAAAAGAAAATCTCAAGCACAAAATGGCATTTTCCTTTCTTCCAAACCACGGTTGCTTAAACAACTTTCATGGAGGCTGACTGGGCAAGGGGGAAATCCATTTGCACAGGGGATGGGGTTCATTTTCAGGACCCTCCCCCCAAAAAGATCCCTGGACCGAGGCGCTTGCTGACCCACTGACAGCCCGTCAGGTGGGTTGGGAAAGAAAGGGGGGGGGGGGGAGGTAATACATATGAGTCAAATGATCCCCCAAATGGGCTAGTCATTTCGAGGTCACTGTCACGGAGGAAATTTTTCCAAAAAATCTCCATCCAGCCCCAGGTCCAGGTCCAATCAAGGGGCTTCAGAGATGCGGTGGTGGGGTGTCCTTCCCAACAGGCTGGTGCACAACGTTCCCATGCAGTTTTCTGCCTCAGCTCAAACTCAAAAATTTCAAAACTGATCTCTCTGCCTTTGTGACCACCCGTAATGATCAAATATCCCATGTGAAGCATGTCTTCGACCCTCTTTGTGTGTTTTTCACCTCGGCATTGGTGCAAGGGGTGGGTCCTTCCCAAGGACTGGTGCACCACCTGCTTGTGCAGTGTTCAGCCTTAACACCGTGGTCCCTCTTCAAGGCGCGTTGCCGAAGGCAGAAAAATTCCTTTAGACATGTGGCTCCCGAGCGCGGGTATGTTTTGACAGGGAAACCAGCTTGAACTTGGGCTACAAAGGGGCCCAGACGGTTATGTCCCAAGTGCCCAAAAAGTGCATAAAAGATCAAAGCTCCCACCGCCTAAGCCAAAACTCTCACAGTGGGGGGTCCAAAAATGCTTTTTCAATTCTTTGGCTCAAAATCGCAAAATTCCAAAAAAACCATAATCTTGGGGTCAAAGAATTCGGGGGCGAGGGTCAATTTCCGATTTTTGCTCCCCCCCCCCCCCCGGGCCCCCCATAACGGCTACTCAACCAGGGGGGGGGGGGGGGGCGAGTGGTCAAAATCCAAAAATTCATGGGGGGATAATGTGGTCTTGCAAAATGATGATTTTTTGCAAGGTGCAAAGGGTGTACGTGAATACCCCCCCAAAATGGGGGTGTATGGCGTACACGGCTGCACTTGATTGATCTAACAACTTCTTCGAGGTGATTGCCGTGGACAGGGGCAAGAGAAGGGAAGCGGTCCCAAAACGTGCATGACCTGCATGGCAACGGAACCCTCTGCATTCATCCTTGCACAGCTGTGAATCCCAACATGAAACGACAAGTACAGAGAGGGACTGCAGCGATGGGGGCATCATGGAGGTGCCGAACCACAGGAGCAGTGAAACCAAAGAAGGTGGTCGGCGAATCAACACCGCCGTCGGTTGCCCACCGACTGCCACACTGTGCCCCTCGGCCGCTGTCAGGTACCCACTCCCGATCGCCGGTTGGAACTCAGCCACAATCAAGCCCCAACCGCCATTCGTGGCGCATCAGCCACCGTCGGTCAGCTGACCAGAAGCAGCAACATAAATTTGTTGGTGTTCAGTTGCTTCATATGAACTCACAAAAGGGACTCGGAACTCAGAATGATCGTGTGGTGGTGTTGCGACAATCCCACAGCCGGTGTTGTCATGAAATGCACGGCAGGAAACCCCAACCTCAGCTGTGCTCATGCCTCCCACAAAGGGATTCAGGACTCCAGCAGGACCTGAGGATGCCCTGACCGCCCTCCAGGCGCTGGGCACACGGATGTGCACCGCACCGCACTGGGGACTGGTCAGCTTGGGGGCAGGCTGGAGCCCCCACTGCCTCAACTGTCTCCACTGGCACCTTCGTCGTTGGGCGCAGGAGCACCCTCATCACCCCCCATCTGCATGTCGATCAGCTCAAGGATCTGAGGCAGGGTCAGGTCTGGCCGCGCGTCTTGCAGGTCATGCAACCAGGTGCGGGCCTCCGGCATCCTCTCTAGGCGGTGGCCCGGCAAGTGCTGCTGGTTGAAGCGCCCCGCGGCCGGCGGGCGGTTGCTGGTCTTGCAGGCCCCACACAAGTCATACCCCATCTGGTCGGGGCAGTCCGTGCAGCGCCACCGCTGCCCCACGATCGGGTACACGCCGCAGTTGTCGCAGCCGCACCCGAAGTGCACGAAGTCCCGCACGCTGGGCACCTGCAAGTTCCGGGGCCTCACCCTCTTCTCCTCACCACCGTAAAGCGCCACCGTCCAGCGGCCCGACTCCTCATCAAAGTCTTTGAGGACGCCCTTCCGCCCATTCAACGCTGGCGCCGCAACGAGCCCCGTGAGTGCCACGCGCGCGCCCTGATGCAGCCCCTCTCCGGGCGCCGGGTCCGGCTCGTCTGGTGCCGGGCCCGGTGCTGCGCAGGCGGGCGCAGGCGCCGTGGCACTGGTTGGCACTCCGCGCGCGACACGCGCGGCCAGTGCGTCGGGAACGACGGCTTGCAGGACATTCTCCAGCAGCAGGCACTTGCTCGGCACGCCAGGCACCGGCGTCGCGCACACCGGGCATGGGACTCCGCTCAGTGTCGGCAGGCAGCCGCCTTGACCGCACACCACATGACCGCAGTTCAGTACGGCCGGCGCGAGGGCAAGACATCCACAGGCCCCGCACGTCAAGTCGGCCCCCACGGCGGGAGCCAGGTCCCCCGGCGGCGGGGGTGGGACCACCGGGGCGCGCGCTTGAAAATTCTCCAGTTCCGTCGCAGCGACCTCTGCGGCGCGTTGCTCGCAGTCCTCCGGGAAGAGTCGGTTCAAGACATGCTGCAGCGGCACGCACACGGACGGGAAGTGGGCGAACGGTGTGCGGCACATTGCACACGTTGATGTGACGAACGAGTCCATGGCCTTGAACATGCACCAGAAGCAGAATGCGTGGCCGCAGCCTGCAACGCAGGGCCTATGGAGGAGCAGTAAGAGGTGCACATGGGTGCTGAACCTAAGACTAGGGCGCACTGTGGTGCGCAATGCTAATGGGGACACCAGAAGATGGCATCCAGGTTCAATATGAGAGTTCTGCGTGGAGGATTGAGGGACCGCATGGCTTGAAAAAACAACACAACTCCGAAGAGCACATAGCAAATCATGCGTTCACAATTTGCCTACAAACTGCGTAGTCATACCCAAACATGGCATCACCACATTTGGAACGGAACTAAGATGGGTGTGGGCCTGTCCCAATGCAGTTTTGCCGTGTTTCCACCAAAGATTCCCGGTAGGAGGCATCTTCCCTCCAAAGATTCCATTCATCAATCAATCAATTCACCAATTCATCAATCAATCAATCAATCAATTCATCAATCAATCAATCAATCAATCAACGCACCTGCCACCGCAGTGAATCGACCTCCCACTTCCAGATAGTGGTGAGGACGTTCACTAAGATGACGAACAGGGGGCCGCCCCCCAGACAATCCCAACAACAACAACAATAACAACAACAACAACAACAAAATTAACAACAGCGGCATTAACAATGCGGTAGGAAAGGGCAAGAGAACCCCCGCGATGGTGCACAGCATGCCATTCAGGGAGTAAATGCCACAAACTCCCAATATGCAGGCACAAATATGCAGATTTTGCAGGACAAACATGACCAGGGCAGCATTGCAAATGGTTCTTGATGCCCTGTGGGTGAGCTTTGGGTACGTGAGCAGGGGCAGTGTGACCAATTGGTGCACTGTAATGCCGCAATGATGGGGTACAACCTGTGGAGGACCTCGTGACAGATGCCGCACTGGAACTGGTCAATGCTGGGCACAGATTGGCCAGTTCCAGTGCCAGATAGTGGGTCACTGCTGGAGGACGACTCATGGTGGGAGGTTTGGCTGCCGGTGCCTTGCTCTTGCAGGCAGCTCGGTGCTGGGCCTTCGCCTGCAGAGGCTCCGGAGCGCTCGGCAATGATGCGGCGCATAGCCTGGCGGTCTTGCGCGAGCATGGCAGCATTGATGTTGCCATTGTACGGCAGAGGTTCATTGTCTCCATTGTCACTCCCCTTATTCGTCTTCGCGCTGATGCTGGGCTCCGGTGCTGCATCCCCTACGGCTGGCCGAGATTCAGTCATCGTTTGTACTGCATGGGTTTGGAGAATGTATGAAGAGAAACATGGCATAAACGTTGTTGTTGGTACCGTTGGGGCCAAGACCCATCCCATGCCCATGCATCTGTCACCCACAAACACACCAATGTGTTTCCTCTTCACCCGCCCATACTCACGGTCCAAAACCTGGACCAGGAACAAAAAAATGACCCTTGGACATCCATGGCACCCACTTAGCAATAATTTGATGATGGTTGCCACCCTCCGGCATCACGCTAGGAACCTTTCCAGTCAAATGTTCGAAACGAATCGTGCACGGCTGTCTGTTGCACTTCTCGTGCACTGTGCACAAGGCGCCATCAAGCACCCCCAACACTGGCCAGCAACACCTTTCGGCGCAGGTACCTGGGCTTATACAAGCGGCGGCTTGGACACGACCCATGCATGATTCAAATGCTGCTCATACTGCAAGGTTCACTGTGAATGAAGCGCAGCACATTGCCTGCTTGTGTTGAGATCTGCTGCTTAGCACTCCTGCCCACTCCTGCTTGGATAATGCTACAGTCAATCAGTTGGGTTCAATACATTGGATCCCTCAATCTAACTTACACAACCCGCGATATCTACCATATACTGTAAATTCACTGAGACAAGTGGGGAGCACAGCCGCGTAGGGGCAGGATTTGGAAAATCTTGTGGGGATTGGCCAGTCCCGTTGGGGGCAGCCCAGTTCCGTGAGGGGCTGCCCACTGTAGCTTTGTATGATTACACGGCGCAGCGCCAACAGATCCCACTTGCCCAACAACCCCCACATCCCCGCAACCCCCCTTTTTTGCGGTGTTTTCCAGGCAGTATTGGATTACATACACCGCCACTGCCTAGCCTACCCATCTGCCCCGGCCCTTCGGCCCCGGGGTATGGTAGAGCAGTATCGCGCACGGATGGAGTTCTGTCTATTCTGTCTTGCTCGTGCGCCTGCTTGAGCTGCTTCTTCAGTGGCAGCCGCAGCAGCCTTTGGCTTGGGGGCTTCCTTGGGTGCCATGAAATGACGAAAGGAGCCTGGGGAAACAAACGTAGAATAGTGTGGGTTTTCTACTTTGATTTCCCACTTGCTATGCCCCAAATGGGGGAGTAATGCATGGTGGCAAGGGGTTGTGGTATGCAGCAAGGCCCCGTCTCATCATGTCAGACCAAACGGGCTTGGGCAAATTCACCATGGTTGCTGAGATTGGGTTTGCAGGCTCTGAGCCACCCAAATACATGCATAACACACACAGAAAGAGAATCAAACAAAACTTGGGTGTTAGCGGAGCAGGTGGTTGTTCAAGCAAATGCACCTGTCTAAGCATAAGGAAAAAAAAGCTGGGTGACATTGGTCTTTCAGTTGCAAACAGACATTGGTCATCGTAATGACGTGCATTGCATGGTGAAAGCAAGTGCAAAGAAACCAACCAGAAGAAGGTCTGTAGCGGCACAGCTTCTGTGTAATTCCACTACAATGGTATTGCGCCATAGAGATCTGGAACCATACCACTTGGTGTTGTTACATGGCTTGTTCACCAAAGGCCAGCCACAGTGAGTCTTGGGTAAGGGGTTGGGACCCAACCAATGGTTGAGTGGATAATAGGCTGCTGAATACCGACCCACGCCATGCCCAGAAAGCGCCATGTCTCGCCAAAATTTTCCTCCATTTCACCCCATTTTTCCTCCGGAACATTGTTGGGAAGCATATTTCGAGAAGTTCTGGTCCCTGGTACTATGCAGCACCTCCTCAAGCTGGGCGGAGGCTTTAAATATTTCAGCTGTTGTTTCGGGGTGAGAGGCTGCTAGTGTATCTGCAGAACAGAGAAAAAGTACACGGAACCCCCAAATGTTATGGAAGTGCAGTGGTTCTTGAAGGCGCAGCGTTTGCGGTTGAGACAGAGTAGGACCGCTGACGCACCCAGATCAGACCGTGAGCCTGGAAGCCAAGCACCCGCAGAGCATGGCACACCACACAAGAGAGTAAGCAGCAGAAAGCAGCAGAATAGCAAAAGAGGAAGAAATGAGAAAATGCTTCAGGTAACGGACGTTCGCATTGAAAACCTCTGTGCACACGGTGTTTGTGAATATGTGCAGGGGTTTTGAGGGCATGTGCAGAGGTTTGAGGGTGAGAACAGGAGTTGAGGTGTGCATGGGGGCTTTGAAACATTTGAGTGCCGGTGGATTTAAGGGTCTGTCCAGGGAGGTGGTGGATGTGTGCAGAAATGCTGAGGCTATGTGCAGGGGTTTTGAGGGTGTGAACAGGTGGACATAGAAGTAAGGGGACAGGAAATACTTGTGTGGATTAGTGGATTAATCGCCGAGGCTGGAAATTGCTGGAGGCATATATGAAATGGCGTCTTTGCTCCCAAAGCGGGCCCTCTTGTGGCATTGTGGTGAGTCGGGGTCAGCTGATAAATGGATACAGATTGCATCCCCCCCCCCAATTTTGAAAAATCCGATGGCCCAAATTTGCAACAGTCAAAAAAGATCTGAAACAGAGCACCTGGAGTGTTTGGTGTTGATTGCACACTCAGCGGTGCCTCGGTAACAGGAGGGCAGGAGGTGGCCAGCAAGCTGCTCTGCTTCTGGAGGCGCTGGAGGTCAGAGTTACCAAATGCTATCGCGTTTTGCGATGCAAGTGTGGCACCTTTGGACGAGGGAGCAATATTTCCCCTGGTAAAAGGCCATAAGAGCATTGATGCAGCCAAAAGCGCAGCCTCGCCGTGGTCAGGCCGATTCTGTCAGGACCAACCGGAGACGTCAAAAGAAAAGAAGGTTTTTAAATGAAGTTCAACAGCATTTCAGCAAAAATGCAGGAAAAACCAGCGAAAACAAGTGGGAATCATTTGTTTGCTTTGTGCGTGTTTGCTTGCTTTGCCATTGCACAAGGTGGGCCACGTGAGGTTTTTTTTGCGTGCAAAAAGGGGACCTACACCCCTATACACCTTTGTAGGTGTGCAGAAACTCCATAGCCACAGAGAGAGGATAAACAAAGGAAGACCTGTAGAAAGAGACCCATGTGTTCCATGGCACCACTCATGCCCAAATAACCCCCTGTGTGACATAAAGTCCATCTCTGGTTGCTTTACGGGGCCCAGGACAGTCACCCGTTTATCCTTCACCGCATGATGCAGTGTCGGTCTTCTCCTTCTTCTCATGAAGGTCCGCCAAGCCGCTGTCTTGACCCCACCATTTCTGTTTCTCCATGGCGGCGGGTTGTGGTGGTCAAGACATTAAGGATCCATACGGCATCCCCCCCCCTTCATCTTTCTGCATTCCCCCTGCATTCCCCCCCCATTGTTCCTAATTGTCACTGAGGTTGCAGCCCATAATACCCACCCTGTGTGCCCAATAACCCAATGGAACAACCTTTTCCACCATTTTAGGATTGGTTCCTCACTACTTCCTGGCAGAGTTAAAAAACAAACGAAGTGCCCAGTTTTCATCCACTGTACCCATTTCGCCCAAACTCTGATAATCAGTGCAATTTCGACCCGTTCCCCCCGCGTGAGTTGACCTCCTGCACATGAGAAAGGCACAACGGGCAGGCCTCCAATGCCCAACTGAGATGGTCACGTCGTCACCCAGATCTCAACATTCAGGAAAAACGAAAATGTATTTTTGGAATCAGTGTGATGAGGCAATTCGGCAAACTCATACCTGACTTGTACTTGATCCGTACCCATAAACTGCCGGCAGTGCTGCCATACCCTCCCCTGATGTTCAAAGTGTTACAGACACCACTGACTCTGCCGGTCCATGCGGAATCTTGTTACCCTCGTCTGAACTTCCAATGATGCATCGGCCAGCACAAAGATAGTAGCAACACTTCAGGCTTAACACGAACGAAACAGGCACACAGTGTATCAGCGCACTTGTTTTGATGTGCCATATCAATCCTCATCCAGTTTCACAAGGTTGAGCATAAATGTGTCCCCAAAATCATCGTTCGTTTTCCGATTCTGTCCCCCAAACAACACGACAGCCCCATCTTCCACAAATGCCGCCCCTGCATGGAACATGCGGGACTTCAATTTGTCACCCACCAGGGTTGGAGTCATCCACAGCTGCCTCTCAAAATCCAAAACATAGACATGCTCGCTTTCATGCCCCAGCGCCACCACCATTCCATTCTTCAGAGCTGTACATGTCTCCCCATAGATCCGCATGTTTGGGCCTGGTCCGCGGCCCCGGAATGATTTTGTTGTCCACTCGCCCACGTCAAGGCTAAGAACATGTAAAGTGCTGCCAGTTTCACGTGCCTCGGTTGGGAGGAATGCACCGAGGGTGTCCAGGCCGCCAAAAACATACATGTCATTTCCAAATACAACGGCGCTGTGTGCATACCTGAGCATGAGGCGAGACGGAGGCAAAAGCCCATGAAAGAAAGCCCCTGCCCAAAACCATCACGACATCATTATGGGGGTTTCATCCGAATGCAACCACAGCATTATGCTTAGATACGAGATATGGCTGTTGTGATGGGTGCGGATCCAGCATTTTCAGTCCAGATTTTCATTGAGATGTCGCCAGAGTATCACCCAGAAACCGAAGGAGGAGGATGATGAGGAGTCTCAGGAGGATTTCACGTGGCCGTAACACGAGAATGTGTGCGCCCTTCTATGGTTTGGAGATATGAGAAGGCATGCGTGCATTAGGGTTTGCAAGCGAAAAAATCAATTTGCACAACATAAAACTTTGAATTAGCACAAAGCATCCTAAAATGAATAATCTGATATGACATGAAATCGATGAAACAATATAGTGCAATACTGATATTAAACCATGATGTCATAGAAATATGATTAAACTCCTCCAATAATAATAGTAATAATAATAGTAATAATAACAGAATAATACTTCAGTAAAGACCACTAAAGAGGGGTTAAATCAGTTTTGTTGACACAGAGTTTCAGAACACGATCGTCGTTTTTTCACGTTGATTGCCATACAAAATACACATTGTTGCTCCAGTCGACCTGACAAACAAACAGACTCTCGTCTCACAACAGCCGACCCCCAAATGGTCACATTTGTCCCAAAATTCAGGATTTTCAGGGGGGTTTTCAGGATTTTGCTTGTAGGTCAGACCTGATGCTTCCAATTCGCCCAAATTGTTTTCTTCGATCACCAACAGATCAGCATCATTCAATCCACCCGTCCTTTGATGCAGTCATGGTTCACAATATTCATTTTTTTGGTCAGAGAGCGCCATTTGTCAGCCTAGATTTCATGCAGGTTTTTCTTGCAGATGTATCAAAGAGCATTGTGCACATACATGTATTTGCCACTGTTGTGGGGCCTTGAAATACCCTTGCAACCCCCCCCCCCCAAAAGGGGGGACACCGTCGCTTGGTGACCGTCTCCCCCCCCAGGGGGGGGCTGACCGTCGCGCTACGGGGGGAGATTTCAAGGGGGGGGCAGGGTAGCACAATATGATACAATACAATGTAAGGATACCCCAGTCCCAGGTTGAGTGCCGATCACGAAGTGTGCGTGAGTAGTAGCATACACGGTCACCGGGAGGAAACATCTTGGGTCTGAAAAAGGGACACGACACCCTGCACACCGCCTTTGGAGAGAAAATCACAGAATACACACAGGTGACTAATTTGAAGTAATGGGAAAGCATTGCAAGAACGTGTGTGTGACAGATGGGGAACACGAACCACCGCAATAGATATTGCCTAGCACAACATTGAAGTGACGGTCTCCCCCCCCCGGGGGGGGGGATTGCACGGGGGGGGCGGGGTACTATTCTCATGGCGGCCAGCCGCCAGGTGTTCCTATGCGTAAGTGGAAGGATACCCCACTTCTGGTTGAATTGCATGCACAATATTTGTGCATCATCTGCATTGTGGTGAAGCACAACGGATTACCACTGTGGCAACGCAACCCACTTGTGCCTCCAGGGGCAGAAAGACAATCGGGATGACATTATCTGGAGCATGAGTGCAACGTTTATGAAAAACGCAGGCGCATTATGAAGCAGTAAGAAGGAAGCGGGGGGGGGAAGAAATTACTGTGCCCATCCATGTCGGTTGCAGCCAGCTGTCAGAGGGACTTGGACGTCACGCAAGGGTGGCGTTGTCTGTCAGCAATCACATGCAATTTGCGAAGTGCAAAGGGCCAGCCCCATAGCCCTTTGACAGCATGGAGGTCGCAGTAGGGTGATGGGCGGTCCCATTCCAACCATCCACCCCACACAGGCATATCGAGACCCTGGAGGACCGCAACATCGCACGTACCACACCCCACTGTGTGCCGTAGTGTGCGGTCGGTGTTGAACTGGTGTGTGCGTGGATGCGTGCACCCACCCGCCACACGCTGCTCGTCACAATGTACCACACAATGCACCACACAATGCACCACACAGTGCACCAGAGGCAAGCCCAGGAGGGTGCCAGGATGATAATCAGCACTTTTAATTTTCAATGCGTCGGGCTTGGAATGTCGGGATCAAAGCCCGTGCAACACGCGCGCGCGCCCAAACGATGCACGCCGCCACGCACTGGGCACACCGCTTGGATGGAGCAGGGCCGATTGTCTCCAATTGCCGCCACTCTAACCGCTCAAGGTCCAGCATGTACGTGTCTCGTGAAAGAGTCATTTCCGCAGACCGGCCCCCAAACACAACCATGTGTGCGCCGTGGAGCGCTGCGCTCATATGGTAGTACGGTGGGGCGGTCCCTGTGTACTGCAACTGCTCCCATGCGAAATTCACAGTGTCCAGGCGGTATAGCCCAGTGGTGATCCCC
Source organism: Eutreptiella sp. 'Long Island Sound 2002' (assembly GCA_964036045.1). Lineage (NCBI taxonomy): Eukaryota > Euglenozoa > Euglenophyceae > Eutreptiales > Eutreptiaceae > Eutreptiella > Eutreptiella sp. 'Long Island Sound 2002'. Next base: position 32,184,917 of record OZ038392.1, on the reverse strand, counting down.
TTATCCCCGCGCCCGCCGTAGAAGTAGATCCCGGTGCCATACAACACCACCGCAGCACACATCGTGGCTGTTGGTGGAACCCCACTCAGGGGGTGGGCCTCCCAGCGCTTGGTGTGCAGATCAAGGATGTGCGCCACAGCGTTTCCCCCTGCAGAGCCAGAGAACACCCACAGTGCACTGTTGACATTGACGGCAACGTGGCCGTGCCTAGCAGGGGGGTTGCCAACTTTCCAGCCAACCTGGGCCACTCGCACCTGAAATAGAAAGACCATGGTGCCAAGCAAAGCACAGCATGTGCAACCATGAACTGAGACTGGAAGGCGGGGTGTGCAAAATACTGGACAGGGTTAAACGATGGCAGGTGGCTGGTCGCCAATTGCGGCTGGGTTAAAACAGATTGCGCGGTTCCACGACACGGTTGAGGTAATCACCGTTGGTTGGCAAGTAACCGTCCGTGATTGGCTGGTAACCACAGGTTGACTGCCAACCGCCTGCTTAGGGTTGAACCTCTGCATGCACTGCACCAACCTTAGGGGGGCAGGGCCACCACACAGCAAAATGTCAAAAATGCACCTCCTCTCCGTTGTCTGCTGTGCATGAGACTCGCTTTGCTTCTCAACCGTGCTATTACACCATTTTTGCATGGAACACCCATTTGTACGCACCCTTGGGTAGTCACTGCATGGCACCACGGCAAGAGAGACACCTCATTGAACACGAAAATCACACTTGGGCACAATACACTTCCCCTGGCAACTCCTCATTGGCATGACATGTCGTAGCCAGGTATTTGCTTGTGTTGCCTGTTTGGTTGTCGTACTTTTGGGGGCACAGCATTAAAGGCCACCACTAGTAGGGATTTGACCAGAATGTCATCGCCTGTGCTAGGGTGTTGTAGCACACAACATTTTCAATATGGATTGTCAACATTGTCAAATGTCGAAGAAATGGTGCACATCATGTATATTCATCACATTGACTTCACAGGGAAGTGTAAGGGAGAGGCATTCATCAAGGCCCACAAATACCATGGAGTATTTGGCAATGTAGCTGCTGGTGGCAAGGAATGGTTGCGAGTATAATTGTGACAGCTTGGTGCAGAGACACAGGGAGTATCGTTGCATAATACAGGTAACAAACGGTAAGGTCAAGCACCAATTTCCACTTGATGGAGGGTGCCCCCCCCCCCCCCGGCGTCCCGCTAAACCGTTAAAATGATGATATTTGCGTTGACTACAACCCAGAGGGAAGAACCACAAGAGATGCTTTAGTGATGCTTGAAGTTTGAGTGGACTCTTTGTCCTAGGGATCCTTTTGAACAATATGTTCACTTTTTGTTCTTTGCTCATTGCTTGGTGCACATTAATTGGGCAATTGTTTTGCAAGAAAACTACATCACACTAGATATGCCCCCACCAATTTTTTTACAAGATGCATTATAGGATCATTTATTGCTTTCCTTTTGCGCGCCACGCATGTTACCGGTTGGGCTTTGAACAATTTTGTGTCCCCATGCCTTTAGCTCGGAATGATGAAGATTTTGTTTCTATTGCTATCGCTGCTGTCGCTTTCTATTTCTATCGCTGCTTGCCGGAGATGTCGTTGCATAGGATGGTGGATGGTTGCGATCCAAAGAGCCACCTAGTGCTGTTTTGTGTGGTACTGAAAGGATGAGAGGGCCTGGGAGGGCATGTGCTTTGCCAAACCCCCATAATGGTTGCATATCTATGTCTCTTGAAAACGGCCAATTTCATGTCCTCCCTGCGTCCCCCCGCGTCCAAGACACCCTCATGGAAATGACATAGTTGACACGGTAGAATGGCGCATGTCCAAGAGGTTCACGCAAGTAGAGTGTTAGAGTCACTTTCTAAGTGTCTAATTTTTTCCGCCTGTGGATACGATCATGCTGGCTGAGGAGTTCTTGCATGTGCTTGTAAATGTGCCCTTTGCAGCAAGGGGTGAATGGTGGTGGGACATACACGCGTGGTTTTGAGGTAGACGGGAATCCTAATGGCATGTGACGAAGCCGTTCAACATCCCCAGTTTCATTTCATATGTATGACCATTTAATACATCCCCGGGTTGAGGAATGGGTGTCCACATCAATTAGCAAACAATTGTGCCTCCTTCATCCAGGTACTGCCAACAATCACCCTCCCGCCTTTGTCCAAATACAGCCAGCAACAAATGGTGCAACATTCACTGCAGCATGAATCGATGTCGGTGTTGTGCTGATCTTCTTGCTGTTATTCAATGGATCTTGGGGTTGTATGCATGTTTGGGGCGACCCTTGGGATGTAGTGCATGCTTTTTCAATTGGACATTTGAACGGGAGGGGGGGGGGGGGCTATCCTTATCTGCTTTAGCCCTCTGTCCCTAAGGCACAACCCATGCCGAATCCACTGATGCCCTCAACATGAATGTGATTCAACTTTTAAAAGGGTTGATGGTCTAAACTTCTCCCAATTTTCTCCAAAAAATCACACCATGGGTTTTTCAAACAAATGTGCTTCCATGGTTTTGACTGGGCAACAAATTTATGGGTTGGAAATTGCCCATTTACTTGTGGATTCAAGTTTTTTTGGGGGGGGGGAATTGCTATCACCACCAATCAAGTAAAACTAGAAATCCCCACAAAATCAATGGATTGGCGTCCAATGCAATCCACCAAATTAGCATTCTGTGCTTTAGATGTACCAATATGCATGTGCCCCTATGTGCCTACGTTTAGGAAGGCTCAATAGGAGTGATGCCAAAGAAATCATCCAAGTGTGGATGTCAAATGCGCCTCCCTAGCCCACGGCCGACTAAGTCAAGAGTGCAAAACTGGCGACTTAGTACTTCAAGCGTGCAAGGACACAACATTGTGACCACACGCTTGCTTTGACACCAGCAAAAAAGTATACTAGCCACCAAATTCCCGCAATTACCGAATTATTTTGGTGTGATTTTTGACCTCTTGGTGCACCACCTAGCAATATTGTGTGTATACTGTGCAATTTTGTATATTGAGGGTTGCAGCAAACACTTTGGCAAACTTTGTGGTTTGAAGCAAATGATGAACCCATCCAAGGCAAACGGCTGTGGTGTGATGCATCCAACGACCATTATCAAACACACTTGGTGCACATTCAAAGTTTGACAACGTCCTCTTGCGCTCTTGCTACTTACAATATTCCCCATTTCTTCGGAAATACCGCAACCACCCGTAAATTGTATGGCTGTCAACTTGCTTTTAATTATTGTGCAATGCCAGAGTACCAACGATCCCATGTAGCCATTTTGAGCACGGGCCTACAAGGAAAGGAAAGAAGGAAAGACAGGGACAAGACGACGCATTCTGGAACGACAACGACGACAATTTTCACACCGCAAGGAATGTGATTTTTGGTTAACTTTAGGGGTGATACAATATGTGCGCCTTGGTCACACTGTGCAAATGCGTACCTACACATCTCTTCGTCAGATCTTTGTTGTATGTAGATTCTATTTGCAACGTGTTTGGCATGTGGTCGCACATTTAATGGCTTTCTCGGTTGTGCCATTCCTTTTACCTCAAGAATTGTGGAGTAGCCCCGTGGATACTTCATTGTAGAAGGTACATTCCGGTAATGCTCTTGAGTTTTGTGTCATCCTCACTCATCACTAACTCACGTGATGACATGACAGCAAAGACATGAAGAAATTTGGTAGAACTCGCATGGTCCGAATGCTCACCTAGCTAGTTCGGGCACAGGGTTCCATGCTCATCTTCTATGCTAAATCACAAGCAAGCGACAAGGAAAAATTCGCAGAAACACATGAAAACTATGTTGGAGCTATGGAATGTGGATTGTTTTGTGGCTTTGCATGTGGGCGTCACTTTTTGTACTATTCCAAAAAATTGCACAACAAATTTGATCAAACATTGCTCAGACGACCAACATCAAAATAGGGTCTATTTTTGGCTCTTGATTTGTACTTGCCATGAATTTAATATCATTTCCGCAAGCAAACATGGTTTGAAAAGTCACACTCAAACTCTTCTTAGATCCAACACCTGGACCACGCACTATCACCAAGTATGCATTCGTGCGAGTTGCGAATCACGGCATGGTGACACAAGATGCCTTCATTCCATTTTATAAGCAACACCTTGAAAGTTTGGTTCGTTGGATGATTATCTCTCAACCTTTGGAGACGCGGTTGTTGCTAAAACGGCACACGCAGTGATTTTGGGGACCAAATCGTAGTTGAGACGAACGGGAAGGGTGCACATAGCGCAACCTCTGGTCCAACGACACGCAAACCTGATTACGCGGACGTCAATGCAGCACACCACCAACACACTAGCCATGCCCCTCACCTTTTATCTCGTTCGCAGGAGGCAACCACGCAAAACAACGTGTGCCCACATTTGATCGGCATCATTGTTCATGGTTCATACGTTCGCAAAGTACATGTGCAAGAGCCAAAACGCCGTTGTGGTCGGGTATCATTGACATCCAAGCGACACACCTGAAACCGATTCGGCAACTTCATCATCAAGTCATACTCTAATTGAGCGGCCTCGGCGGCTTCACGTTCCTCCTTCTCACGCTGCAAGCGCTCTTGTTCCGCGCGCTCGGCATCCTCTTTCTCCTTCTCAAGTCGTGCTTGCTCCTCCCGCTCCTTATCCTTCTTGTTGGGCTTGGCTTTGGGCGCCATAGACGAGAGCCGCAAGCCTCCAACTACATGAACCTTCGATGAGAAAAAAAAAGAATTGTCAACACTTGCCGTTTTGATGCGTACCCAAAGCACATGCTTGACGGTTTAAGTTCCGGTTCGTCGAGAAATCCCCAAATTCACGCCACTTAGCTTCCGTGTTTCCAATCGGTACGAGCTAACTATGCGGCACGATGCATTCGACAGTTGGAAGCGTGGTGCTCGACCACGGAAGCTTGTAAAAATTGCGTGCAAAGAATGGTGTGGGTATGGGGTCATGTAGCGAGCCGGTAATGTGACTTTCCGTATCCGTCACGGATGTGCGATCCTAATAAGGATGCACACTCGACACAAAAATCTAAGATTGATCATGTGTGCTTGATGTGTCGTTTTCCGACGAAACGTTAGGCGCGAAAACAAAGGCAAGTAAGAGCCGAAGGACAATTAAAGAGCTTAATGAGGGGATGGTTGATTTATTGTTTCACGAGACAAGTGGGGCGCGAGGGAACGCAAGTAAGGGCTAAAGGACAATTGAAGATTCATGACAATTCAACATGGAACGTCCCGCGGTGCCATAAATTTTGTATGAATACGCTATTAGGAGATGAAAATGAGTCACGGAAAATGACGAAAATATTCCATGTACCACCACTATACGATCATAGACAAAGCACACAAAGACTCGTCAGTGGGGATGAGGCAAGCAACGTGGCATCAAATCATCAGCACTGGCTGCAAAACGAGAGTTTTATGGTGCATGGTCCACCATCGGGCTCATTTAGGCCCCATACGAGGCCTCTATTTGTCCTTTGGCTGCCGGTCTCTCTTTTGCCTAACCTAACATGTAGTCTTTTCAAGTTGAACATAGAAATGCGCACGCAAAACTTGTCAGTCCATGGATAAGCTTGTGCAATGTAACATCAAATAGATCCTTCCCTTATCCAAATCCCACCTGAAGCAACAACTCGTCAATGGGTTGACACATGCCAAAAGACTACAGAGTGAAGAATTCGGTGTTATTGTTACGTTCCGTTCCTTGATATACACAAGCGTATCACATTGGCCCGTGCATGTTCCAATCAAATTCCATACTTCACACGCCCACAAGCACTCCTCAATGTAAATTTTCCCTTCTCCTTGGTGGGCACCGTTGGCACGAGCACTAGACATAAGAAGAAGACATCGTACCGTAAGAAATCTCACGGTTCCACACATTACCTGCTCTAGAAACCACGTCGCTTCTCATTGAATCAACACATTTCTTAAACTTAGCGAGATCCTTGCATTACACCCTTTCCAAGGGGTTTCAAAGGGACAAAAAAAAAAAAAAAACCACCCGATTGGGACCTCTTCGCATTTTTCGTCGGCCGAGAGCTGCCTTTGATGTGAAACAAAGACATTTTGGTGTTGAGGGAAAGGGAGAGCACATGCATGCAAAAACTTGCAGGTTGATCGAGCCACAGCTTGGCACCAGCGAAAAAAATAGCCTCCGGCGGACACCACGGTAATTAACCGTATGATACGGCGTATCGCGCTTTTGGCCGGTTTTCAGAACTGGCACATTCACACAGAAGTGTCAGAAGGCGTCCAACTTTATTGAAACCCATTCGGAATTTTTGCAACCTTTGATTAAACATTTTCAAAAATCATGCAAGAACACCGGAAATTGAAATCATTCCAGACTCAGTGCCCGTCAGAAGCTTGGTGTCTCTACCATGATGCGGGATACGAAATGACACACCACCAAAAAGTCTGCAATTGATTGTTCGGACAAATAGGAGCCTGGTGTGTTGAACCCATGTGGGGTCGCAATTGACAAGGCATCATGAAAGTACAAGAAGAAAGCACACCTTGCATGTGTCACAATGTTTGTTACGGTTGACACTTGTGCTTTGCCTTAAACATGTGCTATTTTCCAAGGAAGATCTCTTGTGGACCTTAGCGCCGTGCCCGTAAGCCCAATTGACAAGTGCTTCGCAAACAAGTGACAGTTTAAATTTGCATGCAAAAGTTCAACCACATAGAGATTTATTCAATTGGAGTTACAAAATGGCTTGGACATAGGACCTAACTATCCAAACATTAATGGCAACATTTGAGTTTGTAGAGAGGTACATACATTTTTGGACATGTTTTTGAAACCGAAGCAACTCATGGTACAAGACCCAGTGAGGGGAGCGTGTGGTATGTGGATTACTTAGCTGAATTACATGCCTGGTGCAATTTTCAAAGTATGGTTGCCCATTTCCACAAACCGACACGCCCAGCTAACATCACTTGGTAGGAAAGTTCATGTGCATTGTGCAACACAAAAAATACCAATCCTTCCTCACAAAGAAACATATGCACCGCGCGTCCGTTTTTGCTAGTCCTTCTCTTGATTTTCAAGGATGGTAGGGATGGCAGTGGCCTAAGGGGTTAGCATACAACAGCGGCCTCCACGCTACCTTCTTACCAAAGTAGGAGCCATGTATGTGTTACATGGGGCCACTAAGTGACAACCAACCCATTGCAAAAGCATCAACACACATTTGCAAAGGTTCCATGTTAAATAATGCGGACCAGTATTTGGGCAACAAATGCAACCGCAATCAATTGACCACAGCAACAAAGTTGTCAACGCAAACCAAGATTTTAAGTCTTGATAATTGATGTGCATGATACACACACATTGGTGGGCCTATTTCGATGCATGCCGGATGGAGGGGATTTCTTGGGGTACACAAGTGCATCGGAGACTAGGCAGGTGGGGGGGTATTTTTCACGTCCGTGTTGGGGCCGTGTTTACACAACACAGTAGGGGGTGGGGGGGTATTTTTCACGTCCTGTGTTGGGCCTGTGTTAACATTGCCTATGGGATTTGTGTTGTGTTGTGTTTTTGTTGTTTGTGTTGCTTTCCTTTTGTGTTATGTTGTGTTGTGTTGTGTTGTTTTCCTTTTGTGTTGTGTTGTGTTGTGTTGTGTTGTGTTGTGTTGTGTTGTGTTGTGTTGTGTTTTGTTGTTTGTGTGGCTTTCCTTTGTGTTATGTTGTGTTGTGTTGTTTTCTTTTTGTGTTGTGTTGTGTTGTGTTGTGTTGTGCTATGCTGTGATTTGTTGTTTGTGTTGCTTTCCTTTTGTGTTGTGTTGTGTTGTGTTGTGTTGTTTTCCTTTTGTGTTGTTTTGTGTTGTTTTGTGTTGTGTTGTGTTGTGATTTGTTGTTTGTGTGCGTTGGTAGATGTAGGCAGGGGGGGGGGTATTTTTCACCTCTGTGTTGGGGTTGTGTTAACACAACATAGTAGGGGGTGGGGGGGGTATTTTTCATGTTGGTGTTGGCCGGCTGTGTTAACAGGCATATTGCCCATCACGCTGATGTGCATGCATGAGAAATGCCAACTCTTACAGCACAATCGTGACCACCGAGAGAGTCCTTCGCTGTCCCATGTATCGTGTTGTTTTCTTGTGCCATTGCGATCGTTCCGTGTCTCAAGCAAGAAACCAACACTTCAGAAGTTTGATTGACCAAAAGAGAATGGTCCTTCAAACGGTTCACTTGATTTTCAAACACGTGAGAAGTTTGTGTTTATTGCATTCTTGCGGGCGTATGGCTATTTCTATTACATAATCGTTCAGTGTTAACGATTATCGTAGAGAAATCACGGCCCTGTAGGAGCGAAGCGAACGGGCCATGATTCCAGGACAACAATCGTTAACACTGAACGATTACCTAAAAGTGTTAACTCAAGGGGCGAGATTTCAGGACGATAATCGTTAACTCCATATCAACGCAACATGCGCCATCCCTCCTCAAGCACGTGCAAGGCAAAGCAAAGTGAGTGAACGCTTGAAAACCACATGGGGCATGAAAAAAAACCCGTATGGGAAAAGTCCCACTATACAACAACATGCAACAATACACATGTCAATCTTTAGAGACAGAAATATAGATAGATTGATGGGCATACTACTGTGCCTCGAGACAACAAGGGCCCACCCCATCCTCTGGCTTCACAACACAGCTGTAGAAGCATTTCTCATGAAAAGGGGCATTGCAAGCATTGCAAGAAATCCGCTTACCACCACGCAATGGCCGCAAAACAAAAATCTCCCCAGAACACTTGTAGCAGATATTCTCGCAAGGAACGTTCCGAGGAGGAAAGCGCGGTCGCCGCATTTTTTTTCATTGAGGAATACGGGCTATTAATCCGTTTTCTCAATGAAAACGGGCTAAGGTGCGTAAGCATCTTTTACAGCCCGTTTTCATTGAGGAAAATGGGTTAATAGCCCGTTTTACCTAAAAACGGGTTATTATAGCCCGTTTTATTTGGCTGAAAAACGGGTTAACCAGACCGAAGTTAGGTTCTTTGGACACTTGTGCAAACCTCCCGGCGACCGGTGCAGGTTCATGTTGACACATGGAGGAGAGGCAAGGCAAAAGAAAGTACCTCATGTGAAATGTTGGATGACGTGATAAAAAACCCTACCACCGGCATGGGGAAAAACACCTCCACCGTACATACACTATACAGGATAGTTTCAAGTGGTCACCTTTGATTAGCGTTTATTATACAGGAAACGTGACATGATAACATTTCTTGGCCAAGAAATGTGAGGGGTAGGGGCCCCCACATTTCTTGGCCAAGAAATGTTATCATGTCACGTTTCTCTATATCCGTTATCGAAGTGTCACGATTTCTCGACGAAGAAATGTTATCACCGACCCCACATGGCAAGACCCAAATTTCCAAGACATCAACATCAAGAGGGATCAACAATTCAATTGAGCTGCGAAACGTCATTGTTTGATGTGGCACCCCGCACAACTGGAGGCGGAATGGCTACCACGTGGCAACTACACATAGCCATAAATAAGGAAGGACTACGGGTTCATGGTGCAACTTTCGCAAATCCATGAGCCATGCCGAGGCACGCGAGTCAACTTCGCACACCAAAGGTGGTAGGTTGCACGGCATGCATCACATGACACCGGCTGAAGAGCAATGGTGTCGCGTTTTCGGGGGATCACCTCATCACACATGTAGCATACACTTGGTTCCACCTTAGGTCTACATGGGGCCTTCTTAGGCTTCCGTGCACCTGTGAAGGGGTTAGGCATATCTTCAAACACTTGACTGTTTGCTGCACCCTCCTCACTTGGTGGGGCTGCAAAAGCTGCTTCACGATATGCATCATGACCTTCTACAAGTGAGGAAAAGACATCCCCCTTTTCAATTCAGACAATTGGGTTGGGGGGAACTCTTCATATTCATTTGCGTCATCTACCGATGAGGAAACAATAGAAGTATTCAACAAATCGCAAGAATGTGAGCTTATCATGTGAGCAAATCATCATCCGAGATAGTATATGTACTAAGTTGACGATTGTCCATTCTGGGTGGTGACTCGGGTTCCACTTTGATGGGTGAGTCTTGCTTTTGTGGATTTGGGCAAGGTTCCGCTTTGACTTCCGGTTTGGGGCATGGTTCTGCTTTGATTTCTTCCTCCTCTTTGGATTGGGGCACATGATGTTTGCTCAAGAGCATTGCTGCTTTTGATTTCACCTGCTTACCCTTTCGGTGATATACACCAAGTGTTCTCGCAACCACACCAACATGCTTTGCTGCATCATGCAAAGAGATGTCATTGGCATTCGCGAGTTTTGTCATGACCACCCGTCGGGCAAAAAGAGAGAAACAAACTAGTGATAACATTTCTTGGCCAAGAAATGTTATCATGTCACATTTCTTGGCCAAGAAATGTTATCAGCCAGTGGGGTCGGTGATCACATTTCTTCGTCGAGAAATTGTGACACCGATAACGGATATAAGACACTTCCATGCAACACAGCCGTGCACAAGGGCAACCGCAAAAGGTTGAAATCATTACCAAGGTGGGGGACATCCCCAAGGAGGAAGTGGGTTGCAAGTCCCCATCCCGCCACTTCTCAACCAACTACACCATCGTTTGCAAAGGGAACATGTGCCAAGATGAGTTGCAGGTTATCGGGGTACAACATACTAAAGGAAAAGGAATGTATGAACAGACCTAAAAAAACAGACCTTGTTGTTTTGTGGCTTGATTGGGTGTTTCAGATTATGTGTTTGTAACACAGCAGAGCCGGTGCTCGTTTCATTGCTTTGCATTGTGTTGCAAAATGGTAAGCATTTGGCAAACATGTTGGGAGCCCAGCAACCGCAACCACCCTTCGAGACCCCATTGAATAGTTTTTGAAGATTATTGAAGATGCCCGGGAACAGCAAGGGAAAGGTGAAGTTGATGATTTGTTGTTTGGACACATGTTTGTATCTGGGAAGCCAACAAATACGGTGAATGATGAGCGTGGGGCAATCAACCTTGCACTTGATTTCTCCCAAGCGTGTGCTGGCAACAATGCTGTGCATCGTAATCTTGATGAGTGGTTTGTTGCTCTTGCGAAATTTGTCTTGAAACCGGAGGTACTAGAAGATGATAAGGAGAAGCAATGTGTAACTGTTGAGCACCACGAGAAAATTAGGCCCAAAGGGATGCAGCAACAGAAGCTATAGACGTAGTCCTTAACAACGCTAATGAACGCCCTTGCTGTGTTGTTAAGCCATTCTCACACGGGCCACCGAATTTTGCAAGATGATATGATGATATGATGTGATGAAAATATTCCTTTGGCTACGGGGCTACATCAACGTTTTGGGCTCTGGAACCTCTTTTTTTTGGTGCATAATAGGGTTGTGGTACATGTTTGCTTCGCCCAAGGGGGGCAACTTGTTCGACTAAAGACCCCTCCCACCCTCCAGACCCCCCAAAAGTTCTCACCCGCCTTTCTGCCATTGAGATTTTGGGGGAAACTGGTGGCGCCATAGGCGCCAAAGAATTTTCTTGGGCATATGGCACGGCGTGAAGACATGTGCCTCACTTGAAGCAGAGGCATTCAACACAAGCACATGAACTACAACATAACGTTTGCCAAGATTTGTTGCACCGGAAGGGGCAAGGAGATTGCATTTGTGAGCAGTCTTGTGCGTACGCCTCACCACCTTCAAAGTCATATATCTACGCGCGAACACCGAGCGGCATTTGAGACCTGTTGTGCATGTGTATATTTGGCTACACCCCAATTGTTGAAAGACGCCGTGCGTGCCCACCCGCAACCGCCACAAGTACTCAACACTACTGTGGGAGGTGAGTCGTGGCCCTTTTCGCCCCTCAGGGTGAAGGTAAAGGTAAAAGTGCTCAGGTGCTCTCCGAACTCCAGCGTAACCGTGATCCCTCGCAGCATCCCTTCCGGCTCGCGGGGTCACAGACACCCTAGCACCTAGGATACTGCGTTCCGACCCCACCGGGATTCGAATCAAGCACCTCTAGTTCAGGTGTCACGTGCATGACTGCTGAACTACGCGACCTTCTTTTCGCCCCTCAGGGGCACATCCCATGAACCATGTGTGGGAAGTGTGAAGCCTAGTAGAGTGAACAATTACTTGATGCAACGCTGCATATGTCTACACCTTGGAGATTGCCACATCCTTGTCTTCTCACCCTTTTAACTCAGTTGTGGAATGCAGCACTTGATTGGTCATTGGACAACTTCTTGTCAAGCAAAATTGAAGAAATACAAAGTACAATCCTAGGGAATCATAGTGTGTACACAATGCAAAAGCAAAACGAGCATACATACACTTGGTCATGTGCTTGTAACACCGCCCAATGAGGCTTGTGTGAGAAACACCGATCAATTGGGTCAACCACATTTAGTGCGGATTCAACAAAGCAGAGCCCTACAGACACACCAGACCATCTCAACCTATGGAATAATGCGATGCTAATCATGCAACTCAGACAGAGCTCTCAGAACTCAAAGTGCCATCCTGTAGAGAAAACAAATGCACACCATCTGCATGTTGCTACAGCTTGTCTCCATTACTGAGTGGCAAATATCGACACTCGTGATGGCTCTTTCTTGCATGGCCCTACTCACCGCCGCTCAAATAGCAGTACACAAAGGGAAAAGAAGAAGTTACCTAAACCCCCAAAATGACATTGAAGCTCCTGCAGCATGCTTGATGTTTAAAGATAGCTTTGGCCTCATCACAAACATGGTAGCCATTAATGACGGCACAGCTGGAATGCTCGGGTTCTGATAACAAAGGGCTAGTGTAGGGGTTTGGGGAGCAGGGTAACTTGCTCTCTTATTCAAACATACCTGTTTTGTGGGGCATGAGGTGTGGAATTAGAAAGTGGGTTACTCTACACTCCACTTAATACGCTACAACTAAATTGGTACTTGGAGTTCCTCCCCAAGGTATTTTCTTGTGGGTGGCAAAAGTGCAGTTTGCCACATCAGTCCTCTGTATGCTTGGGCAATGATTCACCTGTGCTTAGTTGGCTGTCCCAAATCAATTGAACGTGGTTTCTGTATAACACACAGGGTCTTGACAACACTAGGTGCTGCTCTGCAACTGTTAGCACAGAACTGGCCCATCTCAGGCTCATTGGAGGAGGGTTGGAGAGGATTGTACTGGGTTGGATACGGATGGAGAAAGCGAGAGGTTTGGGGTAGGATGAGGAGGTTGAGGATGGTAAGGGAGGGTGAACAGAGGGTTGGAGAGCTGCGAAGATGGTTCTCGAGGCCTGTAGAGGTTTGGAGGGGTTTTTCGAATTTTGCCTTGTGGTCTGCAATCAGTTGGCAGTTGGCCTTTGGCCAACCGCGGCTCGTGGTTCACCAAAAGTAGTGGACTGCTTGGCTGATGCAGTCTTGATTCTTGCGTTTTCTGCCTCTTTGCAAAGGTCTCCCCACCGCCCAACACCCAATCCCTTGGCTTTTATCCACCACATTGCCTAGCAAATGTCTGGTGAGCAGCCCCCTCCTGATACCACCAGCAAGCTTGGTGACAATGGCGTGGACAACGGCGCCGACCACGATGTGGCAGCTGCCCCTCCTGAGTGCACTGCCGACCCTGCGCCCCCCACTCCTGCATCGGACGCTGCCGTTTCCGTAGAGCCGCCTACGCAAGCTACTGAGCAACCTCCGCCACCTCCCCCGTCCCCTCCGCCTGCCCCAACCCCGCCACCCACTCCGCTAACCGACTCTGGGGCCATGCCTGCGCCGTCGGACGCACCTCTGCAGACCGCATCTGATACAGAGCCAGCAGCCCCTGGGCTGATGACCCAGCAGCAGCTCGCGGATCTGATCCCAGGACTGACCAAGGGCCCAAGTGATGATGCCGCGGTTGGTGGCATCGGGGCTGACATCGCGACACAGCCTGCAGTTGAGCCTGCGCCGGAGGCTTCTGAGGCCGATCCCAGTATTGTTGCAGTTGGGCCTGCTATGGCGATCGCAGAGACTCCGGCTGCAGCCGATGCTGATGAGGATGATGCAGGTGGGAGCTCCGGAAAGAATGCGGTAGAGCGGATCTTAGCGAAGGTGGGTCTGAGTGAGTTTGTACCGCAGTTCGCAGCTGAAGAGATAGTGGATCTGGAGACCCTTGGCTGCTTTGCAGACGCAGATCTCGCAGAGATTATCCCCGACGCGGACGCACGCACAAAGCTGCTCGAGGCCGTGGCCAAGGCCAACACTGCAGCAAAGGCCAAGGCAGAAGCAAAGGCCAAAGCCGCGGCCGCAACGCCGCAGCAGAATTGGGGGGCTAAGGGCGGTTATGGGAAAGGGGGCGGCAAGGGCAACTGGCTGCCGCCACCCCCAGACGGATCCCCTCCGGACTGGGGCAGGGGCGGGCAAGACTGGGCTCGTGGGGGCAAGGGTGACCGGGGCAAGGGCGACTGGGGCAGGGGTGGAGACTGGGGCAAGGGTGGCGATTGGGGTAGGAGCGGAGACTGGGGTAAGGGTGGAAGCTGGGGCAAAGGTGGGCAGGATTGGTCCAGGGGCGGAAGCTGGGGCAAAGGTGGAGGGCAGGACTGGGGCAAGGGTGGCGGTTGGCAGCAGGGGGGGGATCGGTGGCAAGGCTCTGGTCAGGGGTATGGGCAGGACCAGCAGCAGCAGGGGGGGGATCGGTGGCAAGGCTCCAGTCAGGGGTATGGGCAGGACCAGCAGCAGCAGCAGCAGTCGGGGTATGTACAGAACTCCCAGCAGCCGCGGATGATTGGATTGCAAGATATTGAAAACTTTGTGCGGAACAATCCACAGGTCAAAGTGCCTTGTGTCCGTCCCATTTGTGTTCCTAGCTCCGCTGCACGTGGGATTGTTACGGGTAGTCCCCATCCCCGCCCCCGGCGGCCCCCAGGCCCCCCGATCCCATGCCAAAGGGGAACAGCATTTGCTGAGGGGAGAACACACACCGCGCATCTTTTTACGCTCAAGCGCCCCTGCCCAGTGCTATCCCAGGCGCCATCCAAAGCCTTCCCACTTTGAGTACCCCGCTGCAAGAGCAATGCCCTTGTCAGAGCAACAGTAAGTGTTGTTTCTGCAATTTTTGGAGAATTTGGTGGTTCCCTTTCTGGTGGTCCATAAAGATCAGGATTTTTCGGTGATTTGCAGTGTTTTGCGAATGCTGGTTCTGCTTTGGTCAAGGATCTTTTTTTGGGGGTATTTTTGAATTCTTCACTTCACAGGGTGGTAAAGCCCCATTCATCATTTACCACGAGAGAAAAAAATGGAGCATTACTGAACAACCAAAGGTACCTGGCGAGCAATATAAGATATGGGGCAACTGAAGATGATGCTGCAAACTTTCTGCAGGCCATTATTCAGGGCAGAGTGTAGCACACCAGCTACTATTTATACAAATGAATAACCTCGTACAGCATGGTGTACATAGGGTTCATAGGGTCGGGTAATCAGAGGGCCCACAACATCTTCACAAACAAGCAGTGCGCCGAGGATAACCACAACCCTTGCAATACGCCGCCACCACATGAGCCCTTTGCATGAAATACTGAGCCGATGCCGTAGCTTGGGTACTTGGCTACCTAGTTGCAGGCTTGGGTTGCGTATCTTTTTGGGTCTCATAATTCTGACAATGAGGTATCTAATTCAGAGTTATTGCCCCATTCTTGGGAAGCACTCCTTTCCTTCCCCTGCTTATTGAAGGCATTGCAGTATTGGGGTCCCAAAAATGGGGAGAGCGCAAATACCTGCGTAAGCCCCACCGTCTCGAGTCCCCAAACCAGGGAAACATCAAAGTGGCTGTCACCCCTGTGCCATATTGGGGTCCCCAAAGTGAGGAAGCATCCAAGCAGCGGCATAACCCATGCAGCATTGAGGACCTCAAGATGAGGAAGCATCAAAGTGGCTAAAAACAAAGTGGGCAGACATCAAAGTGGCTGCATCGCCTGTGCCATATTGGGATCCCGCCATGGTGGTGCCCAGAAATAGCTACATAGCCCCTGTAGTAGTAGGCATCTAAGTGGCTGCATAACTCCCACCATCTCAGGGTCCCCAAAGTTGGGCAAACATTAAAGTGACTGCACAACTCCTGCCAGTGTGGGGAAGAATCGAAGTGGCTACAAACCCCTACAGTATTGGCACACCAAAATGGGGAGGAAATAGGATGGCTACACAAGCCTTGCATATTGAGCGACCCTGCCCCCCCCCCCCCCCTTACAGCAGCAAATGCCCTCCACTGTTGACCCCTGACCTGCATAAACGCCACGGACCCGGTAGAGGAACGGCCCATACGCCGATCGGCCAGGCATACGGCGTGAGCCTGGCCGAATGTTTGCAGACCCACAGCACCACATGCGACAGCAGACCCGATCTGTGGAAGAGGGAGGAAGGGACCTTGCACCCAGACCCCAGCCGAAGAACAATCGACAGAGAACTCAATGAACACGAGATGGCACTCTGAACTGAGAGCAATGAAGACCGTGGTGGCAGGCGCGGTTGGAGCTAATTGCGGAGAAGCAAACCTGACCCATTGTGGCCCCCTTACGAGAGCAATGGTAAAAGCCTTAAATTTGACAGAAACAACACCTAGTGTTGCTTTGACAAGGGCATTGTTCACACGCACATGAGAAGACACAAGCAGTGAGAGCAACGCAAAGCATTGTTAAGGTCCAGACAACCATGCCTGTGGAGGCACATCGAAATCAGTTGCGGGGTAGGCCTGCAAGGTTCTTGATTCTGTTGATATGGCACAGGTAGGACACTACAGTGCTGACAATCTGTCAAAAGGAACAATGAGTACAAATGCCCACCCCCGGAGCCTTTTCCATGAATTGTGGTGCTGTTGGGGCTCCTGGAGGCGGACTAGGCGGAGAAATAGGCTTTTGAGGATGGGCAACCCACCACACCTCCAACTTCCTTGGCCGTAGTTTAATGCAAAGCAAAGCCCGGTTTTATCCAGGACACAGTGCACCTGCAATCACAAATGGCACAGGTGCCAGAAACAAAACAAAAACGAATTACACCAGTTCTGTAGGAGCCACCTCTGAGAAAATAGATTCCAGTTGTGGTTTTGTGAGTTGGCCTAGTTGAGAATTGTATCAGTGTCCTGCATGCACACCAAAGGGACACATCACCACAAGCAGAGGCCAAGGCTCCAGCTAGCCCATAAATCTGCATGATGACAACATCAAGCAGAGGCCCAGGGCTTTGGCAAGCCCATCATTTCATTCCCATGTGACACCACTAACGAACAGAGGCCCAGGGCTTTGGCAAGCCCACTGAACAATAACATACCATCATTACCATTCATGAGACATTCTCCTCCGTGAAGCAAGGAGCATAAACGGGCATGATAAAGCAGCAGGGCACCCCCATGTGCCCCGCTGAGCCCTTCATTGGCCCCTATTCGTGATCTCAGTTCCTTTGGGGTCCACCTCGCGCTCATGTCCTCCTTACATCCCCCTTGGTCCATTCACATCGCAATTGTGCCCCCTTACGTCCCCCTCATGCACCTTTGCTATGTACTTTCCTCATGCCATCATCACTCCCCCCTTATGTGCCCCCTTGTGCCCACCGTCTTTCTCATCACAGGCTGCCACTCAGTTCATCAGTAATATTGTGGTCAGCGACATCACAGCCCTGGGGAAACTACAGCAGGTCATATGGAACTAGAAGACGCTGTGGTCCTCATGGACTCAGCCCAGCTGTCATTGAGACACCTGTCAAGGACCCATCGTTGGTGGTTGATTGAAGGTTGCGGGAGTTGGCAATTAACCACTGGCACCTCATGGTTAACCGACAGCAGTTGACAGTTGGCTGATATATTGACAGGTGTTGGTGGCCCTCGGGGAGAACCGACTGCAGAAGTTGCTGCTGCTGCTGCTGCTCCTGCTGTTGTTCTGAGGCAACAGACTGCCTTGTCTGTGCCACGCTGCTGCTGTCACTACTGCATGATGCCAAAATTAGTTGTGGTGTGGACCCATTGTCAACATTGCTCACATTCGTCAAACATCTGGCCCTTCTCTAAGACAACTCTGCCCTAGGCCCTGAGGCATGCCCTTGCACACCAATTTGTCAATCGCCCATCTTCGCAGTTTGACCGCTGGGCCATCACAACAACCCTGCCTTCAGCATAATGCTGCCCCCCTCTGTTCTTGCATTAGACACTTTACAGCAGGTCCCATCCTAATAGCAGGGCTATAGGAGTGGAAGGTGAAGGTAGAAGAAAGATCCTCTTAATATTGCATGGTGTGTGCTTTGCTGCAGTTTTGACCAAGGTCTCAAGAATTGAACGATTGGCTATGAAGGTTGTAGTTGGCAGGCAAGACTAGAGCCAAGTGTGCAGTGGCACATGACCACTTTTGTTGCCACTCAAAGAGCGCCCCACGGGGATCATTTTGCATGCACACGTTGCAAATTTTTCCACGCCGACAACTACCAAATGCTAATTTTGGGTCTTTTCCACAATCTGCCGTTTTTTTTTCCGTTGGAAAGTGTGTTTGATGGGATTGATTCTATTCATCCATCAATATGATAAGAATGTCTGGAAGGTGTTTATAGAAAGAATGGTTGGTGGTTGTTAAGTCTGGCCAACACAATTGACACATAGTTGTTGTGCATCCATGTTAGGGGGCGCACCACATGTTGTGCGCACTTTTCACGCATTTTTGTCCACTTTCAGCCACTTCTTGTCCTTTGTACGTGTAGATTGGATTATGATGGTGGGGAATCACCTGATGACTAGTACACTCCCGATCCAATAGCTATGTACTGCCATCTCGCTCATCATGCATGACATGCAGCCATCATGCATGACATTACTAATCGGTGGGGTTGTGTAATGGCCGCTAGCCTTATGTAGCTTGAGCCATGGGCCCCTCGAAAGCCCTGGAATGGCTATTGTTAAGGCTGATTGCAAATTTCAAAATTTTGACTTCTTCCATTGCCCTAGGGATGGTTTTGGGTGATCATTTGCTGACAATATTGGTATTTTAGCCCCTATGGGACCCACATAGTGGCCACTAGGTCCATGCTCTAGCACCTATGGGGACCAGTGTAGTGGCCGCTAGACCCATGTAGCCTAGGCCATGCCCCCCCCCCCCCCCTAAAAGCCCCCAAAATATTTTTTTCTTTGGCTGTTTAGTGGCACCTGAAAATTTTCAAAATTTTGACTTCCATTGCCTCAGGGATGGGTCTGGCTGATCATTTGGTGACAATGTGGGTATTCCCAAGTGCTCTCTCCGCGAAAAATTGTGATTTTGGGTTGACCCCTGACAACCCCTAGGAACACTTGGGCTGTTGTTGGGTGAAAATGGGAGTGCATATAAACCCATGGGGAGTTATGTAGCACCAGCTAGGCACTCCTAGTAACCCACCTAATTGGCCCCCAAAAGCACCATTTTGGGCCTGATTGCACTCTGGTGGGCAGAAGTTGGTTGGCCTATAGCCGCCATTGTGCGTCGATTGGGACCTAGGTCCCGTTCCACTTTTTATTTCTATATGGACCATGTAACCAATGGCAAGGGGCCAGGGTGCTATCTCTCACTTTCCCAGATCGGCCCCCTTTATGGGCCCCACCTGTGAGGATTTAGCCGTTTTTAGGCCGCCATGGGTTGGTTGAATAATCGCAATTTCGGGGTGACCTTTGGCAACCCTTGGGGCCCCTTGGGCTGCTGTGCGTCATCATTTGGTGACAACGGGAGTGCATATAAACTCATGCAGCACCAATTTGGCCCTACCAATGGTGCTTATTGGCCTCCAAAAGCGCCTTTTTCTATAGTTTACTACTTCCCCACAACGTCTGTTGTGTCTCTTCGAGGTGTCTTCTTGAAGGCAACAAAATTTGCAATGAGTAAACCAATGCGCCATCATTTGTGTGAAAAGTTGCATTGGCGACGGTTGCATGCTACAATTCCTATGGAGAACCAAATTTTGGTTGAGGAGGGTGCAAAATAGGTTGCATCATAGCCATGAGCTTTTGCTGTGTGCAAGATCTAGTGTAATCCGCAACATAGGAGCTTGTGGCACTTTGAGTTGACAAATAAAATTTGAAATCCTAAGGATGAGGCACACCTTTGTGGTGACCAAGTCTCTTATCCATGTACCTGTGCTAATCATTCCTTGCTGCATGAACACCGACCGCCTTATAATACTTGGAGAAAGAAGAGACCAACTGGGGTGAGAGTCGAGTTAAGAGGATAGTGGCAACCCTTTGGTCTCTGAATAGAAATTACCTTTCCCTATGAGGTCATCATCATGTTTCTATTGCCTCGTGAAGTGACAGATTCTCGGGAACTCCACTTGCCAGAAGGGGGTGTTGCTTACACAGTGTGAAAATTCAGCCATTTTGGGAACTTGTGACCATGCGTGCTGTATGGCATGCTCCATGGAGGAGGACCAAGGGTGCACAGTGACTACAAAGGACTGGGCAATCTTGTGCCATGGGTGCTCTTAGTGTGCATGTTAGTACTGTTTATTGGCAGCCTTTGGCCTGTGCATGTGGGGTGTTGGGTGGTTGGGTTGAGGCTGGTTCAAGTAAAGTCACCCCAATAATGGACGCAGTGCACGTGCTGTGTGCAAACTCCCCAAAGATAAGCCTGAACACAATGAATGAACAAGGATCCCCCTGTGGGCCCGGACTATGCGGTGTTTTGTTGAGATTTGTGCTTGTGGGAGTCCAGCAATGTTGCCTTCTTTTTGCAGCCATGGAGCCCTAAAGTCTGCCCCCAGCCATCACCCACCTTTGGCTGGTTGGTTGGTCAGTGGGGTGCACATTGGGTGCAGGATTTGCAGTGCAACAGTGTTGGGGAGAAAGGAGGCACTGCAAATGGATGTCAACAAGGCATTGGTGAACAGCCCATCAACTGCCCCAACGTGTCACATGATTTGTATCTCGTTGCCCCCCCCCCCCCCCTCTGGCTAGCCCCCCCCTCTGGCTAGCCCTAGTTGCCTTTCACTTGGAATCACTCCTCCCCCTTGCCCCCACATTTCTGAAACGTTCAACAACAGTCTTGCCACATGGGTTTTACCTCCAGTGTGTTTGGATGTGGGCTGAGATGGCCTTCACGATGAAATCATTTTGTCTGGCTTTTCCCAGCGTTGCCCAAGCTGCCCCCCAAAGATGCATGGAGGTTGTCGTCAAGGCGAGGTAACATAGCCAGAGACATGTACTACTCTCTATGTGTGGCTGGATGGCCTTTGACGAGTCGGTCCCCTCGAAGCCCCCCCCCCCCACCCACCCAAACCAATGAAGCACCACTTTTCCGACATACCTCTTGTCCAGGTGGTCAGTACCTCCTACGTCATTCTGAGGTGAGGTGGCCAAAGGGTAGAGGTTGGTGATCGTAATGAGTCACACACTAGGGGGTAGTCACACACGAGAGGTGGGTGACTGTCACTAGGTCAATTTTGGCTGTTTGGACATGATTATCAGCAACCTTCCAACAAGGCAGCCTTCCGCTTGTCTGGATTATTAATCACAGATGATGCTTGCACATTCTTATGCCTTACAATTGATTTTGATGGGCCACTGTCTAGATGTGTCTGATATTGAGTCAGAACCAATTGTGCTGCTGGCGAACTACTTCCCTGATCGCCCAGGAATTGGTTTTCCTCATCGATTGCCCCCCCTCCTCTCACACACTTCCTCACTGCTTGCCCATTTTGACTCTCTCCTTGGCTTCTTTTGAAGTGGAGTTCCTACACTCAAATGCAAAAATTTGTCAACAGCAACACTGTACCTGCAGCACGGGTATACAATCTATTGCATTTGGGTTTGCATGATGAAAGCCCAGGAAGAGCTTGGGGTGCTCGCCATAGAGCAGGAGAACGAGTCAGCATCCCTCGCTTCTCAGATGAAGAGTGACTTTTTTAATGTGGACAAGCTGCGGAGGATGGCTGGGAAGCAGGAGTAGGGGGTGGTCTATCCGCTACTTTGCATTGCACAATATCAGCAAACATGTCAATTGATACACACTCATCCCTTTCAGTTCACATGGGGTGGTGCACACATTGTAGCGGATGCACGATCAGTACTAATGTGCAGAGGGTGACTCGGCACAGATGAAGATCAGATCCGTGCTGAGTGGATGTGCAAGGAGGCTGCATAGTGAGGGCTAGCTTCCAGCTTCAAGTATTTTCAGTGTCGATTGCCAGTGCCATGCTGAAGGTTAAGTCTTGTGTAGCCTTCGAGTTCCTAAGCGAGATGCAAGACGTCAGGTGACAATTCAATGGACTCTCTGCTTTCCCTTGAACAAATTTTGAACAAAGGTTTGAACAGGTTTCGAGCAAACAAATTTCGAACAAATTTCGAACAGATGCAGAGAACACATGCATAAAGTGCATGCCATGGCGCAGGGCAGCAATAGTCTGGATCCTTTTGCAGATGTGAATGGCAGTCTTGCAGTATTCACCTGTATTTTTGGAGTGTCAACCCCCAAAAACCAGATATGCACACCTACTTGATTCTACAGCATGGTCATTGGAAGAAGATACTCTGTCGAGACTGAACGGCGACAGTTCATATCGAGTCTGAGCGCCGACATTTCAAGAATGCTGATGCCCTGCTGTAGTCTTGCGCCATGTGTGAATTCTGTTTGGTCGCTTTAAACTCTCCCACCATCCTCAGGAGTGGAGTGGGGTGTGGTTGGAAGCTGAGTGCTGGCAATCACAGCTCCATGAGCTCCTGGCAGAGTATTGGGCACTTGTTGTACGGATTTTGGTGGTGGTGGTGGTGGAGGAGGCAAAGGGTCAGGAATGACCTTCATCAACGTGGCGAATACCAGTAGGTCATGCAATATTCAATCGGTTCGAAGTGGTTATCCTCCCCCATCGATTTTTGTGGGTGCCTCAGCCATCTATGTTTCTTCGCACCCCTGGGCACCCATCATAACAGCGCCACATGAGGTGTCTGCATCTCTGTAGACATGGTGACGAGGCGTAATGCACAGGGCAAACCATAGGAAATGTTGTCTGAACTAATTCAGTGGCGGCCTGAAGACAGGCACAGCCATGCACCACACCCCTAATGTACCGTGGGGCCTCTTCGACTTCAGATTCCAACCCCTGCACCCTGCCATCCCCGGAGTCTCTACTGCTCCTTCAGTGGCTTATATCTCAGCTTAATTGTCAGCAATTTGGTGTGTTTGTGCCAACTTTATCTGCTTCAGTCACGTCATGCCGAAGTTGAGGCACAATTGCAAGGACTGCTCGCTGGTCAATAGACTCCACAGGCTGGTCAGTTTCTGGGCATTAAACTGAACCATTTCGATCTATCAAGAGCACTTAATTTCACCAGTCCATTACGTCAGCAAGGAACAGGCATATTTATGTTTTTGTGCATATCTGCAGCTCTATGTTCTCATGCATGTATGTTTCTGTGTCTTTGGTGTTCGCAGGATTTGTGGGGTTTGTTGGAAGTTTCCATACAACATTGTATCTTCTGTGGAACATTCGCATATTCCCACAGTGCTTTTGCGACTAGCCATACACCACGCACACAACACATGACCTGGACAGGCTGATAGATCTGCCTAGGTTTGCATGACCAGAATCGGATTGCTTCATGAAGGATCGTTGAACGAGCACGCTTCCCAGAGCGGAATCTTTTGACGGTTTACATAGTGCAGAATGAGTGTGGAACGGGTGTGAGTTCCCAGGAGACTCCTGGGCCCTCACAATCTTGGGCATCCCACATAGCATCATGAAAGCTTGAGCGATTTGAACAGGGGGTTTAGCAGGTATTTACCCCACCTGCATTTGTGGAACATCCCATCAGCACACTCAAAGGTGCATGAATGAAGCAATGGTAGCTTAAACACCCAGGGGGATTCAGAAACCAACAACTTATCACCCCCCCCCCCCCCTTTTGCTCGGCAAAGTGGGCCAAAATCCTGTGGCCAGCGTGGTAAGTGGGACTGAATCAGCAAGGTATGTGATGTATGGAGGTCAGCATTGTATGCAACTACCTCGTGGCTCACTGCCGTCCTGCTTCATTGAGCTGGGCCTGGTTTTGCACCAACACCTGACCTGACTAGCATGGAGACAAAAATCAATACTTGCACTCATTAGCTCTGGCGTGGGGCTACCATTAGCTCTTTTGTGAGGCACACAGGCAACACACAGGCAACACACAGTATATCAGTGCTGATTAGAAACAGCCGCAATGGCAAGGTGGCTGGGGGTGGGATGGCGGGCCAGGCCATTCTTCTGGTGGAGCCTCAAAAAAAAAATCTATCAACAACAAAACATAGGCCGACAAACATCAAAGCGAAAATTAAGTTTACAATATTTGGGCAAACGACACGGGGACTGGTTGTTTCCTCCTCCCTTCATACAACCAGGCATGCTGTGGGGTTGCGTGGTCGTGTGCAATGATGGTTTCATGCCTGGCCGGCAGAGGTGGTTGGTAAGGATGATTTAATGCAGGGAGGGTGGACAGAGGGTGCGGGTGATGCAGAGAGTATGGAAATTGTTTGTCAGTCTACCGGTGGCATTTACTCCAACGCTTGGGGTAGCAAAGTCGTGGCTGGCAGGATGTCGGGCAAGCGTCTTGCAGTTGGAAGGTGAATGGTAGGTTGCATACCTTACCGACCTTTCAGTTCACTATCCTCCAGCACACTTCCATCCAATGGCATTCTTCTAGACACCCAGACAGATAGACAGATGGGGATGTGCTGCATCTCGCTCTCCACCCAATCCACCAAATGTGCCCACACAAGCTAGGGCTAGGGGCAACCATACAAGTTCATCTAGAATTTTCCATGGAAGGTTGAACCTCGCTCCTGCTGCACCAGTACCGAATGTTGCCTTGAGTCTGTACCACCCATTATGGAATGTTGACTGGCTGGGCCTGGATACTATGTAAGGTTTAGGTCTCTTACCCCCCCTTCCCTACAGCTTGGTTGCGGTATGGGCCAAAGATAGAACCAGCCTTGCCTGCATTTCATGTCACCTATAACTCTGTACCTTTGGCCCAATCATAAGCAAGATGTACCCACTCCAGATCTGGATCCAGTTGGTGAAATAAAACTATTGCAAACTGCCGCAGCACATCCCACATACCCACAAACCAGAACCTATACTCCACCCCTTGTGCTGCAGCAGCAACCACCAACGAGGGTGCCAAGGATAACCTCCTCCTACCCCCCTCCCCCTTGCAAGAGCAACACCCTTATCAGAGCAACAGTAGGTGTTGTTTTTGCAACTTTTGAAGTTAGCGCTAACCTGTATGCACAGCATGCAGGACCTAAACAGGCTGACCTGTTTCCGCTGCAATTGGAACCCAGAGCAGGTTGACGAGTTTGCCTACAGATTGTTCAAGTTGGCATTGTCGGTACTCATGGCGCGCATGAGGGCAGAGCAAGCTGTATCCGATAGGGGCTACGTTGGGCTCCTTTTTCCGGACATGCTGCGGCCGCGGCGGGGGCGCACGTACCCGTGGTAGGAACTTGTCGGTCCACTGCCGCGGCCGGACCGCGGACCACAACTGCGGTTGGCATCAGGTTTACCCCGCGGATGGAAGTGGGACCAGTAGCTGGCTGCAGACGTCGTCTCATGGGCTTCCATGCTGCGTTGGCGCGAGGGGGAGGTGCCGTATGTAGAGCTCGCACTGGATTTTGAGGCCACTTCGGGTCGGGCGCTGCCCGTGCGCCCGGAGCACACCCTGCGGATGACTGTGCTTCCACTGCAGGAACGAGCAGTGGTCCTACGGCAGGCGGCCCAGGCGCTCCAGCCGCACCTGCTGGTGGGCCGCCTCCTACCTGCGGAGGAGTCCCCCAGATGCCACTCCCTAATTGCATTAGGGGGTTGCACATGCCTTGGTCTGAAGGGATGCCCCTACTTTGCTGCCCGCGGCGACATGGTGAGGATGCTTGAGGGCTTGGCAGCGCATTGTGTCACGCAGTGGCAGCGGCGGCTGAGCAGGCCCCTACATGCGATACCAATGGCTGATTTCCTGGGAGGATTCTTCCCCTAGCACTAGCAGGCAAGGCGCCCCTGCGGCCGTACCAGCGGGCGCAACGACGGCCGCGCCGCCCGCCGGCGCGGCCGGCAGGGCAGTCCGCCAGCTCGGGGGCTGCGCAGCCAGCAGCCGCGCAGGGGGTCCCCTCCTCTCGGCGCGGGCTAGGCAAGGGACGTGGCTCCACAAGAGGGCTCTGCCCCACGCATGCGGTGCCATCATGCGAGCGCTCCCGGGCAATGGGCCAAGGGGTTGCCAACTGCTGCCGGTACGGACACATAGGCCACCCCAGGGCAACAGGGCCAGGCATGCAAAGACTGCCGCAGGCGGAGCGGGTCTCCGCGGCTAGAGGCATGCATGGCTGGCTGCAGCGGCCGAGCGAGCCGGAGAACCAGAACGGCTCCTTCGTTGGCGGCCCAGGAGCAAGGCAACCGGACGGGGCCGGGCAAGGACAGGAAGCGAACGTCGGCGGGTGACCCCGCGGACGGGACCCAGCGCCAACAGAAGCGCCACAAGGCAGCCAAGCATGCAGAGGGGGGATCACAGCCACAGGATGTCGCCCCCCACTTACCGGCCACCCTGCTCCCTGAGCGGGAGCCGAGGAGCGGCCTCTCCGCACCCTCTCCCAACCCTCATCACCCGCTCCAGGAAGGCGCGGCAGTGGACCCCTCCCCCATCCCCCCCGCCCCGGCCACCGGCCAAGCACCGGCAGAGGGTGGGGCGGCCACAACGGCATCACAACCGCCTCCAGAACCGGACCGTCCACCCCAAGGAGGGGGTAGAGGCACGGGAGGGCAGCCAGCGGGCAGCCCCGCAAGGGAGGGGGGGGGGGCGGGGGGATTTCAGCCAACCCATGCCACACCGCCGCCCCACGGCCGCGGGCAAGCGACCGGTACAAGCCGGGTCGCTAGGGCTCTCCACCCCAAGCAAGCCCAAGAGGGGACGGGGGGCTGCGGGGGCCGGCACAGCAACTAAAGCACCAGCGCCAGGACGCCATCACCCAGCCGCAGCACGTGGCCTTTTCGCTCTGGGTTCACCAGATTGGCAGCACTGATGCCGTCAGGGGATGAGGGCAAGGGATCGGAGCCGGCGCCCCAGAGAGGATCTGAGACCTCGTGCAAGGGGCACGAACGGGCCAACAGCGAAGACACCTGAGCCCTTGGCGCGGGTCCTTCTCTCGCGCCGTGTACACTAAGGGTGAGGCTTCGGGGGCGGCACGGTGGCTCTACGTGACCTGTTTCCGCCGCATTTGGAACCGCGGAATTTGACGGTTCCATTTTCTGGTGGTCCCTGAAGATCACTTTTTTTCGGTGGTTTCAGGCTGGGGCTGGTATTTTAGGGACATTGGGTGCTGCCCTGCCACCCATTTTCACCCCTTCTTGTCCTTTGGAGGTGGAGATGGGGGAATCACTTGACGACTGCTACATTCACGACACAATGGTCACCTTGATTTTTCTCACGGCGCGCACAAACATCGCCCCTGTCAGAGCAACAAGAGGTGTTGTTTCCGTCAAATTTTGGAACTTTAGTGTTGCTCTCGCAAAGGTGGGGGGTTACTAAGGATGTGGGTCAATTTACAGAAAGCCAACTCAAAGATGCATTCGTTGGAGTCACTAGCAAGGCCACCTGCAAAAGAAAATGCAATGCATAAACTAGTTTCTTCTGCAAAGCATCTAGCAATTGCCATTGTCCAGCCAAAAAAACTGTATTAGAAAATCATGGTTTGTCAGAATATGCAGGTTTGGTTGTCCAACACATGCAAGGCAAAACAAATCCAATTTGTCAACCTTACCACTCCTCTGGTGTGGTTGACTTCTTGGTACTTATAGTCAAAGATGCCATCCAAATATGCAAACCCATGGACATCAAGCTTCCATTATAGACCACTGAAAATAGCCTCAAGCAGCTACTGATAGACCACTGGGGAATTGGACCAACCCAATGGAAACCGACGCCAACTGGTTACCGCCTTTTGGTACCAAGACAGTGATAGAACACCACCACTGTTTGGGCAGCATAATGCTCCAATAGAAAGTGTTCAAATCATTTTTTGTCATACACACACACCTATGCCTGATTCTACAGTTGATGCCTTAGACCTCAGTAACTTGAACCCTTTTGGCTTTCGCGAATTGCACTGATTTTGTTTCGTAGCTGAACAAAAAATTATACTACATTTATCAAGCATTCTTCAGAATGACTAGCACCAACAGTAGTTGCAATTGCGATAGCTTAACCACACTAGGTTCTCCTTATACCCCCAAAACTGTGAATGGCATCAAATATATTCACCACACCTAACCCTTTTGGAGACTGTGCACCCGAAGAATTCTTTATCTAGTCATAAACCTCACACAAATTGTCAGGCCCTAATATTTGGTGCCATCTGTGCCTTCCCAAATGCAACCAGACCTTTATGTGCTCGTGTGGGGTCTACCTGTCCTAGCTTGTCCTCCCCATGATGGTGGAACTTGTCACTATATTGGGAAGGCCCCCTAGTGCCATGTTATGGAGTCTTCATACAACCATTTGCCCACGCGACATAGCTTGTCTCCCGGCTCATTGAGGGGAGGCATAGACACATATAGTGCACACATATAGTTCATGCAAGGGGGCTGTGTTGGCCCTAAAGTCGACAAATAAGTCATCAACCACGTTGAATCTATACTCCCCATTGGTGTCCCAATCTTCTTGCTCCGGGCGTTGCATTGCTTCTGGGACGGTCGTTGTGGACTTCTTGCGGCTCCAACGCGATCAATCCTTGGTTGGTCAAAACTTGAAAAGGACCCTGGGAGGGCCCTTGGAGCCCCCCAATTTTGAGGGGGGGCGTTGGGAAAAGGGGCTCCAAGGGCCACAAGGTTAATTCCTCGCTATGTGTGCCCTGAAAGGGCTCCAAGGGTTGCAAGCTTGTTTTTGCACGCTGTGCACAAACACGCAAGTGCTCCAAGCGCCACAATCATGTGTAGAAGCTAGAGTGGGGTGCGATGTAGTACAAGTCCATTTATTTTGTATGCCGATGAGGAATTCATAGCCGTATGCTCAAGATTGGGCCACATTGAATGTCTCCATTTGTCATGTGTTTGCAACCGAAGTCAATAGGCATTACCTGAGCGTACATATGGCGTTGTGTGTTCAAAGAGGAGATGAGCGGTGTCGGAGATGACACTGTTCCTCTTTGTAGGAGCCATTGACGCATTCTTGCAAGAACATCGCCAATAACTTCTTGCTCTGAGACCACCATGGACAGTGGACAACCAATGGAGCCTCTCAAGTTGTGTGATGGATAGGTCCTTTTTCGTGGAGTGGTGATGGCATGTGTACGAGCCCCTGACTGAGTAGTACCATGAATTTTGGAATGCACACACGCCGCACATCTAGGCTATGTGCTCTATAGCACCGTGGGCTGAGCACAATTCCCTTACACTCCCCTTGAAATCCCCCCCCCCCCTTTGCAAACTGAGTGTGGTGATGACCATGCTCTTGTGACACGGGGGCGTATGCGAGCCCAGTATCCGTTGCCTCATGGCCCTTTGCAAATTGACGTTCGAGCGGGGGGCACGGGGGGACGGGGTGGGAGATGGAACCCCCCCCCCCCTTGCCCAGCACTGAAGTCGGTTCGCCAAGGTACGGTATGTTAGTCATGCTTGGATGCACTCCGAGCTTGGAACGCCTATGACAGATGATACCCCCTGAGGCCCTGTGGCCCCTCTCGTCCTCTGTCTCACTACTTTGACCCCCTACCACCTCCTCAAAGGTTAATTGATCTGTTGACAGCGCTTGACTGTTTGGTATCAGCTTGATGCACAGTGCCTAGACTGACCAACATAACCTGAGGGCGTCTTTTGGTGGGTAGCATGCAGACACAGCTTGTGTCGACAAAATCAAGGCCAATATAGAATAAGAGATAGAGTGGTTCAAGGAACACATCACCGATTTGATCGAATTGCCGAACATTGCTGCATATGACGTGCATTTGTGGAGCGCTTTATGACCTGCTTGCGGCCCCCAAGGCGTAGACAGCCCCAACACAGTGCTCGCATAGAGAGAAACCAACTTGCAGTGCTATGTGCGGTGCGCACGGTGTCTCGTGCCTTTCATGGATGCACTATTTTTTCATTTAGTTGTAAACACCACTCTCCCACAAGCATAATTGAGCTTTTGGGAGGGCGGCGGGATTGAATATTGTGATCACACACCCTTCTGCAAGAGAGGCACACCTACAGATCGTCGCCATTGCCGATGATGGGTGTGGAGTTGTGAGCCCGGCACCACGGAACCCAACCACCCCCCCCTCTAATGGGGGACCCATCGCTTCGTGATCCTCCCCACCTGCCTGTGGGGGGGGGGGGCATCACAACATTGGGAGGGAGATTCCAAGGGGGGTGTAAGGTAGGTGGTGTAGGACCGCTAGCATTTGTATGCAGCAGTACAACACTGCCCTACTGAGGGCTAGCCGGGTGCCGAAACAAGCTGCAGGCCATCATTCACGTTGTGCAGAGGGGGGGAAAAATTGAGGTCCGCAATTTTTCGCAATTTTCCGCAATTTCGCAATTTTTCGCAATTTTCCACAATTTTTCGCAATTTTCCGCAATTTTCCGCAATTTTTCTGCAATTTTTCTCAGTTCCCGATTTTCTGACTGCCTCCCCACGCTGGTGCAGAACAATGAGATTTTTTTTTTTTACTATGCCATGCACTCTCTAATGTTCCAAGTTTATCAAATGCTGGCATACCTTAGTTGGTAGTAGTACTAGGTTCCATTTCCAAAGGTCCTGGGTCCAAACCCAATTGTGCACAATATTTTAACCTTCGCTTTTTTGGTCTTTTTCATGCCTTCATGTTTGCATGTTTGCATGTGCATGCCGCCCGCAGTGTGGGACAGTTTCAAAGCGGCAGCACAAATTGGATGACAACATCCGCCGCCTTCGGTTCATGCTGCAATT